>OW240913.1:369324928-369327428 GCA_933207985.1 Pelobates cultripes | reverse complement strand
AAGCAGTTATTACCCTACATTGAAAGATTATATCCTTGAATATTCTGTTCTTGCAAGTATGCATCTAGTAGCCGCTTGAACATCTGTATGGACTCTGATAAAACCACTTCCTCAGGCAGAGAATTCCACATCCTGATTGTTCTAACAGTAAAAAAACCTTTCCTTTGCCTTAGGCGAAATCTTCTTTCTTCCAGTCTAAACGCATGGCCTCGTGTCCTATGTAAAGTCCGGTTTGTGAATAGATTTCCACACAATGGTTTGTATTGGCCCCAAATATATTTGTATAATGTTATCATATCCCCTCTCAGGCGACGCTTTTCTAAACTAAATAGGTTTAAATTTGTTAACCTTTCTTCATAGCCGATATGTTCCATTCCTTTTATTAATTTTGTAGCCCGCCTCTGCACTTTTTCTAGTGCCATAATATCCTTCTTTAGAACAGGTGCCCAAAATTGCACAGCATATTCAATATGGGGTCTTACCAGTGATTTTATAAAGAGGCAAAATTATATTCTTGTCCCGAGAATGAATGCCCTTTTTCATGCATGACAATACCTTACTGGCCTTGGCCACTGCTGATTGACATTGCACATTGTTGCATAGTTTGTTGTCTATAACAATTCCCAAGTCCTTTTCATGTGTTGTTATCCCTAATTCGCTTCCATTAAGGGTATACGTTGCTTGTGTATTCTTTACGCCAAGTGCATAACTTTGCATTTTTCAACATTACATTTCATCTGCCATTTGAGTGCCCAGTCCCCCAGTCTATCTAAATCCCTCTGCAGCAAAGTAATATCTTGCTCACATTGTATTGTTTTACAAAGTTTGGTGTCATCTGTAAACACTGAAACATGACTTTCAATGCGGTCTTCAAGATCATTTATAAACATGTTAAATAGAAGGGGTCCCAGAACAGACCCCTGAGGGACACCACTTGCCACCTCTGTCCAGCTTGGAAATTTACCATTAATGACAACTCTTTGTACTCTGTTTTTAAGTTATTCATTTTGCAGTGCCAGGAAAACATACTCGTTTTCCTGGCACTATAGTGCCCTGAGGGTGCCCCCACCCTCAGGGACCCCCTCCCGCCCGGCTCTGGAAAGGGGAAAGGGGTAATAACTTACCTTTTTCCAGCGCTGGGCGGAGAGCTCTCCTCCTCCTCTCCGCCCCACCGGCTGAATGCGCATGCATTCAGCCCGTCGCATAGGAAAGCATTTATAATGCTTTCCTATGGACGCTTGCGTGCTCTCACTGTGAAAATCACAGTGAGAAGCACGCAAGCGCCTCTAGTGGCTGTCAATGAGACAGCCACTAGAGGATTAGGGGGAAGGCTTAACCCATTCATAATTATAGCAGTTTCTCTGAAACTGCTATAATTATGAAAAATGGGTTAACCCTAGAAGGACCTGGCACCCAGACCACTTCATTAAGCTGAAGTGGTCTGGGTGCCTAGAGTGGTCCTTAAGCCACTGCCTCTACCTCCAAGAACAAGCATTTTCATCTAGACCGATTTCCTTGAGTTTGAACATTAATCTATTGTGTGGAACTGTATCAAATGCCTTTGCAAAATCCAAATAGATCACATCCACTGCAACACCCTGATCTATACTTCTACTTACTTCTTCGTAGAACGCAATCAAGTTAGTTTGACATGACCTGTGCTTCATAAAACCATGCTGATTTTTGCTGATAACTATGTTCTTCTCAAGGAATTCTTGAATATTATCCCTTAATAACCTTTCAAATATTTTACCAGCCACAGAAGTTAAGCTCACAGGTCTATAATTTCCAGGCAAGGATTTTGAACCCTTTTTGAATAAAGGAACTACATCTGCCTTCCTCCAATCCTCCGGAACACTTCCTGAAAGAAAAGAATCTTGAAAGATTAAAAACAGAGGTTCACTTATTTCTGCACTTAGTTCCTTAAGTACACGTGGATGGATACCGTCAGGCCCTGGAGCTTTGTTTATATTAACTTTTAGTTGCTGCAGCACCTTGTCTTGAGTTAACCAATTACAATTATTCTGCAAGTTTTTAGTAGCAATCATTTGCACATCTATTGCCATGGGTTCTTCCTTAATATATACGGAGGAGAAATAGTTATTTAAAATTCCTGCCTTTTCCTGGTCTTCATTAATTAACACCCCCGTTTCAGTTTTTAGTGTACCTACACTTTCATTTTGTTTGTTTTTTTAGAATTTATGTACTTAAAAAATGCTTTGGGGTTGGTTTTGCTCTCTTCAGCTATCATTATTTCATTTTGAAGTTTAGCAAGTCTAATTGCCTTTTTGCATGCATTATTTGCATCCTTATATCTTTTATAAGATGCATCTGATTTGTCCGATTTAAATGCCCTTTTCTTAGTTGTAATCTCTTGTTTTACTTCTCTACTAAGCCACATTGGTTTTAATTTGTTTCTTTTATATTTATTTCCCAACGGTACATACTGAGAAATGTACCTTTCTAATATTTGTTGGAAGATGATCCATTTATCCTCAGT
>OW240913.1:369292032-369309743 GCA_933207985.1 Pelobates cultripes | reverse complement strand
TGCCACACTCTCTACTGTGTAACTCACCCTGTACATTACCTGTACCATATATAATGCCACACTCTCTACTGTGTAACTCACCCTGTACATTACCTGTACCATATATAATGCCACACTCTATACTGTGTAACTCACCCTGTACATTACCTGTACCATATATAATGCCACACTCTATACTGTGTAACTCACCCTGTACATTACCTGTACCATATATAATGCCCCACTCTGTACGGTGTAACTCACCCTGTACATTACCTGTACCATATATAATGCCCCACTCTGTACGGTGTAACTCACCCTGTACATTACCTGTACCATATATAATGCCCCACTCTGTACGGTGTAACTCACCCTGTACATTACCTGTACCATATATAATGCCCCACTCTGTACGGTGTAACTCACCTGTACATTACCCTGTACCATATATATATAATGCCACACTCTATACTGTATGAACTCACCCTGTACATTACCAACACCATATATAATGCCACCTCTATACTGTGTAACTCACCCTGTACATTACCTGTACCATATATAATGCCACACTATACTGTGTAACTCACCTAGCCATTACCTGTACCATATATAATGCCACACTCTATACTGTGTAACTCACACAACACATTACCTGTACCATATATAATGCCACACTCTATGCGATTGTAACTCACCCTGTACATTACCTGTATATATTGTGACAGATTCATCTGCATTTGTTGGTCGTCTGTTCGTGAGTGCCTGTTTTATATAACCCGTTGGGTAAATTTACCAAAATGCCCGATTGAAACTACCGAGCGAGGCGACCACACCCAGAGGAGTGTGCTGCTGGTTAACCTCTTGGCCCCAATTAGAACGTTGCGGTTAACCGCAGACACCTCTCCATTCCATTCGTATGGGTGGTCGTCGTTCGCATGTCGACCACGAGGCAGCGGCCATTTTGGGACATACGAACACAGAGCGGTGTTCGGTACAAACTGTATGGAACTAAAAACGACACTTAAACTACCGAACACCGCTGAAAAGCTGCTGCCTACCTTCCTTTTCGACAAGGCATGCGAACGTCGGTCGTTCGGGAGTTTTATTCATTCGTATGGACTTTTACCCCGACAGCCATCCCATGGAGTCATTCGTATACCGACGGACTGGTGCAAGACTTTGACTCCATGGCGATTCGACTAGATACATCGGATCTGAGCGCTGTTCGGTGAAAACATGCCCTCAGATCCAGGCTGTCTGGGGATACGTTACACGAACCATATGCATTCGGTATTTCTGTCGTTATGTATTTTAATATATTTTTGTTACTGTAAACTAAAATGGCGATTGTCTCTACCTTGGGAGATAATTAGGTTTCTTCCTAATTATCTCCAGAGTAGAGAAGACGGATTTGTGAGTATGATGGGAAGGGCTATTATTGAGGCCACTGCGATTGGCTACTGTACAATATGTTTTACAGTCTTCCACAAGGTCCCCTCGGGGAGTGTCCACCTTGTGGAGACCTGCATAAATACCGGGCAGGTAGCCCCCATTAAACAGATCTTCATTTGACCCTCAAGACGGAGCTTGGTCTCGTTTGTGGGGGAATTATTATTGGGACAGCGCTTTCGTTATTTCTAGCTGTGGAAGGCGTTCGACTGTTTGGCTGATCGGGAGTTGCCGTGTTCGCGGACCTCGTTCGGGAGTTTGGCGATCGGCTGGATTTAAACCTGCATTTCTGGAGAAGGGGATTATTTCCTAAACGGCGGCTTCATCTACCCGACGGTACGTGTCGTAACAATTGGTGGCAAGCGACGGGATGAATCCTACAGCCCAGAAGGCCAGCTACACATCCCAGGTTGGAAATGCAGTATGAGGAATTAAGGCGTGCTACCTTTAAAGATATATTGGAACGCAGAGGACGATCAGCGAGTAATCTCAAGAAAAGAGAGATTATTGCCATACTATTGGAAATGGATGCAGCACAGGGAACGGGAAGAGCTGATGTGCCTGGCATACTGGAGTTAACACCCGAGGAGATACAGTTTAACCGGGCAGTTCAGATCAGGCTGGCACATTTTGGCCCCAACCCCACAGCAGATATTGTGGTGCAAGTGCAAGCAGCAGTAGCAGCACAACAGGCGCTTCAAGGAAGAGGCGCTGCAGCAGCTGAGGTACCTTACAATAATAATAATGGAAGGAGAAAAGTACCTTTTGCTGCATTTCGGAACTTTGTAGAAGCCGAAGGAGAAATCGATGGGTTCCTGGCGGATTTTGAAAGGCAATGTGCCTTACACCAGGTACCCACAGGAGAATGGGTCCCCATCCTCTCTGGGAAGTTATCCGGCCGGGCCAGTGAGGCGTTTCGGGCCATCCCAGAGGAGGAACTTACCAGCTACAGGGCAGTGAAAGATGCCCTTTTGGCCAGATATGCTGTGACCCCGGAGGCATACCGGCGGCGATTCCTGGACACTAACAAGCAGGCTGGTGATTCTTATGTTGAGTGGGCATGCCGAGTGCACCGCACCGCAGCCCACTGGATGGCAGGGTGCCAAGCGGTAACTGGGGAAGAGGTGCTGCAAGTGTTTTTGTTGGAGCACTGTTTTGACCGCTTACCTGTAGGAGTCAGAGAGTGGGTTAGGGACCGCAAAACCCGCTACCTTACCCGAAGCTGCTCGTCTGGCTGATGAGTACACTGACGCCAGGAAACTGGACCAGACAGCAGCCAAGGTCCCTACCCGAGTGGAGTACAAACCAGCAGCCCCTCCAACCTCTGCAGTGTATCAACACCCAGCACAATGCACCCCCACCATGCCAACAGCGAACAATTACGTTCAGCCAGCCCGGTTCAACGCCCGGGATTACTCACAGCCGATCCGTTGCTATGGGTGTAAGCAGTTGGGGCACAAGCGACCCGAGTGCCCATTACACAATTCGAGCCAAGCACAGTCGTGGAGAAGACCAGCCGGCGGAAATCAGCAGCCACCCCAACCTTCCGCTCACTGTCTGGAGCAGGAGGAATTTTGGGGTATATTACATGAGGCGGATCCGGTCCAAGCAGCGCAGCAGGATAACCGTCAACAGCACAGGCAGACCGTTAAACTAAATGGCAAAGCGGTAACTGGACTGAGAGACACCGGAGCCACTATGACTTTGCTCCAAAAGAACCTTGTGTCCGAACACCAACATACTGGAGATACTGTGGCAGTGAGGGTGGCGGGAGGTGCAGTGTTCCGTTTACCGGTTGCTCGGGTTCACTTGGATTGGGGGGTGGGCTCTGGACACGTGAATGTGGGGGTTATGATAGACTTACCGGCCGATGTTTTACTTGGGAATGACTTGGCCCCTTTGGTGTCCGCCTATGCTCCAATGGGACCTGCCGCTATCAACCCAGTGACTACCCGTGCCCAGACCCGTGCTGCTGGAACCAGCCCACCTGCTGCTGAGACCCAGGTAAGGACCGAGTCCCCGACTGGTACCCTAGACCAGACTTTTGTTAACTGGGATTCCCCAGAGGAGTTTGGGAGGGAAACTCAGACAGATTCGACCCTCCAGAAGTATAGGGACAGAGCAGATACTGGAGAGGAAGGATTAGATGGGGAACGGTATGAGGGGGTGGGGGACAGGTTATATAGGATCCCCAAGCTTTCCCCGAAGAGTGTTGCCCCTCCGCCGAATCGACAGCTGGTGGTGCCCGCGAAATACCGGCAGGAGATTCTGCGGATAGGGCATGATGTTCCGCTAGCTGGACATCTAGGTTCCCGCCGCACAGCCTATAGGATCATGCAGAACTTTTTTTGGCCAAACTTCAATCAGGCTGTGCGGACATACTGCAGTACGTGTGACACATGTCAACGGATAGGGAAGCGGGGGGACCACCCAAGAGCTAGGCTTATGTCTATGCCTATCATTGGGGAGCCCTTTGCCCGCATAGCCGTTGACATCGTGGGTCCACTGGTTTGGGCTAGTCCATCCGGTAAGAAATATATTCTCACCGTGGTGGATTATGCCACTCGCTATCCAGAGGCAGTAGCGCTGTCTAATATAGAGGCAGAGACAGTTGCTGATGCCCTGGTTAGGATTTTCACCAGAGTCGGGTTCCGTCAAGAGATTCTCTCTGACCAGGGAACCCAATTCACCGCTGTGCTCACCCAGCAACTGTGGAAGGTGTGCGGTATTAAACCGCTGCTTAGCTCACCTTACCATCCACAGACTAACGGTCTCTGCGAGCGATTTAATGGCACCCTCAAACAGATGCTGAGGACCTTTTCTGACACTTGCAGAGACTGGGAGCGATTCCTGCCTCATCTGTTGTTTGCCTACAGAGAGGTGCCCCAGGAATCTACTGGGTTCTCCCCCTTTGAGTTGCTATATGGGAGAAGGGTCCGCGGACCCCTAGATCTCATTAGAGGCCACTGGGAGGGGGAGACAGAGCAGGAAGGGACCCCCATAGTACCATATGTTCTGGAACTCCGGGACCGCATGGAGAAACTGTCCCTAATGGTAAGGGAGAATCTCCAGGTGGCTCAGGGGAGACAGAGGAGGTGGTACGATCGGGGTGCCCGACAGCGAGTCTTCCAGGTTGGGCAGAAAGTGTTAGTACTCAAACCTGTGAAGGCAAACAAGATGCAGGCATCTTGGCAGGGCCCGTATAAGGTGTTAGCACAGATATGTGATACTACCTACCTTATAGCCAGCTGTTCAGATGAAAGGATCCAGCGATCCTTCCATGTGAACATGCTAAAGGAGTATCAGGAGAGACCAGAGAATGTCGCTGCAGTATGTGCCCCTGCTGCAGATGATACAGAAAGTTTACCCTTGCCAGACCTGTTAGAGAGGGACCCCCAGACGGATCTTACTAGCCTAGTACAGCTAGGGGACAGATTGAGCGCTACCGAGAAGGGCCAGGCCAGACAGCTTCTGTGGGAAAAGCAGGCGACCTTCTCCCAAGAACCTGGTTACACTACCCTAGCTGTACACAAGGTAGAAACCCCTGGACAGAACCCTCTGCGACAACCCCCCTACCGTATCCCTGAAGCAGTCCGGGAAGGAATGCGGAAGGAGATACAGGAGATGACCCAGCTGGGGGTCATCGAACACTCCGATAGCCCTTGGGCCTCGCCTGTAGTCCTGGTGCCCAAGAAGGATGGGACCACCCGGTTCTGTGTGGACTACAGGCGCCTCAATGAGCGGACCACCACTGACGCCTACCCGATGCCCCGGGTAGACGAATTGTTAGATCGCATTGCCAGGGGACGCTATCTGACCACTATAGACCTGTGCAAAGGCTACCGGCAGATTCCCCTGGCCGAGGATGCTATCCCCAAGTCGGCCTTCGTCACCCCATTTGGCCTGTACCAATTCAAGGTCATGCCATTTGGGATGAAGAATGCACCGGCTACCTTTCAGCGTATGGTGGATAGACTTCTTGATGGATTCCAGGAATTTGCTTGTGCATACCTGGATGACATTGCGATCTACAGTGAGTCCTGGGAAGAACACCTAGTGCATGTAGGGGTAGTACTGGACAAGATTCGGGCCGCTGGCCTGACATTGAAACCAGAGAAGTGCCATTTAGGCATGGCTGAAGTGCAGTACCTGGGTCACAGAGTAGGGTGTGGGAGCCAGAGGCCAGAGCCAGCCAAGATAGAGGCAGTTGCTAACTGGCCCACACCTATCACCAAGACCCAGGTGTTAGCCTTCCTAGGGACAGCAGGGTACTATAGACGCTTTGTCCCCGACTACAGCGCTATTGCCAAACCCCTGACTGACCTGACCAAGAAAAATCTTCCTAAGCAGGTCCTGTGGTCTCCAGCTTGTGAAGCTGCGTTCCAAGCACTCAAACAAGCTCTTGTGAATGCCCCTGTCCTGGCTGCCCCAGTCCCTAACAAACGTTTTCTCGTCCATACAGATGCTTCCATGTATGGACTGGGGGCTGTGCTGAGCCAGGTCGGGGAAGATGGAGGAGAGCACCCTGTCGCATATCTCAGCAGAAAGTTGTTACCCAGAGAAGTGAGTTATGCGGCAGTGGAGAAGGAATGTTTGGCCCTGGTGTGGGCATTGAAGAAGCTAAGCCCGTATTTATATGGACAAGAATTTTCCCTTGTGACGGACCACAATCCCCTTGTCTGGCTTAACCGGGTCTCTGGAGACAATGGCAGACTGCTGAGGTGGAGTTTAGCCCTACAGCCATATAACTTCACCATCACTTATCGACCCGGTAAGCAGAATGGGAACGCAGATGGATTGTCCAGGCAAACCGACATCCTCACCCCATCTTAGTCCGGTCATCCCCACGTTGACCCGCTAAAGGGTCAAGCCGGGTCTGCCGGAGTGTCCCACAGGGGGGGAGCCGTGTGACAGATTCATCTGCATTGTTGGTTCGTCTGTTTCCCTTTGTTCGCGGAATTGCCTGTTCATATAACCCCGTTCGTGCAATTTGCAAAATGCCGATTGAAACTACCGAACGAACGACCACCCAGGAGAGGAGTGTGCTGCTGGTTAACCTCTTGGCCCCAATTAGAACGTTGTGGTTAACCGCAGACACCTCTCCATTCCATTCGTACGGGTGGTCGTCGTTCGCATGTCGACCACGAGGCAGCGGCCATTTTGGGACATACGAACACAGAGCGGTGTTCGGTACAAACTGTATGGAACTAAAAACGGACACTTAAACTACCGAACACCGCTGAAAAGCTGCTGCCTACCTTCCTTTTCGACAAGGCATGCGAACGTCGGTCGTTCGGGAGTTTTATTCAGTCGTATGGACTTTTACCCCGACAGCCATCCCATGGAGTCATTCGTATACCGAAGGACTGGTGCAAGACTTTGACTCCATGGCGATTCGACTAGATACATCGGATCTGAGCGCTGTTCGGTGAAAACATGCCCTCAGATCCAGGCTGTCTGGGGATACGTTACACGAACCATATGCATTCGGTATTTCTGTCGTTATGTATTTTAATATATTTTTGTTACTGTAAACTAAAATGGCGATTGTCTCTACCTTGGGAGATAATTAGGTTTCTTCCTAATTATCTCCAGAGTAGAGAAGACGGATTTGTGGGTAAGATGGGAAGGGCTATTATTGAGGCCACTGCGATTGGCTACTGTACAATATGTTTTACAGTCTTCCACAAGGTCCCCTCGGGGAGTGTCCACCTTGTGGAGACCTGCATAAATACCGGGCAGGTAGCCCCCATTAAACAGATCTTCATTTGACCCTCAAGACGGAGCTTGGTCTCGTTTGTGGGGGAATTATTATTGGGACAGCGCTTTCGTTATTTCTAGCTGTGGAAGGCGTTCGACTGTTTGGCTGATCGTGAGTTGCCGTGTTCGCGGACTTCGTTCGGGAGTTTGGTGATCGGCCGGATTTAAACCTGCATTTCTGGAGAAGGGGATTATTGCCTAAACAGCGGCTTCATCTACCCGACGGTACGTGTCGTAACATATATAATGCCCCACTCTATACTGTGTAACTCACCCTGTACATTACCTGTACCATATATAATGCCCCACTCTATACTGTGTAACTCACCCTGTACATTACCTGTACCATATATAATGCCCCACTCTGTACGGTGTAACTCACCCTGTACATTACCTGTACCATATATAATGCCACACTCTGTACGGTGTAACTCACCCTGTACATTACCTGTACCATATATAATGCCACACTCTATACTGTGTAACTCACCCTGTACATTACCTGTACCATATATAATGCCCCACTCTGTACGGTGTAACTCACCCTGTACATTACCTGTACCATATATAATGCCACACTCTATACTGTGTAACTCACCCTGTACATTACCTGTACCATATATAATGCCACACTCTGTACGGTGTAACTCACCCTGTACATTACCTGTACCATATATATATAATGCCACACTCTATACTGTGTAACTCACCCTGTACATTACCTGTACCATATATAATGCCACACTCTATACTGTGTAACTCACCCTGTACATTACCTGTACCATACATAATGCCACACTCTGTACGGTGTAACTCACCCTGTACATTACCTGTACCATATATAATGCCACACTCTATACTGTGTAACTCACCCTGTACATTACCTGTACCATATATAATGCCCCACTCTATACTGTGTAACTCACCCTGTACATTACCTGTACCATATATATAATGCCACACTCTATACTGTGTAACTCCCCCTGTACATTACCTGTACCATATATATAATGCCACACTCTATACTGTGTAACTCACCCTGTACATTACCTGTACCATATATAATGCCCCACTCTATACTGTGTAACTCACCCTGTACATTACCTGTACCATATATAATGCCACACTCTATACTGTGTAACTCACCCTGTACATTACCTGTACCATATATAATGCCACACTCTATACTGTGTAACTCACCCTGTACATTACCTGTACCATATATAATGCCACACTCTATACTGTGTAACTCACCCTGTACATTACCTGTACCATATATAATGCCACACTCTATACTGTGTAACTCACCCTGTACATTACCTGTACCATATATAATGCCACACTCTATACTGTGTAACTCACCCTGTACATTACCTGTACCATATATAATGCCACACTCTATACTGTGTAACTCACCCTGTACATTACCTGTACCATATATAATGCCACACTCTGTACGGTGTAACTCACCCTGTACATTACCTGTACCATATATAATGCCACACTCTATACTGTGTAACTCACCCTGTACATTACCTGTACCATATATAATGCCACACTCTATACTGTGTAACTCACCCTGTACATTACCTGTACCATATATAATGCCACACTCTATACTGTGTAACTCACCCTGTACATTACCTGTACCATATATAATGCCACACTCTATACTGTGTAACTCACCCTGTACATTACCTGTACCATATATAATGCCACACTCTGTACGGTGTAACTCACCCTGTACATTACCTGTACCATATATAATGCCACACTCTATACTGTGTAACTCACCCTGTACATTACCTGTACCATATATAATGCCACACTCTATACTGTGTAACTCACCCTGTACATTACCTGTACCATATATAATGCCACACTCTATACTGTGTAACTCACCCTGTACATTACCTGTACCATATATAATGCCACACTCTGTACGGTGTAACTCACCCTGTACATTACCTGTACCATATATAATGCCACACTCTATACTGTGTAACTCACCCTGTACATTACCTGTACCATATATAATGCCACACTCTATACTGTGTAACTCACCCTGTACATTACCTGTACCATATATAATGCCACACTCTGTACGGTGTAACTCACCCTGTACATTACCTGTACCATATATAATGCCACACTCTGTACTGTGTAACTCACCCTGTACATTACCTGTACCATATATAATGCCACACTCTGTACGGTGTAACTCACCCTGTACATTACCTGTACCATATATAATGCCACACTCTATACTGTGTAACTCACCCTGTACATTACCTGTACCATATATAATGCCACACTCTATACTGTGTAACTCACCCTGTACATTACCTGTACCATATATAATGCCACACTCTATACTGTGTAACTCACCCTGTACATTACCTGTACCATATATAATGCCACACTCTATACTGTGTAACTCACCCTGTACATTACCTGTACCATATATAATGCCCCACTCTGTACGGTGTAACTCACCTGTACATAACATATCCTACAATGTGTATTATAGCAAACACTGCAATACTAATAACACACCTGTACATTAGTTATACTAAATAACAGAACTGTGCATTAGTTATAAAATATATAACCCAACTGTCCATTAGTTATACTAAATAACACACTGCCCATTAGTTATACTAAATAACACACTGCCCATTAGTTATACTATATAACACAACTGTGCATTAGCTATACTAAATAACACACTGTCCATTAGCTATGCTAAATAAAACACCTGTCCATTAGTTATACTATATCAAACACCTATACATTAGCTATACTATATAATGCATTTGTACATTAGCTGTACTATCTATCACACCTGTACATTAGCTGTACCATACTCTGTACTATATAACACACCTGTACATTAGCTCTACCATACTCTGTACTATATAACACACCTGTACATTAGCTATACTATATAATGCATATGTACGTTAGCTGTACTATCTAACACACCTGTACATTAGCTATACTAAATAACAGAACTGTGCATTAGTTATAAAATATATAACCCAACTGCCCATTAGTTATACTAAATAACACACTGCCCATTAGTTATACTAAATAACACACTGTCCATTAGTTATACTATATAACACAACTGTGCATTAGCTATACTAAATAACACACTGTCCATTAGCTATGCTAAATAAAACACCTGTCCATTAGTTATACTATATCAAACACCTATACATTAGCTATACTATATAATGCATTTGTACATTAGCTGTACTATCTATCACACCTGTACATTAGCTGTACCATACTCTGTACTATATAACACACCTGTACATTAGCTCTACCATACTCTGTACTATATAACACACCTGTACATTAGCTATACTATATAATGCATATGTACGTTAGCTGTACTATCTAACACACCAGTACATTAGCTATACTAAATAACAGAACTGTGCATTAGTTATAAAATATATAACCCAACTGCCCATTAGTTATACTAAATAACACACTGCCCATTAGTTATACTAAATAACACACTGTCCATTAGTTATACTATATAACACAACTGTGCATTAGCTATACTAAATAACACACTGTCCATTAGCTATGCTAAATAAAACACCTGTCCATTAGTTATACTATATCAAACACCTATACATTAGCTATACTATATAATGCATTTGTACATTAGCTGTACTATCTATCACACCTGTACATTAGCTGTACCATACTCTGTACTATATAACACACCTGTACATTAGCTCTACCATACTCTGTACTATATAAACACACCTGTACATTAGCTCTACCATACTCTGTACTATATAACACACCTGTACATTAGCTATACTATATAATGCATATGTACGTTAGCTGTACTATCTAACACACCTGTACATTAGCTGTACCATCTAACACACCTGTAGATTAGCTGTACCATACTCTGTACTATATAACCCACCTGTACATTAGCTGTACCATACTCTGTACTATTTAACACACCTGTACATTAGCTGTACCATACTCTGTACTATATAACACACCTGTACATTAGCTATACTATATAATGCATGTGTACGTTAGCTGTACTATCTAACACACCTGTACATTAGCTGTACCATCTAACACACCTGTACATTAGCTGTACCATATTCTGTACTATTTAACACACCTGTACATTAGCTGTACCATCTAACACACCTGTACATTAGCTGTACCATACTCTGTACTATTTAACATACCTGTATATTACCTGTACCATACACTGTACCATCTAACACACCTGTACATTAGCTGTACCATACTCTGTACTATTTAACATACCTGTACATTACCTGTACCATACACTGTACTATATAACACACCTGTACATTAGCCGTACCATACTCTGTACTATATAACACACCTGTACATTAGCTATACTATGTAATGCATACTTAGCTGTACTATATAACACACCTGTACATTAGCTGTACCATATTCTGTACTATTTAACACACCTGTACATTAGCTGTACCATCTAACACACCTGTACATTAGCTGTACCATACTCTGTACTATATAACACACCTGTACATTAGCTGTACCATACACTGTAGTATATAACACACCTGTACATTAGCCGTACCATACTCTGTACTATGTAACACACCTGTATATTACCTGTACCATACTCTGTACTATATAACACACCTGTACATTAGCTGTACCATACTCTGTACTATATAACACACCTGTACATTAGCTGTACCATACACTGTACTATATAACACGCCTGTACATTAGCTGTACCATACTCTGTACCATTTAACACACCTGTACATTAGCTGTACCATACTCTGTACCATATAACACACCTGTACATTAGCTGTACCATACTCTGTACCATTTAACACACCTGTACATTAGCTGTACCATACTCTGTACTATATAACACACCTGTACATTAGCTGTACCATACTCTGTACTATATAACACACCTGTACATTAGCTGTGCCATACTCTGTACCATTTAACACAACTGTACATTAGCTGTACCATACTCTGTACTATATAACCCATCTGTACATTAGCTGTGCCATACTCTGTACTATATAACACACCTGCACATTAGCTGTACCATACTCTGTACTATATAACCCACCTGTACATTAGCTGTACCATACTCTGCTGGCCAGGGTTCAGAATCCCTGATTTGGGGCTAACAGTAAATAACTTGTTGTGTTGGATCTTCAGTTGGTGGATTTCACTTTGGTCAAATTCCCAGGCCTCGGCCCAGAGCTCAAGCTCGATCTGCTGATCCGAAGGAAACAAGAAATCCCTGGCACATCAAAAAAAAAATATTATTATTTTAAATGCATTGTAATAGAACAGCAATGCACAGCATTTCATTCTGTACTATCCTACATAGAGTTTAATATTTCATTTATTAAAGAATATTTAGTTTGTAAGCATAAAATCAGACATTTGCCTTGATTTAGTAAACTACATGGACTCCACTGTAAGCGCAGCCCTAACTTGTGGCGGCAAAACTGTCATGGTTTTTTTATTAAAGTTACTTACTAGCCACAGCTAGACACCAGGCGTGTATACGTAGATCAGCTAATTAACCAGAGTCTACTGTTATAGGGGTGCATTTACTAAAACATGGTGACATACAAACTAGATAATGTCAGCCTAAACGCAGGTTTTTGAAAAATGTTTCCAAATTTGGCCTTAATTAAATTTGTTGACTGTGACAGCAATCCTTGGTACTAGAGCACCCAGGTTAGATGAGCCTCGTGGAATTTGAAAAGCTAGCTATCATATCTTAGGATTTTTAAAGTCGAATTTCCTATTTCCCTCTGGAAGAAAATGAGGTTATCAGCAGAACCTGCTGAACAAATATCTCTGGCTCTGAGCTGCGGGGTTCAATTCCTTATTATGGGAGACTCAAGATTTTAGCTTAGATCAGGTTGACAGGATAATAGTTGCATTTATAACCAACTATCATCAAACCAGCTTTTATGTTAATTTATATACCAGGAATCGTATATAAAAGGAATTGATCATTTCAGACCAAAATAGTCTGATTGGGGGGGAAAGCTCCATGTTAGCTATTCAGGCCAAATGTTTAGAGAATAAAATGCTTTAGGGAATTAGGGTTTTGTGTATAGACTTCATCATGTGACCAGCTCTTGCTGTCAGACCTGGAACTATTTCAGACAGACACATGAAGCCTTTTTTAGTTAAGAAGAATATATTAAAGTAAGACATAATATTTTATGGCTGTGGATAAGAGTCGGTCTAATTATAATGAATGCTCCATGCCGCCACTGTGATACATTTACACCAGGCAGCTCCAGCTCCTGCATACTCACCACTGGACAGGTTGAACACCGTTGTTCTCCACCAAGAGAAGGGCCACAAAGGGTTCGGAGCCCACAGGAGCAGCCCCAAAGTTTAAATCAACTAGCACTGGGGTGCTTATCGGAGGAAATCTACGAGTGCTGGACATAAAAAAGACAAAAAAATAATCATCTTAGAACTGAAATTGTCATGGCCAGTCCTCATTACAGGACTGGTTCTATTAAAGAGACAATGAAATATTGCTTAATGTCAAAACAAAAAGAGCGTTTTGTGGCAGGTGCACTACATTCCCTATTGGAGATATAAAGTAGTTTATCTCTAAATCAGTTTTTCTATATGTCTCTGTAATTACAAGAAAATTAACCACAATTATTTTCAAAATGTATTATGCCTGTAAAGGACAAAATTAATTTGTAGCAGTAACCCATTCACTCTTAGACATGTGAAGGTGAAGGTGAAGGTGAGATAGAATTGCACTACAAAGGTTCATGTTACCAGCATTAATATTTATTAATTTACTTAGTTTGCTGTCAGTTCAGATGTAATATTGAAACATATTTATACATTTTATTTTACAGCAGCGCCAAAACCAGAAGTGTCCATCCTTTGGCATCAAGCTACAGCTAGGCATACAGCCATTTCTGGGAAATTTAACCTACCCAAAACTAGAGGGCTAAAGAGAATTCTGGGAATTGCCCAGGAATTGGACTCAATAGGCCTTTACTCCTGCTATCAACTTGTTTGTTATTTCTGGCCTCGATTTAATATATTTGGATAAGATTTTCAAATTATAACAATCTAAAAGAAAAAGGTTTTCAACTGATATATCTACAGAAGTCACAATTAAAGTTTATGGCAAGTTTTGTAGATAAACCATTTGAAACGTCTTCCTAACAGATTGTGATCATTAGAAAAGCATTTCCGTAAATATTACATCAACAATGTAATATTAGTTCAAAGTACATCTTCATAGTCCACATTACCTGTGTCGGGTCGGCACCCGGTATATTAGTTCTCCAGGCGTTGGGTCCCTTTCAAGATATGCGTTCAGTTTCTCCAATGAAAACAGCCGCCATAGGTGGGTTTTACTGAGAGAGCTGGCACTGCCAGCCGGGCACACATCAACGATGGAGAATATAGGCAAAACGCCATTTGCAGTTACACGGCACAAAAAATGTTCTTCATTGAAAAGATTTGTGGCATTCGATGCTACGGAGAGGATGAAATTTGATTTTAAAGGAACACTATAGTCACCTAAATTACTTTAGCTAAATAAAGCAGTTTTAGTGTATAGATCATTCCCCTGCAATTTCACTGCTCAATTCACTGTCATTTAGGAGTTAAATCACTTTGTTTCTGTTTATGCAGCCCTAGCCACACCTCCCCTGGCTATGATTGACAGAGCCTGCACGAAAAACAAAACTGGTTTCACTTTCAAACAGATGTAATTTACCTTAAATAATTGTATCTCAATCTCTAAATTGAACTTTAATCACATACAGGCTATTAACATAGCAGCTGTGCAAGTCACATGCAGGGAGGTGTGACTAGGGTTCATAAACAAAAGGGATTTAACTCCTAAATGGCAAAGGATTGAGCAGTAAGGCTGCAGGGGCATGTTCTATACACCAAAACTGCTTCATTAAGCTAAAGTTGTTCAGGTGACTATAGTGTCCCTTTAACCCCTTAAGGACACATGACATGTCATGATTCCCTTTTATTGCAGAAGTTTGGTCCTTAAGGGGTTAAATGTCTTTTTTTTTTTTTTTTATCCATAGCATTAAGACATAATAAAACCATGCATATTATGCCATTTTCAATATCAGTTAAATCTCTTCCATAAAGTGAGTGTTAATTGTAACTGATAGCAACAGGGCTATTTATTAAAGGGACACTATAGTCACCAAAACAACTTTAGCTTAATGAAGCAGTTTTGGTGTATAGATCATACCCCCACAGTCTTACTGTTCAATTCACTGCTTCTATTTAGCAGTTAAATCACTTTGTTTATGCAACTTGAGTCACACCCACTGCATCCGACTTGCACAGCCTTCCTAAACACTTCCTGTAAAGAGTAATCTAAAGTTTACACTTCCTGTATTCCTTTAAATTCCGTTTAATTTAGAATGTCTTATCTTCTGCTCTATTAAATGCTTGCTAGACCCTTCAGGCAGGGCCGGATTAAGAGCACACTGGGCCTGGTGCTGACAAATATGATGGGCCTAATTACGGAATCTTATCGACCAAAAACAATAAAACAGTCATACCTCCCAAGCGTCATGTATCTGATGGAGATGGTGTTGGAGGGAAACTCATAGGGTGCAGCTATAGGAAAACACATACTCTATGGTAAGCTCTCTCTAATTTATGCTTTCATCTTTCAAGTAAATCCATAACCCCTAACAGCAGTGTCCAGTAAAGCAGGAAGTCAATGGGTGGGGTAAAAGTGTGGGCCACTTGTGCGAATTACGTGACCAGACCTGCCAAAAGGGGAGAACATGCCCAAAAAGGGGGCATGTCTGTCCAAAGAATTTGAAGGACAGCCTGGCATGAATGCATGTCCGGCTGCCCGCCAATCCTGTAGGCTGTCCAACTAAGGGCATACTATGCAGGCAGCACCATGAGCTTGACATAAATGCATCTAATGATGCGCTCACTCCGTGCTTTCTAAGGACTGTCCCCTAGCACTCGCTGGTCCACTTGTCTCCTTGCCTTCTTACTAGCAGGCAGAAGTTCCTGGTATATAGTCTGAGACAGAGAAAAGGTGTATGTAGTGAGTGTAGAAGAAAGGGGACATGCCACAGTGTTAGAGTGACCAGCGTCTGCATTACCTAAACTAATTCTATTGTCAGCTAGTCCACACAAGTTTTGTTTCCATACATCCCTCTTAAGCTTCCAAACGTAAAGGGACACTATAGTCACTAGAACAACTACAGCTTATTGTATTTGTTCTGGTAAGTAGAATCATTCCATTCAGGCCTTTTGCAGTAAACACTGTCTTTTCAGAGAAAATAACTCCACTGGCCACTCCTTAGATGGCTGCTAGAGGTGCTTCCTGGGGGCAGTACTGCCTAGTGTGCAGCACTGCCATTCAGTGTCTCCACCCTCTGCATGCAGACACTGAACTTTCCTCATAGAGATACATTGATTCAAATTATCTTTATGAGGAGATGCTGATTGGCCAGGGCTATGTTGGACTTGTGCTGGCTCTGCCCCTGATCTGCCTAGTTGACAGTCTCAGCCAATCCTATGGGGAAGTATTGTAATTTGCTCAGACCACCACTTCTGATGATATCAGCAGACAGTCAATTCAGAGGCAGAGCCAGCAGCTGCAGATTTGAATACAAGTTATATTTTACTATACTTAGGGAGGCAAGAAGGGGCCATTGTGTTGGTTTTTACATAATCTGGTCAGAAATACATGATTGTGTTCCTGACCCTATAGTGCTTCTTTAAGCAAGAGTATGTGAAGAGTAGTTAGGGTTGCCACCTTTTTTGGAAAAAAATACCAGCCTTAATCATTTGTATAATCACAAGGAGTGACATCAGATAAAATTCTGTAAAATCACCAACAAACTACTCACAGTTTGATTCTGTTGTATAGATGGATTGCTCCCAGTGTCTCAGTCTCGCAAGTCACCCAGTGTCTCAGTGTCCCTATGTATCACAGTGTCAGTGTCCCCATGTCGCCCAGTCCCCTAGTCTCCCAGTGTCTGTGTCCCCATTTCTCCCAGTGTCCCCATTTCTCCCAGTATCCCAATGTCTCAGTGTGTCCCAATGTCTCAGTGTGTCCCCATGTCACTAGGATACTGGGGACACACTGAGACATGGGGACACTGAGACACCCGGGGACACGGAGACATGGGGACATAGGGACACTGAGACATTTAGGGAAACTGGGAGAAATGGGGACACAGACACTGGGAGACATGGGGACACTGAAACATTTGGGGACACTAAGACATGGGAACACAGAAACTGGGAGACTAGGGGACACTGGGAGACATGGGGACACTGGCTGGAAGACAGACACTTGGGGACACTGGGAGACATGGGGACAGTTGTGGGCATAGACATGGGGACACTGGGACATAAAGGGACACTGGGAGACATGGGGACACTAGGCACACTGAGACACTAGGAACACAGAGACTGGGAGACATAGGGACACTGAAACA
>OW240913.1:369187055-369291932 GCA_933207985.1 Pelobates cultripes | reverse complement strand
TAATAGTGATATAACTGGGGGACCATGCTCACTGTGCCCTGATAATAGTGATATAACTGGGTGGACCATGCTCACTGTGCTCTGATAATAGTGATATAACTGGGGGACCATGCTCACTGTGCCCTGATAATAGTGATATAACTGGGGGACCATGCTCACTGTGCCCTGATAATAGTGATATAACTGGGTGGACCATGCTCACTGTGCTCTGATAATAGTGATATAACTGGGGGACCATGCTCACTGTGCCCTGATAATAGTGATATAACTGGGGGACCATGCTCACTGTGCTCTGATAATAGTGATATAACTGGGGGACAATGCTCACTGTGCCCTGATAATAGTGATATAACTGGGGGACAATGCTCACTGTGCTCTGATAATAGTGATATAACTGCGGAACCATGCTCACTGTGCTCTGATAATAGTGATATAACTGGGGGACATGCTCACTGTGCTCTGATAATAGTGATATAAATGGGGGACCATGCTCACTGTGCTCTGATAATAGTGATATAACTGGGGGACCATGCTCACTGTGCCCTGATAATAGTGATATAACTGGGGGACAATGCTCACTGTGCCCTGATAATAGTGATATTGCAGAGGGACAATGCTCACTGGTGCCCTCCATTTTAGGAGGGACAGTCCCTATTTTAGTCCCAAACCCGTCGGCCCCTCTTTTCTGTGAGCTCCATATTGTTGGTATGTCTAAGTGTATAACCGCTCACACTTAAATATATAGAAGTAAATTGTGGTAGAATTAATCTATGGCAAACGTGCCAAAAAGGCCTTGGTCACAAACCTGTCAATTCTCAAAATAGCCTTGGTCCTGAAGGGGTTAAACTACAATAAATGTGTTTGGAAATCAGCCTGTGTAAAGAAGATACAATGTTCTTCTTTTAAATTACATTTTAGTTTATAAATTGTTATTAGTAAGTCATCTACTATTTCTCAGAAGAGCCCTGTCACTGACCACACGCTCACTCACACCAAGAACAGCCCCCACCCCTGGCCACATGAGATGGCCTCTGATGAGCAGGATGACCAGAGGTCCCAGTTTTACTGGGATCGTCATGGTTTTCGCACGTTTGTTCTTGGGCCACATAAATGTCCTGGTTTCTGCAGAGCCGCCTCCTTTCCTCATGTGCCGAAGCCGGCAGGGGAGATCCTTTCCCCTGCTGGCTTCATACAGAGCAGGCTCTGCTATTTGCTTTTCTAGGCTGGTGGGGAGATCACAGATCTCTCTCACTGGCCCCAAGGCAGTTTTCCACTGCAGGGGGAGGCAGGGAGCTAGGGCCTGGAGGCAAAACGCTCCTCCGCCAAACAAGCAGGTTGGAGCGTTGACGCACGTTACTATGGCAACGCTCCGACACTGCACTGTACTTGCGGAAGGAGAGAGTAGTCAGCCTGCAGCCAGAGGAGCTGCAGGCTGAACTGTACGGACCACCACTGGACCACCTGGGATTCAAAAGTCTCCCCCTCCTCCCTGGCCAAAGGTGAGGGTTATAAAGTGTTATAGCTTTTTTTGAAAAATATACATTTGCTCCATTATCCCCCCCACACACACTGAACCCCTACTCGCACTACAGCCCCTCCCCCACACACAGCACCCCCGCACAAACACACACACACACAAACTGAACCTTTACAGACACTACACCCCCTACAAACACACACTACACCCCACCACACATGCACCACCCCCTCCACACTCACCCAGTCCACACATACACACAGGCAGCACCCCCTGCACACACAGCATCCTCTGCACACAACACCCCCTCCACACACACACACACACACTGCACCCTCCACACACTCATTCACCCCACACACACACTGCACCAGTCACTGCAGTTCATCTGTATTTATTCAGCAGCCTGTCTCTGTGTGTGTGTATTCAGTAGTTGGTGTGTGTATTCAGCAGCCTGTGTGTGTATTCAGCAGCCTGTCTCTGTGTGTGTGTATTCAGTAGTTGGTGTGTGTATTCAGCAGCCTGTGTGTGTATTCAGCAGTCTGTCTCTGTGTGTGTGTGTGTGTGTGTGTGTATTCAGTAGTTGGTGTGTGTATTCAGCAGCCTGTGTGTGTGTGTGTGTTTTTAGCAGTCTGTGTTTGTGTACTCAGCAGTCTGTGTGGATACCAAAGAAAATAAGCTTTTCCCCCAGGGCCTATTATGCTGTTAAGATGGCACTGGTCTATGGTATGTGTGCACTCTGATCACGCTCCTACAAAATGTAAATGAAAAGACACTCATTTGAGTACCAGGAAGGGGATGAGTTGTAACAGCCACTTCTGGTCAGGAATAGGTTAAAGACTTCTAATGCATAAGTATTTCTCTGTTGTTGTGTTTTTGTTTGTTTTTTTGAGCTATTTTTGTATCGCTAATGTGTTATATTCAAAATCTGGTCACCCTGCTGATGAGCCTTGTGGCGAAATATGCGCGTCCAGGGCGTGCCGCTCACTAACAGACACCCACGCTTACTCTATCTGACACAAACACACACTCTCATAGACACACACTCACTGACAGATACAAACAAACACACACACACACACAAACATGCACACACTCTCACTGACACACATACTCTCTCTTACAGACACGAAGATGCACACTCACTGACACGCACTCTGGGACAGATACAGACACACAAACTTACAAACACACACACTCTCAGACACAAACACACACTCTCACTGACACACATACTCGCTCTGACAGACACAAAGATGCCCACTCACAGACATGCATTCTGACAGATAAAAACACATTCACTCACTGACAGATACAAGCACACACATTCACTGACAGATACAGACACACACACTTACAGACACACACTCAGAGACCGATACAAACACACTCTCACTGACAGATGGAGACACACACTTGTCATATGACGTCAAATTCCGTCTGTCGGCATCACTAAACAGCGTGAGGGAGCAGAGAGGAGCTGTAGGAAGATTACTGCTTCCTTGCTGCCTTGGCCGACCCTCTCTTTGTTGAGTTAATTGAATATTCTGATTTGGTTGTCAGACTATAAGTAGACCTCTATTGGAGTAAAGTTTTGATTTAGATGATAGTCCCCTATTCACATAATATTTATTTCACGATTTTCATTTTATTCTCCTTTCCTATGCTACTGGTATGTAGTGGACATTCCACTTTTCGGGTAGTGTGGAAATGGTTTTTGCATTTTTCAGTTGGTCATCGCTAGCAGCATACTGGTAAGTCCATACTAATTTTTCTCATCCTTCAGTTAGTTAGTTGCTAGCACATCCCTTGAGGCTAAGCCTTGGTTATAAACCACATAAAAAATGTGACAAAGCGCACACAATGGTAATGCCTCCTGTAGTGTAAAAACCTATATGGCATAAAAAATAAATATCATGGTACAGTATATTTATACAGAGAAGAATCAAGGAGAGGGTGTTGGAAAAACTCACAGTCTCTAAAGCAGGCATAAGCAACCTTCGGTACTCCAGATGTTTTGGACTACACCTCCTATGGTGCTTTGCCAGCATTATGGGTGCAAGAGCATTATGGGGTATGTAGTCCACAACATCTGGAGTGCCAAAGGTTGTCTACTCCTAGCTTTGAGCCTATAAATTGTCTCTAAACTGTGGAGGCATCAAACAAACATTTTTAGTTACACCTTGCGTCAGGTAAGTGTAGGTTCCAAGGACAGCTGGATGGTAACAGCATGAAAATATCAGGAACACAAATAATAAAGTTAAAATAACATTTATTAGCAAGTACTATAAAACAAAGCCACATAAAGCATAAATGTGCTGCTATAGTTATGCTTTATGAGATTTCAATATTTTTTTGTTTTTTTTTTGTCACCTTTGGTCTCTGTCTTTTTTTCTGTGTAATAATAAAAGATACGTTGCTGTTCTTTTTGTGACAATTTTTATTGAGTTTTTACATGTGGTTGCACAATACATAAGGTTGACTGTTCTACATGGTAGCACTATTACAGAAAGTACACTGAAAATATGAATATACGAATACACTGAAACATATCATGAGATAATATCTTGCCCATGCCCTTTTGCCAGGAAGTCATAAAGTGTTCTGTAGTGCACTAACGGTTAGCTAAAAGAAGCTGATATATAGCAGACATAATTTTCCTAGGCTTGGGTCTTGCCAAACTCATAGTTTCAAAAGTAGTCATAGCAGGTCTCTTGATTTGTTGGGCAGGAGTTGTAAGAAGAGATTTAAGTTGAAGATATGAAAATAGAACTCAAGGCGATAGTTGGTATGGGGCGAAGAGATCCGGAAATTGTTTCACTACTGTGTTGTGATACATGTGGTGGACATATGTGCATCCCTTGGGTATTCACATAGAGTAGTCAAATGTTGGGTTTTGTAGATGTATACTGTAAAGAGGTGTGCCCAAAGATATTGGCACACCCCAACATAAACCAGTTCGTGTTAATCCCAAGTATGAAGTAGCAGCTTGGTTGTGTCAAGCATTGTTGGTGGGCGCGGGTGAGAATTTCTTGGTAACCAGAATAAGCATTTTAAGTCCTCTTTATATGACCAGGGGAACTCTATAGCTACCCATTGTCGTGGTGCGTCTACGACATGTGCAGTTACCACTGATGTTAATTAAGCCATCTTATAATATAATTTTACATCCGGAAGCCCAAGGCCTCCACATCTCATTGGTTTCTGAAGGATTCTAGTAGCCACTCTAACTCTTTTTCTTGCCTATACAAATCGTACTATGGATTTTTGCATAGGCGTGCGCACGGGGTGTGCCTGGGCACATCCTAATTCCCGCAGCACGCCTCTGGAGTGAGACCGGTAGGGGAGATCTCAGGATCTCCCCTGTCGGCTCATGCAGAGCCGGCGCTATCCGAGCCTCCCCTCACCGACCCACAGGCAGTGAGGGAGGCAGGAGAGGATCCGGGGAGCTCTTGCCAGCAGCTCCGCCGGGTTCCTCTCACGAGATCTGAGCGTTGCCGCGGCAACGCTCAGATCTCGTGAGAGTGAACTCTAACCCCGCAGGCTAGAGTTCACTCACCACTGGACCACCAAGGAAGGCAGCAGCAGGTACCCCCTCCCTACATAAGGTAAGAAGGGAGGGTGGATATTAAGTAATCTGCCCCCACCTCCACTGGACCACCAGGGAAGGCAGCAGAATGGTCCCCCCTCCCTACATAAGGTAAGAAGGGAGGGGTGAATAGTTATCAACTAATCTGCCCCCACCTCCACCCCCACAAATCACCCAATCATAGAGCAGACACACATACATCACACACACAGCACCCACACACATACAGCACACAAACACAGCACCCACACACACACACAGTACACTAACAGCACCCACACACACACAGTACACTAACAGCACCCACACACAGTGCCCACACACACACACAGTACACTAACAGCACCCTCACACACAGCACACTAACAGTACCCTCACAACACCCACACACAGCACCCGCACACGACACCCACAAACAGCACACTAACAGAACCCTAACAAACACACACACAGCACACTACCAGTACCTTCACACACAGCACACAAACAGCACCCTCACACATATAGAGCACCCTCACACACACACACACACACACACCCTCACCCACATAGAACACTACCAGCACCCTCACACAGCACACACAGCAGTGTATGTGTGTGTGTGTGTGTGTATGTATATATATATATATATAAATACATACATACATACATACATATACACGCGGCGTGTGCTTGTGCTTTAGGGTGCACACACTAATGCAATAGGCTGCGCACGCCTATGGATATTTGTAAAACAATCAGGATAGGTTTGGGCAGGAGAATTTGCAATGTTCATTGTAAGTAAGGGAATTTCGGTAATAAAGATTTTTTGAATGCTGCTATTCTATCATGCTGGGACAAATAATCGACTTCCCATGCCAAGGTGTTTAAAACTTCCTGCAATAACTAAATAAGGTCTTGTATACTTCTAGTGAAATGTACACCCAAAAAGGTGATGTAGTCTACCCATTCAAAAGGGGATTCTAATTTCAGTGCCTCCTTAGTAGCATTTCCTACACCTTTTCCCATGACTACTTATACAATGTAGAGTAGTAATTGGCATGATAGGAGAAATGCAATTTTTTGGGTTGATTGTCTCTTCTTTAGTGTATTAGCTAGGTGTTCCACTGCTTTAGGCTGCCTTCAACTTCTTTAAATAATATCCCACTTTTGTCCATGCATTCTGGGTAATGTTTTTACTTATTTGGACTATTTGGTCCCTTCCGCTCTGGTGATGGATTTTACTTATTTTGGTTGATTAGGTCATAGAGCTCTTGTCTCCACTGCTGTAGTTGGGCCTATGATTGTCTGCATATGCTCTTTTTATGAGCATTCCTCTTGGCACTGGTTTATGTGATAGCCATATTGTAGAGTGGCTTAGGTCGGAATTGACATTATCTGTCAAGTATTGTTGCTAAGGAGAGGTCCTGTGCAAATGAGGTGTCTTGTAGGAGAGATTCATTAAGCCTCCAGGGACTATGGTTTTTGAAGCCATAAGTCCTTTAGTGTAAAGGTGACTGGGGCATGATCAGACCAAACTATCTTTTGGTTTATGGCTAAGCTACCGATTAGAAACCCATTTATCTGTGAATAAGTATTATGCACTGGAGAGAAGTGTGTTTACTGTGGACTCGTGTGAGTGATTCTCCAAGTGTCATAATGGTGGTGTGCGTGGTAGCAGTTTTGCTGTTGCTTGACATTGTCGTTTAAGGGCCAGCAGTGCTGTGTCTAGGTTGGGGTCAAGTATGTGATTAAAATCTCCACATAGAACCATGATACCCTGTTGAATATTATTTAATGTGTGTAAAATATTGGGTGTGTTTTGAAGTGAGCTTCTTGTAGACAAATGATCTCCACTCCATGTAATCTGGGTTATTTACTAATTTACCCCAGTGTTAAAGTCGGTACTCAATCTACAACAGTATTCGTATCACAACCCTGATGCAGGCCACCCACTAGGCCTATTAACATCAAATAAATCCTGATAATGAATAGGAATAAGACATCTGTGAGAAAACCACAGTAGATGAAATTGTAGAACAGAACAAAACGCACCCAGTAATGGAGCCTCGGGGGGTTGAGGCTATTCACCTCTTTCCTATTTTAAGCCCTTTTTTAAACTAGGTGAACAAATTACAACCCTAGATGTGTACCCTAAAAAGAATATATTATAAAAAATTAAATTGGGTGTTAAAGGATATAGCAAGGTAAACAATAGATAAACATTACTATGAATACTTGCAAATGATATATAAAACCAGGTAACTATGCGATGATCTCCTACTTAAGGGCTTTCTACTAGTCTGGTGAAGGGCATGGAGAGCTGCTTAGATTCCCCTTCGGTTCCATCACCTCTAAGCCCCAGGTTTGGAGCTATCAAATGCCGTCTTCGGGAAAGGCAATCACGTTTGCTGCACCATTGCGGTGTATGATGAGCTTGGTCAGGTATCGCCATTTGTAGGGCGGATGATTGCGTCTCAGGTTCTCGCTTATAGCTCGGTAAGATTTTCATTTCCGTAGCATTTTAGCCGGGTATGCTAATATTACGATGTTCTGGAAATATGCAGGCAGTCCTTGCCCTGCTAGATAGGAGGATTAGCACCTTATCGTGGTCATAATGTATTTTTGGTAAAGTGTCCCGAGGTATGTCTTTAGGGGTAGACTGTGGCTTTGCCATGTGCCGGATTCAGTAAATCAGGAGCATGTCTTGCGGGAGGTCTGGGGTAAGCATTTGGAACAGTTCAGCAATAAAGGCAGTGAGGTCTTGTGAGCTTATGGCCTCCGGGATCCACCTGATGCGGAGATTACTTTGGCGCGCTCTGTCTCCCATATCTGCAAGCTGAGCCTCTTAAGTGCTTACTTGTTCCATCAGGTCCTCCACTTTAGTAGCGAGGTCATTATGTGCCTTCACATACTCCACCATCTTGCTCTCTATCAAAGAGGTCCTGAGCCTAAATCCTGCAGGTCTTTGCGAGGTTCTTGAAGGACTGTTGCTATGTTAGTACCATTAGTCATTTTTGCTCTCACCGTCTCCTCTTAGGCTCTCTATCTCCCTCTAAACATTTAGCACGTTTTTCCTTTTGTCTCTCATTAGACTCTAGGGGTTATTGCCCTCTAAGTATATTCTAGACATTAGAAAGGCGTTCCTACATGTATATATACCCTTTTATGTCCCTTTGAGGACACTCCTGTGGCTACTTATTTTTCTTCCCCCCACTCCCCTTTTAACTATTTAGTAGACTTACCTCGTATGGTTGTCCAAACTATATAATAAAGGTTATTTTAACTACTAATTCAGTATTGGCATACGTGGGACGTCTAATTGAGTATATTATTATACCTTATTTTTTCCCCCTTTTTCAGTTATTGTATTTAGAACACTTGCTGCATCCCCCCCTTTTATTAAGCTTTATTAATGTCCTGTGTTACTCCTTACACCTCGGTTCCTGGATGGAACCTCCCCTTTCTGTTGTATCCTACTAGGGTTAGGCCCTTCTAGTGTGGAGTACACCCTACAAGGACCTTACCTCCATATATTTATCTACTAAGTTAAGGCTTCCTGCATGAGGACATATAACTACCCTTCACAGTGCATGAATCACACACATTGTCACACCATGCCCAACAGAATGATGAATTCATATGTGTCCAAATTTATTTTACTATATCTAATGGAAAACCTCTCCAGGTATCTACTACACTTTTTATATTACTGCTAGCCTTTACTGCTCCCACTGGAAGGCTATTCCAGGTATCTACTACCCTTTCTATATCACTGTTACTGCTCCCACTGGAAGGCTATTCCAGGTATCTACTACCCTTTCTTTATCACTGTTACTGCTCCCACTGGAAGGCTATTCCAGGTATCTACTACCCTTCCTATATCACTGTTACTGCTACCACTGGAATGCTATTCCAGGTATCTACTACCCTTTCTATATCACTGTTTCCGCTCCCACTGGAAGGCTATTCCAGGTATCTACTACCCTTTCTATATCACTGTTACTGCTCCCACTGGAAGGCTATTCCAGGTATCTACTACTCTTTCTATATCACTGTTACTGCTCCCAATGGAAGGCTATTCCAGGTATCTACTACCCATTCTATATCACTGTTACTGCTCCCACTGGAAGGCCATTCCAGGTATCTACTACCCTTTCTATATCACTGTTACTGCTCCCACTGGAAGGCTATTCCAGGTATCTACTTCCCTTTCTATATCACTGTTACTGCTCCCACTGGAAGGCTATTCCAGGTATATACTACCCTTTCTATATCACTGTTACTGCTCCCACTGGAAGGCTATTCCAGGTATCTACTACCCTTTCTAATATCACTGTTACTGCTCCCACTGGAAGGCTATTCCGGGTATCTACTACCCTTTCTATATCACTGTTACTGCTCCCACTGGAAGGCTATTCCAGGTATCTACTACCCTTTCTATATCACTGTTACTGCTCCCACTGGAGCTCCCACTGGAAGGCTATTCCAGGTATATACTACCCTTTCTATATCACTGTTACTGCTCCCACTGGAAGGCTATTCTAGGTATCTACTACCCTTTCTAATATCACTGTCACTGCTCCACTGGAAGGCTATTCCAGGTATCTACTACCCTTTCTATATCACTGTTACTGCTCCCACTTGAAGGCTATTCCAGGTATCTACTACCCTTTCTAATACACTGTCACTGCTTTCACTGGAAGGCTATTCCAGGTATCTACTACCCTTTCTATATCACTGTTACTTCTCCCACTGAAAGGCTATACCAGGTATCTACTACCCATTCTATATCACTGTTACTTCTCCCACTGGAAGGCTATACCAGGTATCTACTACCCATTCTATATCACTGTTACTGCTCCCACTGGAAGGCTACTCCAGGTATCTACTACCCTTTATATATCACTGTTACCGCTTCCACTGGAAGGCTATACCAGGTATCTACTACCCTTTCTATATCACTGTTACTGCTCCCACTGGAAGGCTATTCCAGGTATCTACTACCCTTTCTATATCACTGTTACTGCTCCCACTGGAAGGCTATTCCAGGTATCTACTACCCTTTCTATATCACTGTTACTGCTCCCACTGGAAGGCTACTCCAGGTATCTACTACCCTTTATATATCACTGTTACTGCTCCCACTGGAAGGCTACTCCAGGTATCTACTACCCTTTATATATCACTGTTACTGCTCCCACTGGAAGGCTATTCCAGGTATCTACTACCCTTTCTATATCACTGTTACTGCTCCCACTGGAAGGCTATACCAGGTATCTACTACCCTTTCTATATCATAGTTAGCCATTACTGCTGCCAGTGGAAAACTAGTCCACATATCCTCTACCTTTTCTGTATCACTCTAAGCCATAACTGTTTCTACTGGAAGGCTAGCCCATGTATCTACTGCCCTTTCTATACACTAGTTTTATCACAGTATGCCTCAGTCTGATAGACTATAAGCACACAGCATACCAAACAGAAAGTTCCATTATGTAGGTTTGTGCTTATGCTACTAAAAACTCTGTAGGTTTGTTCAATGACTTTTACAATTACACATTTCTGCAGGTGTCTTGGCCGCGGGCTCACACATTTACAATCTGGAGAGATATTTCAGTTTGTTTCTGGGATTTTATTAGATTTTATTAGACTTACTGTGCTGAAAGTTAGATGGAGAAAAATTCCTCACTGTTACACCGTAATAAAATGTTATCATTTAAACATGGTTTAACTTAATCTTTTCAGATAAAATTCTTTGCCTGAATGGTAAAGCTGTGATACACGGTCGTGATATTGAGATCTCACATTAATAACCTTAATGTTATCAGATGAAAATCCCTCTGTCATCTTTGCGTTGCTCCTCCAAGTCTGGTGTTTGAAGAGTCACAGCACATTACGGTTGTCATAATTGCACTTTTGATCAGTTTTGGTGTATAGTTTTGCTTTTTGTAATATATGTATTTATCGCTGCAATATCTGCATGTATTCTGATCTAGAGAAGGGGCTATTTTACTTTATAGCACTTTTTCCTTAAGGCTTAAGGGGATATTCACTAAACTCAGAGTTTGTACGTCACACAGAATAACTCGCCCCCAGGCTTGTGTGGCCGGCCCCTCGCAGGACTTCTAGTTTCGGAGTTCTGTTTCATTATTAACAATAGCAATACGGTGCAAATTTGAATGGCATTGATTGGCTCAGAGCATCATCTGACAATCCACCAATGAACATCTTCTAATACCATAACCACTACCATATGAACCATTGGTTTTAGTGTTTAGATCGCACCCTCTTTTTTTTTTCGCAATGAGTTAAAGTCGTAAAAAATTCCATCCTGAAAAGTCTCTTTATAACATGCAGTTTTGTCTTTTTGAAAATACGTACAAAATGGAAGCAAAAAAAACCAAATGCTTGGTTAAAAATATCTGTAATTAATATTAGATTTAATCCCACTGTTTTCATTAAATAATGAATTTTTCTGGAAAGATATCCACAAAGACAGATTGCTAGCGAAGATATCCGTGCAGAAAGACAACTTTGCTGTGGGAGTTCCACCCATAAATCTACTTTATTTATTTCCCCTAGACGCACAGTAAAGATTTAAGATTGTTTATGTGAATCCCAGCACAATGGCAGGGTACACGCAATACAAATCAGTACACGGAGGTCGCCAATAAATCGCAGATTTAAGTAATTAACTGCGACACTATATCAGACGTAAAATCCAGTTGTATTTATATTTGTGATAATATTGTGTTTTTTTGTTATTCATGAAATGCACACCGTAAATAAATGTGCATATATCTGTCCTGTACCAACAGCTTCTGGCCATTTTGAAAAAAATTCTAAATGTCATGTTAAATTCCAGCAATAAGTAGTTTGTTTTTCTCGTTCCAACCTAATGACAAGCTTTAGATTCAGTTTGACTCCAAATCCTGCAAATCTTACTACTGAGCAATAGGGGAAGCTGAAATGTATTCTCTGTTCCATACATACAAACCCTGAGCCGGCAGATAAGAATTGACTGATGTTAGTTTACCCATTGTAATTCCATAAACGTATTTTACTTCTCTTATTTACATTATAGGCCCCTATACAGCCCAAACATGTTGCCAACATACTCACCACAATATACACTGTGTTAGTCTTTACTGCTTGCAAAGTATCTACTGCTTACACTGGAAGGCTATTCCAGGTATTAACTACTCTTTCTGTGAGACCATTAGCCATTACTGCATCTAGTGGAAGGCTATTCCAGGTATTAACTACTCTTTCTGTGAGACCATTAGCCTTTACTGCATCTAGTGGAAGGCTATTCCAGGTATTAACTACTCTTTCTGTGAGACCATTAGCCTTTACTGTGTCTGGTGGAGGGCTAGTCCAGGTTCCTATATTAATTTCTGTAAAGGCTTAACCCTCAAGGTTCATCATTCCAAAATAACCCGATATATACAACAATTAATGAGTCCCCACAAATCCTGTAACAACTACTGCTCAATCCTTACATTATGGTGCAAGGAGGTCCCTTTCATTGTTTTATTAAAAATCTCTGTAGCTACACAGTTGTAATCCAAATTATTCAACCCACACTGAAAATCATGTTTATTTGTCGATATTTACAATTTCAGATTTTTTTGTTTTACACTTTGCAATGAAAAAACCAAACAAAAGCAATTGAAATAGTTCAACACAATGAATGCTTCAAGTTAAAATGCAACATATAATGACTTTTTGAGTCTCAAAATTATAAAACCCGCTGAATAGAATCCCTCAGAACAGGTGTTGTCTCAAGCACACCTGATGCAACTAATCAAGGGCTTTATTAGTTGCACGAGGTGTGCTTGAGCTGGAACACTTGAGATACCTTGACTGGCTAGTGGTTTGTTGAGTGTCACGTTTGATTGCATGTTAGAAATAAGTCAAAAGAATCATCGCCCTTCACAAACAAAGAACAGGATACAAAAAGAAAGTGAAGGTACTAAATGTTACTAGAGACACCATTGGAAGCATATTTGCAAGTTCAAAGTTGAAGGAATAGTGGTTACACTACCTGGATGGGGCAGAAAAAGGTAGCTATCAATGGCTGCAACCAGATTTCTAAGAGGCAGGTTGTGAAAAAAAAAACCCAGAGTGACTGCAAAAGACCTGCAGCAAGACTTGGTGGCAACAGGCACTGAGGTTTTAGTGAGCACAGTAAGGCACATACTAAATGCAGAAGGTTTCCATGCCAGAATTCCAAGATGTACATCACCACTGAACCAAAAGCACACGAAAAAGCTGCTTCAATATGCTCAAAGTAATATAAATAAGCGAAAAAATGTTTTGGGATTCTGTTCTGTGGAGAGATGAAACAATACTGGAACTTTCTGGCCCAGCTGATCAGCTGTATGTCTGGAGAAAGAAGAGTGAAGCCTATGCTGAAAAGAACATTCTGCCTACAGTCAAACATGGTGGTGGCTCGGTAATGCTTTGGGACTGCCTTGCATCCTCTGGCACTGGAAACCTGCAGCAAGATGGATTCATTGAAATATCAGGAAATCCTAGGAGAAACCATCATGTGTCTGTGAAGAAGCTTGGGCGTCATTGGACCTTTCAACAAGAAAATGATCCCAAGCATACCTCAAATTCCACCAAGGCTTGGTTGCAGAAGTAGTGCTGGAAAACAGGGGCCATCAGTCACCTGACTTGAACCCCATTGAAAAACTCTGGTGGGATTTGAAGAAGGAGGTTGCAACACCCAAATCCAAAACTATTACTGAACTGGAGGCAATTGCTCATGGGCAAATGGGCAAAGATTCTTTAGAAACACTGCCAGAAGCTGGTATCTGGCTATGCATCTCATTTGCAGCAGGTTAAAACAGGAAAAGGGTGCTCTACTATGTACTAAAGATGCTTGTCATTAAGGGGTAGAATAATATTGAGACTGGAGAAATCATTATAAGTTGCAGTTTCAGTTGAATTTGGGGAAAGCACTTGGAGCATGCACTGTGTTGCGTTATTTCAATTGCTTTTGATGATTTGTTAATTGCAAACAGCTGAAAGTCTGTAAATTAACCCGAGGTTAATAAACCTGGTTTTCAATGGGGGTTGAATAATTTCGATTGCAACTGTACCTGTCTCAAACTTTTAGATACCGCAGGTGCCAAGTACATGTATGGCGTGTACCCAATGATAAATAGGGCTTCCACAGTTTACAGTACTAAACTACATGTACTATAACAACTGCCAGGTGTGAGTCTATCACCTGTGCTCTCTTACAATATGAGAGCTGGGATTGGCTGACCAGTACCAGCTACTTCTCTCACTTACTGCAAGAGTCATCAGCCCTGGGGATTTACAGAAACAAAATGAACTTAACCCCTTTAGGACTGGTGACAGTCCTGAACCGTCATATCGTCATATTTACTTACCTGATTGCCGCTGTTCCCCTGGCGGCAATCGGCGTTGCTCCCGGTCTGGGGGGGGACTGCCTGTCAGCCCAGACAGTCCCCTCCTCAGCGAATTAGGACCCTGCGGCCAACTGATAGCTCTAACAGAGCGGTCACATGGCCGCAATAGTTGTCCGTGAATCTGCCTGCAGGGGGACTGCCTGAACTGGCAGGCAGTCTCCCTGCATGTGTAAAAGGAAAAAATAAAGTTTTAAAATAGCAATAAGTGTAAAAAAAAAAATATATACACTGCTCAAAAAAATAAAGGGAACACAAAAATAACACATCCTAGATCTGAATGAATTAAATATTCTTCTTTGTTCTTTACATAGTTGAATGTGCTGACAACAAAATCACACAAAAATTTAAAAAATGGAAATCAAATTGTTCAACCCATGGAGGTTTGGATTTGGAGTCACACTCAAAATTAAAGTGGAAAAACACACTACAGGCTGATCCAATTTTGATTTCATGTCCTTAAAACAAGTCAAAATGAGGCTCAGTAGTGTGTAGCCTCCACGTACCTGTATGACCTCCGTACAATGCCTGTGCATGCTCCTGATGAGGTGGCGGATGGGCTCCTGAGGGATCTCCTCCCAGACCTGGACTAAAGCATCTGCCAACTCCTGGACAGTCTGTGGTGCAACGTGATGTTGGTGGATGGAGCGAGACATGATGTCCCAGATGTGCTCAATTGGTTTCAGGTCTGGGGAACAGGTGGGCCAGTCCATAGCATCAATGCCTTCGTCTTGCAGGAACTGTTGACACACTCCAGCCACATGAGGTCTAGCATTGTCTTGCATTAGGAGGAACCCAGGGCCAACCGTACCAGCATATGGTATCACAAGGGGTCTGAGGATCTCATCTCGGTACCTAATGGCAGTCAGGCTACCTCTGGCGAGCACATGGAGGACTGTGCGGCCCCCCAAAGAAATGCCACCCCACACCATTACTGACCCACTGCCAAACCGGTCATGCTGGAGGATGTTGCAGGCAGCAGAACGTTCTCCACGGCGTCCCCAGACTCTGTCACGTCTGTCACATGTGCTCAGTGTGAACCTGCTTTCATCTGTGAAGAGCACAGGGCGCCAGTGGCGATTTTGCCAATCTTGGTGTTCTCTGGCAAATGCCAAACGTCCTGCATGGTGTTGGGCTGTAAGCACTACCCCCACCTGTGGAAATCGGGCCCTCATACCACCCTCATGGAGTCTGTTTCTGACCGTTTGAGCAGACACATGCACATTTGTGGCCTGCTGGAGGTCATTTTGCAGGGCTCTGGCAGTGCCAGACAACCATATCCTGTTGAAATTCAGTGAATGGGGGTACACGGGATCAAGCCTGGAGTTCACCCATTTCCCTTGGTGGGGTACCAGCCTGCTGAGGTACCAGTCACCAGCAACAGCAACGTCTGGGCTAACATCATGGAAGCTCCTGCTAGAAGTCCAGTCAGAGTCTGTGAGACCAGTGGTACGTCACCTATTGGTTTCAACACCCTCAGCGGAGGCTTGAGTTCAGTTGTTGCTTACATGAAGCAAAGCACCAGGGGCATCAACGCTCAATCGGTACCCTTCAGTACAGGTAGAGAATGACATAGATAAGCATTCACCATAGGCAGGATCTTCAGGTGCCAAATGCAAGACGACCATATCTGTTGAAAAGTAGTGAAAGGGAGTTCACAGGATCAAGCCTGGAGTTCACCCATTTTCCTTGCTGGGGTACCAGCCACCAGCACTTTCTGTGCTACCACCATGGAAGCTCCTTCTAGAGGTTCGAATAATGGTTCAGTCAGGGCCCGTGTGATCATTGGTACGTCACATATTGGCTTCACCACACTCAGTGGAGCCATGATTTCAATCAATGCCTATATGAAGCAAAGTGCAGCTAAGTGTTCCTCTAGAGTGTTATAACACAGAACCTTTCAAGGCCTGAACGAGTAGTAATTCCAACAGACAAAAGCATGTCAAGCCTAGTAAAGCCTGTATAGGATTGTAAGAGGATCTCAATGACCGTCTCAGAGATGCCTATACTAATATGGACTCCCGCATCAACACCAGAACTTGAGGATCCTGGTGTGTTATGGGGCCTTGTAATAGGTCTGGACGTACAGGAATTTCCCTTGGAGGTTCCAGAATCATCTTATTAATCATAGGAATTAGAGTTGACACGGTCTTCCACTGTCACCTTTTGCATTGCCTTTTTAAGAAGGTCGAAAACAGGAAAATATGTACATCAGACTAAAATTCTAAATTTGAGCCAGTGAATCCTGAACCTGAGCATACTGGTCCTAGCATGTAAAAAATACTTCTGGACCTGGTAGTTCCAAGAAATGGCCATCAGATCTATGTAGGGTATCAGACAATCTGCGTCAACCACTAGGATACGTCAGGACATGGTTGCCAATCCACCATGTCCACAGTTATTCGGCTCCAGCAAACAGCCATGGTATACTGAGCCACTGGTTGTTCTTCTCTGCCCTGATCATTATGAGCTGGAATTCCATCAATACGTATGTGTGAGACCCATCTTGGTAGATATAGGATACAGTTGCATTGATATTTGAGCAAATTTGGACCCACTCATTCTTCAGCAAGCCTCTGAAGTGAAGAAGAGCTTTGAAAATGACTCTTAGTTCCATACAAATGAATGGAAATATTGTGCAACATGGTCCAAACACTGTGCAACCAATCTTATAAAAACTGGAATTCGAGCTAATAATTGACCAATGAGGTTCTGTTCACTGGAAACTCAGAGATTTAATCCTTCTTTCAGCTGCCAGGGTAAGGTGCAACTCCACTGATGGGGACATAGTAAGTGGCTGGCTCCAATAATCTTTCTCTTGTTAGACCAAGATAGGAAGGATCTGTAAGGAATCCAGAGATGCCATTGGGCCCATCTGACAAGTCTGCTGGTGGAAGTCAGGATTCCTAGTAGTTGCATCTATTTTCTTGCTGTTACCAAGCACAAATGAAGAAACTGGGAGAGAAAACCTTTACAATCTGTGGAACTGTTCCCGAGATAGGGAAAAGCAGAGCCTAGAATTTTCCACTCAGGAATGTCAACCACTGAGCTGGTCTGAAACTGCTTTTCTTGATATTCATCAAGCAGCCAAACTTTAGGAGTTATGAATGAACTATATACCTATGTGTGCCTGCCTTCTGAGGGTCTAAGGCTATCAGAAGTAGATCCTCCAGATAATGGAACCACGTGGAGTTCTGGACTCTCAATAACACTATAAGCACATAGAAAGATTCTTGGGGCCGCATTGAGGCCAAATGGTAGGGCACTAACATGGAAGTTCTCTTCTGAGCTAATGCCGAAGATCTCTGCAGATTGGACTGAAAATGAGCATCCTTGAGATATATAGAGGTAAGGAAATCATCCCTCCAGATTGCTTGAGATATGGATCTGATTGACTCCATCCCGAAGACTCTAACATTCAGCCTCTTGTTGGCCCCTCTTAGGTCCAGTGTAGGCTTTCATGTGCTTTTCCTCTTTGCACCAGAAGAGAGGCGAAACTTGTCCCTGGAACTGCTCTTGTTCTGGGACCTAAAAAAAATCACCTCTTCATCCAGAAGGCTTCTTCCTTCAGTGCTTTACCTTTTGATTCATTGGTCTTAATACTCCTGTTGGTATGGAGACTCCTGTGCCCGTTAAGGAAAAACTCCAGTCTATATCAATCTGGACCATGGATACCACTCAAGCCTCCAGAGTATGACGAGCCCAGGTATGTGTGATCAGAAAAATGAGGCTCCTAGTACTGGAGGAGATATGTTCATTGTTGAAGAGCAAAACGACTGTGTTATAGCTCCATTAGAACCTTGAAAGGCAGGTTTACCAACTGCCATGAGTTACCTCTGGAGTATTCCCTGCAGGGCCAGTAGCTCCATGTATCTCAGAAATACTGGTCACTGGAGGTTCTCCGGTCAGACTACGAGGAGCTGGGATCCTTGGAACTTCCATCCTAAGGTACTAATATTTTGCAGCCCTCATTCGCCTTTTCAATGGAATCATCCAAAATTTTCCCAAACAGCATTACCCCTTCAAATAGAATGGTGTAGAGGGAAGACTTGGAGGATGAGACATCATCCCAGAAACAGAACCATAATGCTTTCTTAGCTGCTATAGATAAAGCCATTTGATCCAGAGAATATCCTATGTACATCTAGGGAAGTTTCTGTGAAGAAGTCAGTTGTAGCCTGAAGACTTCAGACTGCCTCTTCAATCTTGGCTTTTTATATCTCTCTCCATAGTAACCTTTAGATCTTTAATCACATATTTCATGTTTGTAGAAACAGCAGCGGAAATCACAGCTGGCTGGCCTCCTGCAATGGTAGGCGTAAAATTTTGGACAGGTCTGCGTCCACCTATGATCCATAAGTGTGCAACTTAGGTGGTGTAGTTCTGCGGTTGGAAATAACTTCCTCCACAGGGTAAAGCCTGGCCTCTTTTCTTACCCCTAAGGCCTCTGGAACTTACTTTGTAAGCCCTGCCCGCACAGTGATAGATCATGCTGAAGCGACAACCTTCTGGAGGAAGTCAGTGCATAACCGATTCCTTCCACTGTATTCTCCTCATATCCAGATCCTGGTGAAGAATCAGACACCTGACAAATAATAATAACTAAATATTACCTGTGGTAAAGTATTAAGAAAAAATGTGCACTGTTAAATTCTATAAAAAACCAGCAAAACAGCTTTAAAACAGGCTAAAGACAGCACTTATCCATATCTGGAGACCCTGCAAATACTTACCCAATAAGTGTATGTTTACTGTAATTTTCCTTATATTTTAGGCACTTTCTGGCAATTGCACTTATCCAAGATGGCTGCCACAACTTGTATTCACCTCATTTGCACAACTTGTATTCCTACAATGCAAGTCATCTGTATTAGGCCCAATAAGGCACAAACTGCACACATGTGGGTTTGCTGTTTAGAGACCAGGGAGAGGACTCTGTCTGAAGCCTACATGGCCCCTAAACACCCAGGGAACCGGGAATAAATTACTGGGACCGAGGGGGAAGCAAAATAGATAACAAAAGTGCCTGCAAGGAAGTTTAAAAGGCAACCACGTGCAAAAAGTCAAAGTTTAAAGGCACCACAGTCTAAAGGCCTCAAGGTATAAAAGGTAACACAGTTTCCAAAATGTAACACAGTTTTTAAAATATATCAGTTTTCCAATGCACTGCAGTTTTCCAAATGTACTGCGGTTTCCAATGACTTGCGATATTACATGCAACAGTATTAAATGCAAATTTAAATGAAACAGTTTTAAATGCCACACAGCTTAAATGCAACATAGCTTAAATGCTTCCTAGCAAAAGCACAACCACATAATGTACCACAATCTTAAAAATAAGGTACAGCTGTATAATGCACTAGTTTAAAGATATCAAAGTTTAAATGCATCACAGCATAAAAGCACAACTGCATAATGTACTACAGTAAAACAGGCAAATAAAGTAATGAAGATAAAACAACATACATGTCCGTAAGTAAAGGGAGCAAATTGCTCACGTCCTAAGGGCTGTAGGACAGGAAAAAGACTGAGGACCTTAGGGATGGAGCCTCCTTTTAAAACCTTGGTGGTTTTCCTGTCCTATCGGCTGTAAGGGGAGGAGCTAACCCATGTGTATATGCTGCCATAATTAGCCAGGAAATGTGTGTGTGTGTATATATATATATATATATATATATATATATATATATATAATAACTTTATATACTGTGTGTGTGTGTATATATATATATATATTATAAATATAAATAATAAGTAAATAATAACTAAAATGTAAAAATAATAAAAACATTAAAAAATATATATTTATATCAAAATACACTTAGAATGAAATTAATAAATTATACGAAATATATATCCATATACAAAATTACATAAATAATTTCATAAATATACACGTAGACTTCAAATATATAAATATGCATATATATTTAAATTCTACGTGCATATTTATGTAATATTTTTACATAACTAAGTAATTTTATTGATTGCAATTTGAGGGACCTGTCTGACAACCCAGGCAGAAAGTCCAGAGAATTTAATTTGCTAGCACTATATTTAACCCTGTAACTTTTTATGGCACCCTAAAACCTGTACATGGTTTTCACACACAAACGGCACTCTAACTGATGATATTGTTGTGATACATTTGACTGTTTTGAAGCACTAATAATTGTGTTCAGCAAAGTCTCCTGAGTATAACAGTACCCCTCATGTAGTGGTTTTATAGTGTTTTTTGAAAGTTACAGGGTAAAATATAAGGCTTGATTTTCCTGTTTTTTTTTTTTTTTTGTTTGTTTTGTTTTTTTACATTTAAATTTGCCAGGTTGGTTAAGTTGCCTTTGAGAGCGTATGGTAGCCCAGGAATGAAAATTACCCTCATGATGGCAAACAATTTGCAAAAGAAGACAACACAATGTATTGCAAATGGGGCATGTTCAGTCTTTTTTAGTAGCTACTTAGTCACAAACACTGGTCAAAGTTAGCGTTCATAATTGTTTTTTGCATTTTTAACACAAAAAACAAATATAAATGCTAACTTTGGCCAGTGTTTGTGACTAAGTGGCTACTAAAAAGGGCTAGACATACCTCATATTGAATACCCTGGGTTGTCTACTTTAAAAAAATATGTACATGTGAGGTGTGATTCAGAGATTTGACAGATAAGTGTTACTATGTCACTATTGATACATTTTAAAAATATATATTTTAAAACAGCAATGATCTACTTGTACTTATAGCCCTATAACTTGCACACAAAAAAGCAAAAAAAAGCAGGTAAACACTCAGTGTCTTTAAACTCAGGACAAAAGTTTGAATCTATTTAGCAGGTTTTTTTTCATTAGCTTTTGTAGATTAAAAGATTTTTCAAGTAGAGGTCCAAAATTTAAACTTTAAATTTTTTTAAAAGTTTTTCACCATATATTTGTTTTTTGTTTTTAAAGTAAAATATATGACATGATACAAATAATGGTGTGTAAAAAAAAAGCCCTTCTTGTCCTGAAAAAAACAAAACAATATATAATTTGTATGGGAACAGTAAATGAGAGAGAGGAAAATTACAGCTAAACACAAACATCACAAAAGTGTTAAAACACACCCTCACTCCTCCATAAAATATACCCATCTACCTCACCAATCTGCTGGAGGTGTCTGACTGAACAGGGCACTACGATCCACAAATGGTGGGAATGCAGCATGATTATCCCTTACTGGGAAATGATTAGAGCGGCGGTACGTGAGATCCTACGAGAGGTGACTGAATGGTCGCCCGAACTAGCTCTACTCCACATATCACCGATGCCAATATCCAGATATAAAAAAATCGATCTTACGACACCTATTGAATGCGGCCAAAACACTCATACCCATATATTGGAAAAAAACAGAAACACCGAAAAGGGAAGAATGGATACGCAAAGTAGAAGAAATCCAGGGAGCAGAAGCGATACACGCATCTCTACTTGGCAGAGCCACCAAACACGCAGGTGGATGCGGTTCATGGCCTCAGGTGGACGTCGGCGGGCTCGTCAGGGTGAGGAGGGGAGCGATGCCCGTCCCACGAGCCCCGGCCACCCGGGCGGTGGTGACGCAGGAATGGGCGGCTCCGACTTTACGCCCTCCTCCCTTCCTCTCTTCTCTTCTTCCCCTTATTACCAACCCTTACCCCCCCCCATCCTCCCTCCATACCTATACCCCATTCCCCCTCTCACTTTCTTTATCTACATAATAGATGAGCCGGAAAATCCCAGCTCATAGATAGGTAGCGGACGTACAATTTATCTAACCAAAACTACACACAAAGACCTTCGCCAGATATGTGCGACAGGCTCACAACTGAAAAGATCAACACAAACTCTGACAGCATTAACCAGTGGACAACAAAAGCTGATAAGCTACGCATAGCACACACATAAAGGTATCATCAGGTAACCGTACCGACCTACTGATACACATTGACTGCTAACCAGATAATGTATAACCAGCGCCTTAACAGAGGCCACACCTGACGACCAACACAGACAAGGGTAACGATAAGTAGCAAACCGATGGCACACAGCTCCCGCCTGAAACCCGACAACTGTAACACGGAACATTGAATGCATATGTACACACCACCTATCTTGACATAAACCATGGCAAGACTATGATTGTATAGAATAATGCACTCATTTGTAAACTGTGTTCCACCGACAATAGGTCCTAAACTTCCACGAAAATGTATGTATTGAATTCCTAAAAAAAAGTGTTAAAACAGCCCTGGTCCTTAATGTACAACATGACCAAAACAGTCCGGTCCCTAAGGGGTTAAAGGTGATTATTGTTATTTATTTAGTTTTCTATCTATCTTAGCTTGACAAACAATGTTGTCCCTCGTCCCCCTGTCCATATTTTGTTGTTTTTTTTCCCCCCCACATACCTGTAGAACACATTTTAATTTTAGGTAAAAGTGTATAATTTTACAGTTTAGCTTTTTTAGAATTCTCATTCCACTATCATATTAATTTTATCACCACACCTGTGAAACCTGTGCGGGTGTTTTAATTAGCGGTTTGGATATATTCAGAGCAATAAAGAGATAATTTCAGTAGCTGGCATGGCTCAGGGCTCAGAAAGTCTGCATTTCATTTACATTTTTTACAAACTGCGAGCTTAGATAGCGTATGTTTGTTTGCATATAGCTATTACGGTATAAGGGGATGGAGTACAATTTATATGAATAAGTCATAAAGGAAAGATTGCGTTATATATTTACTTTAATGCTTATTTTTATGTTGTTTAAATTGGCATTCCACCCCGTGGGTTATTAGGACGCCTGTAGTCACCATTATTCTGATCTATAAGGGCCCATCAAGTGTTAAATACTCTATAAATATAATTATTAACCCCTTAAGACATGAGCCAAATGTACACGGTGTGATCAAAACAAAACGTAAACAAAAACTTGAATTTGCGCTATATGTCTGTTCAGGCGTAATTCGCCTCTTTCGTATTATGTGCACCCACACTTATTATATATCATTTTATTCAGAGGAAACAGAGCTTTAATTTAACATCAAATATTTATGTATGAAACATAATTTAATATGAATAAAATATAAAAAAATGAGAATTAAAATTTTTAGTTCTACGTGACATTCTAACTGTGAATGTCATAGTACTGTTTGCTTTTACTGCAATAAAATACATGTTTGTATTCAGCGATAAATCTCACATGTAAAACAGTACCCCCTCTGTACAGGTTTTATGGTGTTTTGGAAAGTTACAGGGTCAAATATCGCATGTTACATTTTTCAGTTTTTTCACATTGAAATTCGCCAGATTGGTTACGTTGCCTTTGAGACCGTGTGGTAGCCCATAATCAGAATTACCCCCATAATGGCATACCATTTGCAAAAGTAGACAACCCAAGTTATAGCAAATGGGGTATGCTTTTTTAGTAGCCATGTGGTCACAAACACTGGCCAAAGTTAGCGTTTATATTTGTTTGTGTGTTAAAAATGCAAAAAGCAATTATGAATGCCAATTTTGGCCAGTGTTTGTGACTAAGTGGCTACTAAAAAAGACTGAATATTTGCAATACCTTGGGTTGTCTTCTTTTGCAAATGGTTTAACATCATGGGGGTAATTCTCATTATGGGCTACCATACGGTCTGAAAGGCAACGTAATCAATCTGGCAAATTTAAATGTAAAAAAAAAAGGAAAATCAAGCCTGATATTTGACCCTGTAATTTTCAAAAACACCATAAAACCTGTACATGGGGGGTACTGTTATACTCAGGAGACTTTGCTGAACACAAATATTAGTGTTTCAAAACAGTAAAACGTATCGCTGTGATATGTTTTACTGTTATGAAACACTAATATTTGTGTTCAGCGTTCAGTAAAACAGTACCCCCCATGTACAGGTTTTAGGGTGCCATGGAAAGTTACAGGGTTAAATATAGTGCTAGCAAATTAAATTCTGTGGATTTTTGGCCTGGGTTGTCAGGCAGGTCTCACAAATTGTAATTAATAAAATGACCTAATTATGTAAAATTATATATATATATGTATATATATATATATGTGTAAAAAATTATATTAATATTATTAATTATGTATATAAATATATATTATTTCGTTCTACATGTATATTGATATCAATATATATATATATATATATATATATATATATATATATATATATATTCATTTTAAAATACAGTTAGAACGAATTTCCACATTTTTATTTATTTTTATTATTTTTAATTTTTTAACATATTTATTTTATATTAAATATATATATAATGATAATATATTTAATCAATATCATTCTACGTGTATTTTGATATTTATATATAATTATATATATATTAATATTAAAATACACTTGGACTATGTATGTGTATATATGTGTGTATATATAATTTAATTTTACACTGTTTTTATCTATTTTTTGACAGGCAGCAGGGGGAGTACCTGTCATTCCAGGCCCTCCCCCTTTCTGGCATTACAATGGACGGCTATGCCGTCCATGTAAATGCGAGGTCCTCACAAGGACCTTACGATCACATGGCCCAGGGGGGCCGAAATGAATGGAGGGGGACTTCCTGGCCTGCCAGGTGAGTCCCCACACCGCGATCGCTGGTGTGGGATTGCCGGCGACCGGGTAAGTAGAAAGGACGGCGCGTATGTGCTATGCCGCCCCCCGGCGTTTAGAGCCGGGTCCCCCCATAACGACATAGCATGCCGCCGTCCTTAAGGGGTTAAAGAAACCACTAAGTCCATCGCTTATTTAGCAGCGTCTCACTAAAACAAAACACATGAGGGCAAATTAGAAGGGTAGACATGGAGCACCCTTTTAGGGGTATAAATCATCTGGCATGGATTTATACTGCCTCATATACGGTTTCAGGGTTATTTACTACAATGAGAACTCTAAGGGAATTTCAAATTTAAACAACTTTAACTTAAAGAAGCAGTTTGGGTGTGTACGCCATGCCTCTACAGCCTCACTGATCAATTCTCTCCCATTAGAACAGTCCTAACCACACCTCCCATGGCTGTGACTGACACAGCCTGCATGAAAACAAAATGGTTTCAGTTTGATAGCAACGAACTTTAAAAGATTTCATTGATTGGTCTCTAACTTTAACTTTTATCACAGGCAGCTCTTGCAGGGTCTAGCAAGCTATTAACAGAGCGGGAGATAAGAAATTCAAAATTAAACAGAATATACAATAAAGGAAATGTAAACATTAGATGACTTTTTGCAGGAAGTGTTAGCAGCTACTATTTGTTTCCCTGGGTGCAACACTACCGTTGGAATTGGTTGTTGCCTTTAGTGTGTTCTCACCTTTGCCCTTCTACTTCCAGGTAGAGGAGGCTGACATATTGAATGGAGCAAAGGCTGGCACAGTACAGGGCCAGGAAACAGAAAGTCCAACAAGAACCTGGCCAAGGAGGGACTGCAAAATCTGGGGAACCTGAACCAGCTAGCAGGGGCTACCGACGGGCAGCGAAAGAGAAAATTCTGAGTCTGTACTCGAGGTGGAGAAAAAGGCAAAATGTGGAGCCTCCTAATCCTCAAATAAACAATCAAAGGATGCAGGTAAGACCAGAGAAAGGCACGGAAAACCTAGACTCTGGTGTCTCTAACCTCCACCTTTACATTCCAACTTGTGGTGTTTATCTGCTAAACTGGGAGTTGGGTAAAATGTAACCTGGAAATTGCAGATTGAAAAAAAAAAATCGTCCAACTCAGCTGTTTTCTTGCTCAGCTAGTTTGGCCCAGTCTGGGTACTAATGCTCTCCTGCAATCTGCAAAACAATCCGTGACTCCCCAGTATGCGAGGTGCATTTAGCACCATTAACATTTATTTATTTATTTTAATTGCAGCACCCTGTGTCGTTATGTGTGCTGCCTGCATGAGCTTACACCTGCACAGTGTTCACGTTGGAATGTAACCCACACACTGTCTTAACACATTCTATAGATTAATTAAATGCAAATATGAACTTTAAAATTAAACTGCTCAGGGTTTTAATAAAGAAAGTTGCTTATTAAAAGTTCTTGCATTGCTTGCTCATCCCCACTGGTTGCATTTTGTGTGCAGTAAGCTTTGCCCAGCTTTGGAAGTCGCTGTCAGCCGATCCCAGACTTCCCATGTTCTCAGTTATTGCTAACTCTGCTTAGTATGGATAATATGCATTCCAACACTCTGCAACGGTTCTATTCATCAGAACGCATAAATGGAGCTGCTGCTATATTAGCAATAGCTCAACGTATGCTTTAACTGTAGCGTTAATTGTGCGTGTGCCTGGCTAAAGTCCCTTCATATTATCAAGGAGCCTGCCAGGGGAGGTGGGGACCTGTATACCCCTGCACTGGGCAAATGGCGTATACATGGACAGGCAGGGGGCTACATGCACTGGGTCAGTTTGTTGGAGAAGTTCACATTTCCTGTCTGAGTTGCAACATAAACCAGACCCATTTTTACAAAGTTTAGAAGGGAAATGATTTAGTTCGTCTCTTAACCCATTCATGATCAGTGACGTGCTCTCATAGTATAATTGGATTTGTTTAACCCCTTCATAGCATGTTGTGCTCTCATAGTATCATTTGATTTGTTTAACCCCTTCATAGCATGTTGTGCTCTCATAGTATAATTGGATTTGTTTAACCCCTTCATAGCATGTTGTGCTCTCATAGTATCATTGGATTTGTTTAACCCCTTCATAGCATGTTGTGCTCTCATAGTATCCCCTTCATAGCATGTTGTGCTCTCATAGTATCATTGGATTTGTTTAACCCCTTCATAGCATGTTGTGCTCTCATAGTATCATTGGATTTGTTTAACCCCTTCATAGCATGTTGTGCTCTCATAGTATAATTGGATTTGTTTAACCCCTTCATAGCATGTTGTGCTCTCATTGTATAATTGGATTTGTTTAACCCCTTCATAGCATGTTGTGCTCTCATAGTATAATTGGATTTGTTTAACCCCTTCATAGCATGTTGTGCTCTCATAGTATCATTTGATTTGTTTAACCCCTTCATAGCATGTTGTGCTCTCATAGTATCATTTGATTTGTTTAACCCCTTCATAGCATGTTGTGCTCTCATAGTATCATTGGATTTGTTTAACCCCTTCATAGCATGTTGTGCTCTCATAGTATAATTTGATTTGTTTAACCCCTTCATAGCATGTTGTGCTCTCATAGTATAATTGGATTTGTTTAACCCCTTCATAGCATGTTGTGCTCTCATAGTATCATTTGATTTGTTTAACCCCTTCATAGCATGTTGTGCTCTCATAGTATAATTTGATTTGTTTAACCCCTTCATAGCATGTTGTGCTCTCATAGTATCATTTGATTTGTTTAACCCCTTCATAGCATGTTGTGCTCTCATAGTATCATTGGATTTGTTTAACCCCTTCATAGCATGTTGTGCTCTCATAGTATCATTTGATTTGTTTAACCCCTTCATAGCATGTTGTGCTCTCATAGTATCATTTGATTTGTTTAACCCCTTCATAGCATGTTGTGCTCTCATAGTATCATTTGATTTGTTTAACCCCTTCATAGCATGTTGTGCTCTCATAGTATAATTTGATTTGTTTAACCCCTTCATAGCATGTTGTGCTCTCATAGTATCATTGGATTTGTTTAACCCCTTCATAGCATGTTGTGCTCTCATAGTATCATTGGATTTGTTTAACCCCTTCATAGCATGTTGTGCTCTCATAGTATCATTTGATTTGTTTAACCCCTTCATAGCATGTTGTGCTCTCATAGTATCATTTGATTTGTTTAACCCCTTCATAGCATGTTGTGCTCTCATAGTATCATTTGATTTGTTTAACCCCTTCATAGCATATTGTGCTCTCATAGTATCATTTGATTTGTTTAACCTATTGCCCTAAAGGTTTAAACAAAGTTATTACACATTGCTCTATATGTTCCAATAATAACATTCATATGCAGCTTTCAGGAGTGATGTTACTTATTGGAACGTGTTTATTGGAGCGCGTTCTTGTATTTTTAAATATCTGTTCTCGATGCATTGCTTCTACTGAAGCCATCGTTGGCTTTAAATTACTAATACGAAAATACATTAAACGAATGCTTTTCTGCAGCATTGTGTCTTCAAATATCACTCATTCCTAAACCAAGATCCATTTCAGTTTCATTTAATTTAACGCTATGCATAATTACCATTTCTCTTTTTTTTTTTTTTTTTAAGTTAAAGCAGCTGTAAATGTGGCCTTTCTGTATTGGTTTTGCTCCATTAATCAGGGATTTCAAAGTAATTTTGGTGTTTTAATGCAAAGTTTGTAATTAATCCAAGCAGGCTGCTAAAAATTTAATTGTTGTATTGCCTGCAGTTGGTCACTAGGTGGCAGACTTAGCAAGTTATAAAGTTTGCAATGTAATTTTAGAGGCGGCCGAAATTAACTGCATTTCTCATCATGCTCTGGCTGAGTATCATGAAATATTTGTCCAAATAGCTCAACAGATAAATTGTAATTTCAATCCATTATATCTTGTATGTAGGGATTTCAGATAGTGTCCAAGAATATAACTTAAACTGTTCTGTGAAGTCATTCGATAAAGGCTATATAAGCCTTTACAGGAGCCAACTGGCCTTTTAAATAAAGCCTTAGATGCCTTCAGAAACGTGTTTACAAGCAGTGTCTCTCCAGGTCTGGAGTGGTTAGATAAATGGATTGGAGAATAGACAGGAGGCGATATATAGAGATACTAGGTTACATAGATGAGAAAAGAAAGTCCCTCTAACAGCTTCCTAAACTGAGCATTAATTTCATTGTAGCGTTCGAGAAATACAGCCTTAATAATATATAAAAAAATACCCCCAAAAAAAACCTGTTCTAGAGAAGCCAATGCTGTTCCCTATTGTTCTGCAGCATTTAACAATTGAAGAGATGGATAGAGACAGATAGAAGGTTAAACAACCAGATACCAAAGATAGACAGAAAATGAAAGCAATATTGGAAGGGCGTGCAGGTGTGAAATATAGTGAAAATGCTATGTTTGTGATTTAGAAAAAGCACGATACGAGATTATGTTTTATTCTTTTAGATTGTAACGCAAACAGAATTGTTTAATAAATAGTAAGAATGACTGGTCTGTTTATTTCCAAGGTCCATGAAAGAAGTCCATCAGTCCATGAAGATGCGTCGGATTCCTTAATTACACCTGCTCAGAGCCCACCGTTCTATGTAATTTTGCTCCTAAAATTCCTGCTCTGGCTGGTTTTGTTTGGCCTTTTTGTCGAGCTTGAGTTTGGCCTGGTTTATTTTGTTCTTTCCATGTTTTATTGGCTGTATGAAGGAACCCGTGGAGCACAGCACCGAAAACAAGGAGAAATGAGTGCCTACTCTGTGTTTAACCCAGGCTGTGAGGCCATTGAAGGAACCCTGACTGCCGAACAATTTGAGAGAGAGCTACAGTATAGGCCACTGGCTGGGAGGTGATGTCAGGGAGCACAGGGTGAGGTGTGTTTGGGTGGTTACTTATTTTTTGACTTACCCCATTTATAAAATTGAATTTTTATCCTTAGTTTAAAGATATGAATACACTACAATGTCCCTCACTGCTCTACTGGTCTTGGAGATTGCTTTCTCCTGTCTCGTCAGGAGGCCGTTCTTACCTAAAATGCTCCACCTGTGACAGTGATGGTCCTGTTAGAAAGATTCACAGCTCCAGGTACAGAGTCTGAGTCTCTCAACCTTATCACCTTACTCTGAATCTGCCAAACCTTTTACTGAAAGCTAAAGACTAGCAGTGCACCCCAGGGGGAGTTATAGACCAAACTCCACAGCGTATAGGAGGAAGGATGTCGGCCAGAAGGATCAAGAATATCACAAAGAATCATCACAACACACATCATCAAACAGTGCTTCAATCAACCCTTTTTACTTCAAAGACATATTAATACCTTATAATGACCGTTTAATTTGGGTGTTATCAATCTGAACAAAATGCTGCTTGGATCTTCCATTGCATGTTTTACAAGTTAAAATAACAGTAAATTATTTGGGAATTCTGTTTCAAAAGTTATTCTGAGGCAAAGTTCTAGAAGTGGAGCTGTCACCATGGAAATCAACAGAGATCTTGCTGATTTTTTTTCCCCGTTTACAACTTTTCCCCAGTACTGCTGCTCCTTCCTCCAATTGATGATTCTTTGTATCTCTTCCTTGTTAGACTCATATCAAACCTTGGAAAATGCTTTGTTTTTTAAAAACAATCCCACAAAGGATGGAGGGATATTTATAATGAGAAAGTTCATGGGCAGAGTTCTCGAAAGGGAACAATTATTATAGAAAGCAATATCATTTTCCTGCTGTTTGCTCCACGCTTAGGTCGTTGTCACGGAATGGCTCTTTACGAACAATTCCCTTATTTCTTAGTTATGTTAATATTGTGTTTTCTACGCTGTGCTCCTTGAGGCTGGAAGCATTCAATACCCAAAACATGTGCCCATAAAATGTAACTGTTCTGATACCTAAGAATTCGGAGAGACCGATGCCTAATGTTTAGCAATAAACACTAATAAATACAAACACATTTTGATTCCTGTGTTTTGTTTATTTGCTTTTCTTACCCCTTCAGTACTAAGCACGTTGTGTTAAAATGTTAGCATTGTGTTTATTTGAAATATGGGATGCTTAGCTGGAAAGCCGCAATCTTAATATAAATATTAGATAAATATTCAGAGATGCGTGAAAATTAAGATTTTGTAAATTTACACACAAAAAAATAATAATTGGCATATTCATGCTTTAAAAATATTTAGAAGACACAATCTAAAATATTAACATTCAATCAGGAATACAATGTTTGTCCCATAAATAAAAATAGGGAGATATTCTATTATGGATATTGGTAAAGAATCTGGCTCTGGGTATAAGTGTCAGTCTCTCTTTATTTCTGTAATGAGCTCTAAAGAAGAGATCGAGAGTGAGACAGGAGAAATCAGAATAATGTTATGTACTATAATCCGTATTATTGGGTTATGCATGCACTCTCATTGTACAGAGCCAGTTTCCTGACTCCTGGTTATAAGGTTTGTGGACATCACTGTGTTGCACTAACCCTATTTTTCTTTAGCTGTGTTCTTTTAGCAATCTATATGATGAAACACAAAATATGTAGTGTGATAGTGTAAAAGTATAGAAAACTATAAGGTTTTATTTGTGGTGGAGAACTAAATTAATTAATTCTGTAGAAATTGTAATTAGCATTGTCATAAGCAAAAAAAAAAATTCCCTTTTTTTTTGTTATTTTTTTTTTTCCCCTCATGCATAATGTAGTATGTATACTTATTGGGTATCAAAACTGATTTGTGTTCTTTAAAATGTATTAAAATTTGAAATTGATATGAAAAGATCAAAGTATATAGCTACATGAAATGTGAGCACAATCTATTGACCGTTTGTTCAGCTTTAGTTATGTGAAGTCATGTTTAGAGGATGATTATGTTTTACCACCTGTAGGTATTCGTTTACCTCTTGTTAAATCTCGGACTGCTCACTATTGCAAGATTTATATAAGAAATGGTTGCTTCTTACTGGGAAGAGATAGCAGGTTCTTAGTCTGTTATGTGTTCCTTTGCTAAAGCAATACAACTAGAAGGTCAATGCTCTAAACAGGAAAAAACGTGTACGTCATTTGAATTGTCTTCGGGTGTCTGCTTTCAATTACACTCCACCATAACTATAACTTCTTAAAGGGACACTAACAGCATCGAGTCTTGATTTAATGGTTTGGTGCCCACATGTTGTCCTTTACAGTATAAGACTTTGCAGTTTCTGTGTTCGTTATCAAGCACAGCATAATGATGCCAAACTCGACTATCACTTCTCATAGAGAAGCAGTGGATGAAATGATTGGGTTGGTAGAGTGTGGTGATTGTAGCACATGCAGAGATTCTGAATGGACTGCAGGGTAGAATGGACCGCAGAGAGGGGACTGTATTAAAGCTGGATTACCCATAATTGTATAACTTTTTTTTTAATTTTTATTTTTTTTGATGGGCCCTAAAGGCACTCTATAAAACTACAACATTAAAAAATAAATGCATCCTCCAAATGCAATTTAGCGGAGAATTACAGGCATACCATGTATGTAAAACGAAAATGTACTTAATGTGAAGCAATACCTTTTCTCACTTCCCAATGTATGTGCTGCATTGCAATAGTAACTTACAGGCATAACTGACACTGCAACTGCAGATTTCCAGTGATTTTATTTCCAGTGATTTATTTAGTGATTTCCAGTGGGCTTTTATTCAGTTAAAACAAACCTTAAAAAGAAAAATTTCATTCCAGATTGTACCATTTATCTTTAATGTTTTACTCATCTGGATACCTTAAACTGGGAGGAAAAGTAAAATAAACCTGCCCACTGGGCCATTTTGTGTCATTACACTGCCAATTTGTATTTGTTAGCAGCTTAGTTGCACACTTTGTTTGGAAACACCTCTTCATCACGTTAAGCATTTATGGCTTAACTTTGAATCCTTAGTATTGTGGCTAATGCAGCTAAGCTGCTAAGTCATAGTTATAGAAGATGGCAGGGTAAACCCTTTCACTGGATGGCAGCCGATTGCAGAATATGGACAATGTTTGGGCAGAAAAAATATATATATGTTCAGCTAGAAGAAGACATTATAAATGTGAGATGATTGACCTGTGCCATGTCAGAAAGTGTGAAAAGTTCTTGCCCCAAAGACACTGAACAGAGCTGCTCCGGGCGAGAACAGAACCTTCCATTTCCTGTTCACTCACGGACAGAAGAGGCGCGGGAATGTCTGTAATCGCGAGGCACCTTTACGTACTCATGCGGGTGTGTCTGTACTTGCTAGTGTACTTAGAGTGAGTGTGTGTAAAGCGAGGTATGCCTGTACGTAGTATAGACAGATAGGAAATCGTTTTGTTTTGTAGCTATCTTTCTGGTTTCGTGACCGTTGAAGCTCTTGGTGTAGGACGCATCAGAAACTGCTTGAAAATCCCAGACCACAGAAAGCACTGTTTGTGGAACACAAGAATACTGTAATCAGCTGAGCATAGTGCATTATGTTAAGGATGATACAAATATATATATATATATATATATATATATATATATATATATATATATTTACAAAAAATTGCCAAATCTGCTATTTTTGCTAAATTAATACAAGCAGAAATTGGAGGCAGAACCATTACAGACCAGGAATGAGAGGGACATTTCATTCTAGACTATCATTTTTTATTTATTTTTATTTCCCACACCATGAACTCCTGACCAGCACTAATGTCCCTCTTTTCTGTCCTAATCTCCCTCCTTTCTAGGAGCTCCATATTGTTGGTGTGTCTGAGTGTATAACAGAGCTCCACAGTAATAATACTCCCAGTAATGTGTCTGAGTGTATAACAGAGCTCCACAGCAATAATACTCCCAGTAATGTGTCTGAGTGTATAACAGAGCTCCACAGCAATAATACTCCCAGTAATGTGTCTGAGTGTATAACAGAGCTCCACAGCAATAATACTCCCAGTAATGTGTCTGAGTGTATAACAGAGCTCCACAATAATAAGTACAGAGCTCCACAGCAATAATACTCCCAGTAATGTGTCTGAGTGTATAACAGAGCTCCATAGCAATAATACTCCCAGTAATGTGTCTGAGTGTATAACAGAGCTCCACAACAATAATACTCCCAGTAATGTGTCTGCATGTATAACAGAGCTCCACAGCAATAATACTCCCAGTAATGTGTCTGAGTGTATAACAGAGCTCCACAGCAATAATGCTCCCAGTAATGTGTCTGTGTATAACAGAACTCCACAGCAATATTACTCCCAGTAATATGTCTGTGTATAACAGAGCTCCCCAGCAATAATACTCCCAGTAATGTGTCTGCATGTATAACAGACCTCCACAGCAATAATACTCCCAGTAATGTGTCTGAGTGTATAACAGAGCTTCACAGCAATAATACTCCCAGTAATGTGTCTGAGTGTATAACAGAGCTCCACAGCAATAATACTCCCAGTAAGGTGTCTGAGTGTGTAACAGAGCTCCACAGCAATAATACTCCCTGTAATGTGTCTTTAAACTACAATAACTGTGTTTAGAAATCAGTCTGTGTAAATAAGACACATTGTTCTTGTTGTAAATTAAATTTTCAGTTATATCAATGATTACCAATAGGTTAAGAAGTCACTGAAAATGTCCTGAAATCGACAGGCTTATGACCGCATCCCTTATAAATGAAAATGTCTGTCTTTGACCATATTTAATGTCGAAATTTGTGTGAAAAGGTGAACACACTAGCCAGGTTTATGTTTCTATAGATGTTGCAAGCTGGAGCATCTTATATTTTTATCTAATTCTACTTCAAAGCTACTCTGAGATCAAACATGACCGTAAAACCTGGACCGTAGGCAGACTGCACTTATCTATTGCGGTGAACAAACATTGTAGCAGTAAGTATTCTAATTTGTCTTTCTACAATTTCTCTGACTATGCATTAAATCTGTATTTTAAATCTTTCTTTACAGCCAGTCAAAATATTGGGCAATTTTATGACATTATACAGAATAAATTTGAATAAAACATGAAAATTATTTACACTTAAACCCAAACTTTGCATCTTGAATGGATTATGTTTAGGTTTGATAAAATCAGTTTTCCCCCCAGCTTTTAGACATGCTGCAGTGTAGATAGCATAAACGTTGCGACAAATCACAGATTTAGAGATTTAAAGACCCACAAAAAAGGTTTTAAATGCCTGAAAAAGGGTTTGAAAACAAAAGTTCTTGGTTCGAGAAGACCAGAAGGTTCTATTAAAGATACACGCTGTTTTATCTGCCGCTAGGGAGTCCCTGTGTTTTAGCATAAAACCTGCAAACTTGTCTGGCTGCTAACAGTCACTTTAGGCACCTACCCATGTCACCGGACTGTGAAATGGACTAACAGCCGATTCCAAAAGAAATGTCTTTTAAAATGCATTAATTAATTATTTTAAAACAATACCATGCATTCAATATCCAGAACCACGCTGCATTTAAGCTAGGGAGGAGAGACTGGTCGTGGCCCATTTTTACCGTGACCCCCATCCTTGCTGCACCATTTATATAGCTATGTACAATGTATATACACACACACAGAAACATGGGCTATCCATAAATAGAAACGGTTAGACTGTTACCAAATCTTGCATTTTATACTTTTACATCTTGTTTTCTGAGAATGTGATTTAAGGACAGCGTTTAATAGAGTTTGCAGGGCATTGTGAGGTGTGACTATTATACCCACACTTATCAACAGTTCCCAAGGACTGTGAAATATAGTCCAAGTTTTATGCTTTTAATTTTCTTCTACAAATCTGTTTTTAAAAAATTGAAGTTGGCAATTTGGTGTTTTTTTTTGGTAGGGGGTGCAAGTAGCTGATCTATATGAAACATGCAACAAAATGAAATTAAGCTGCTGCCCCTGGGGGTTATACGTGGAAGGTGTAACTATCAGTGTAGTGCTGTACCAATTAATCTTTCCCCTTACTCTTTACAAGAATCACAGATCCACCCCATGTCTTTGGTGCTGGTGTCTCAATTCCCAAGATCAACAAAATGATAAATGTTAAATATACACCGCACTCTGAAGACTCACGGAACAGATGATACAAAGGGTTCCTTGATGTAACGATTTATTGGGAATATTTTATATACATGGCACAAACTTACCCAAATAAAAGCATAAATATTATAAATGTTCTTTATACAAATCAAGAATATTTGCACCGGATAGAAGGGTCCCAGAGAAACCCTGAACTTTGTGCGTCCAAAAGGTCTCTATAGAAGCGTTGGATTGGCAGTGTATGGGGATGGATGCCCATATATATGAAAGGCAATTGATTGGATAAAAGTCATCAAGTTTGATGACTTAATGGAAGGCTGGTAGCGCTCCAGTGAGGTGGCTGTCTTGGCACTGGAATAAAGCCAGCTTTAATGGTGAGATGTTTTCTATTTTTTTTGTTTTTTTAAATTAAGTCCAATTTTCTAAAAGCAAATAGAACCATATCAATTAAAAGAAAAAACAGCATATAGTGTGTTCCTTTTAATTACTATTATTTCTTATTAAAATTCGAGACCTACAGCGGCTACAAAATGAACAATCTTTATATACTTTTTGCCATATGGCTGAAAATCCAATAAAGTTAAAATTATTAAAGTTATAATTAATCAAATTCAAAGCAAATGATTTATAGTAGATAGAAGCCGCAGTCAGAAATTTGTGAATGTGATTGCTGTTAGTGAAATATGAATTCATTTTGTATAATTTAATGTCCTTCCTACAGTAATCTATTAAGACACCCAAATAGCACCAAGCACGGATATAAATTAAAATCTAGTAATTAATGGAATTTTGAAGGGAAATCTTCCGTGACATTTTCTTTTATCTTGCACGCAAATGGTTATAGTGGCAACACTACATCATCGAGATTAGTATTTTCCATAAAATAGTTTTTTTTACTTTTTATTTGTTAAAAAAAAAGTCCTTACAATTTTCCAATTTCAACTACTGTATATTGAATTTTGTAGACTCTGTGAATACGAAAAAAAGGAAAAATTAAATACCTAAGAATCCATATTAAAGAGAGTTGGTTCTGATAAGTAAATCTACTCAGATAGTTTACCCTCAGCCTTGGGAGATTTGTGGTGGCTTGCTGCCATGATGTTACGCGCTATGAACCCTGCACAGGAGAGGCATGATATTTGGTGAGTGTCAGACTCGCTGGCACCTGTCTGCCTGTGCACAATATTTACATTTTTACTGAGCTTAGCCTGCCATGCCTGGATGGTGGTTGTGGTAACACGGCTACATAGGAATGGAGAAAGGCACATAACCGTGCCTTACCGCATAATGTGAGTCTAACGGGCATTTTGGTGTCATGACTGATGCAAGACAGTATTTCTCTGCGTCCGTTTATAGTGCTTTATGTCCTTACAACTGATAGGACACACAGACTGATGCATCGTTAATGCAACAATGTACTCAAACTTTTGGATTTCACAATTAGGACATTAACCAATAAGTACTAACTATATACATCTTCACCACAGACTGATCATTGCCCTATTATGGTTTTTTATGTTGGTATCTGAAAATGTGTTGTGTGTTTATTGATCTATTGGTATTGGACCTAACTAGTCCTTGATTACTCTGTTCTCTATATTCATTGAGCTTGGCTTGTTTTCTTGATTTTGTTTTATTTCACTGATCTGTGTGTTAGTTTGGCCATCCTAAGAACCAAAAACACGCAACTGTATTGTCCATTCCTTTTATTTGGTAGGTGTGACCTAAGTTCTAGGTCCATATGGCAGGGTTGACCTAAGTTCTAGGTTCATATGGCAGGATTGACCTACGTTCCAGGTTCATATGGCAGGATTGACCTACGTTCTAGGTTCATATGGCAGGATTGACCTACGTTCTAGGTTCATATGGCAGGATTGACCTACGTTCTAGGTCCAGTTTGAAGCACTTTTGCGTCGTTCATAAAATAACGTACCCAAACTTTTGGATTTCGCAATTATGACATTAACCAATAAGACTTTAGTGACCTTGGCTTGTTTTCTTGATTTTGTTTTATTTCACCGATCTGTGTGTTAGTTTAGCCATCCTAAGAACCAAAAATATACAACTATATTGTCCATTCCTTTTATTTGGTTGGAGTGACCTAAATTCTAGGTTCATATGGCAGGATTGATCTAAATTCTAGGTTCATATGGCTTGATTGATCTAAATTCTAGGTTCATATGGCAGGATTGACCCAAGTTCTAGGTTTATATGGCAGGATTGATCTAAATTCTAGGTTCTTATGGCAGGATTGATCTAAATTCTAGGCTCATATGGCAGGACTGACCTAGGTCCAGTTTGAAGCACTTCCAATTTTGCAACACACTAGGAAAAAAATTCCCTCTTGACCCCAGAAGGGCAGTCAGATTAATCCTCGGATCAAGAAGCTATTACCCTACGTTGAAAAATTATATCCTTGAATATTCTGTTTTTGCAAGTATGCATCTAGTTGCTGTTTAAACATCTGTACGGACTCTGATTGACCTAAGTTCTAGGTCCATATGGCAGGGTTGCCCTAAGTTCTAGGTTCATGCATTGGGGTTGACCTGGGTTCTAGGTATACATGGTAGGATTGATATATGTTCTAGATTCATAAGGCAGGATTGATCTAAGTTCTAGGTTTTTACAGTAGGGTTAGCCCTACATGTCTGGTTCATATATAATCCTTGCTTTATTTCATTGAGGGCTCAAAGAATATAAAGAATATACTTATATTATTACCAATTTATCCCTGAACAAATGCAGAAATCACTGGTAATTCTACTTCCAAACAATTTATCAGCTTGTTTGTCCACAGAACTAATTTGGGTAACTTTTTATGAAAACAATCTCATTACCATGAGTCATTATTATCAATTTAGAAGTGGGTTTGTAAAGTTCAGTAGGGAGTACATTTAATAAATAACTGTGATGGACCCGCTGGCACTCCGACCGAGTACCTCCGCCAATCGATGCTCCTAGTGCTTGCCGAGGACTACAAGCACTCCAACCGACACCATCAGCACTGCAGACTTATCCCATCCCCCAAGCATGAGCCAAGGCTTCAAGAAAGGGTCAAGCAGGTCTGTTTAATGAGCACACAAAAGCAACAGCACTCACGCAGCAAAAACAACTCCTCCTCAGAGGAAAACAAACTGACAGTTAAGTTCAGTCAGTGTTTGTATATATGACAGTTATTGGAAGTTGCAGAACTGTGCCAGTACCATTTAAAGGGCCAGAACAGTCTTTTAAAACACCATTAAGTCCAAATGGTGTTTCTAACTGGCACCAGGGACCATAGTCATATGGCAAGAGGCTGGTAATTAGTCCTCTCCAGGCACAAGTGGCGAAGGGCACTTCGTCATACATCTTCCCATTGGGGGGGAAGACTAACCAGGTACCCGACCTTCTGTCGGTCAGTACCTGAGTTAGTCGAGTAGCCCACCCACAACAAACCGTTAACAGAGTAGCCCACCCACAATACACCATTACTGCACTGGCTTTGGCCTGTATGTCCCAGGTTGCTGAGGGGAACTAGTGGACAAAGGCCAGCGGCGCTCTGCCCTGGTGCCATCGCTTCTGCTGGGTTGGCTGGTGGGTATTCAGGCTCTGACCAAGAGGGCAAGGGAGGGCAGAGGCTGACTGCGCTCTGCCCTGATGCCAGCTCTTCTGCTGTAAGGGGGTCAGTGGAGGCTAACATTTTCTCCACTAAACTCAGTACCGGGTTAGGGGTTGGCTGTGGAGGGGAGGGGTCGCCTACCTCTTCCTCCTGGTACTCCTGCTGCCGCTGAGGAGCGAGACTGGTTGTCTCCTCTCCCTGAAGCTCACACTGCCGCTGGGGATCTGTGCCGGCTGCCCAGCATCCCTGTAGGGCCGGTGGAGAGACCTTGATCCCATCTCCACCTGCCGTTTGGGGGTCCTCCAAGGACCAGTCCATGAGGTCCCCTACCTTGGCTACCTCTGGTTGTTGTTGGGGAAGGAGACCGGTTGTCTCTTCTCCCACTAACACATTCAGCTGCTGGGGAGGGAGGCCGACTGTCTCCTCTCCCGATAAGACATACTCCGCTGGGGAGGAAGGACGACACCTTCTGCTCCCTGGGAGGCACGCTGCTGCTGGGGAGGGAGACCAATTGTCTCCACTCCCTGTAGGATACACTGCCGCTGGGGAGGGGGACCAGTTGTCTCCTCTCCCTGTGAGATGTACTGCCACTGGGGAGTAGGACTGCCTGTCCTTACTCCCGGTACTTCCAGCTGGAACTGGGGATCTGGGCCGACTGCCCAGCATCCCTGAAGGGCCAGTGGAGAGACCTCAGTCAGAGGTCAGAGACTCCCAGGGACCATAGTCGCAGGGCAGGAGGGTGGTAATTAGTCCTCTCCAGGCACAAGTGGCGAAGGGCACTTTGTCACAATAACCTTTGAGTGTTTGTTGTGACATTAATTAAGATTGCTCCGTTTTCTTTGTGGAGCACTATTAAAAGTTAGTAACACATATAGTCCAGGTAGTTCACTTTATGTTTCTTTTAGGGTTTAATCGCTATTTTTAAGTGATCTTTCTGAGAAATACTGCAATTCCTAATTAATATACCTTTTAATTACTACATCCTTCTATAGCCAATATACTCTGAGTAATTTATTTACATTCACACAGATACATATAATATCCTTGAAATTGAGCTAAATATTCTATAAGTTAAACATATAGAGTGTGGAGGGCAAACTGCAGAGAGTGATGTGAGTTTTGGTCTAAACAAAGCAACACAGGTAATGCCTCCCACAGCTTCGTGTCCTTGCTATAAAGTTCTTCAAGTCTATTAGGAAAGGTCCAGGCAGCAAAATTATACAGCTATTAACCTGTCATTGTTTAAATTCACTGTGAAATACTTGCCCAGCTAATAAACGTCCCCGTTTCCCGTTGCTAGTTTAATGGTAGTGATTTAATCCTGTGACTCCTGGATCTCAGTGGTTTTAATGACTTTTAAACTCTGACTATACAAGGAGTTCATCTGTCCTGCTGGGGAGCCCGCTTCCACTGAAATAAATCTCACCTTGCTTTGCCATTTATAGCAATAACTGCTCCGAATGATAACGAAACGTAAGAAATAAACCAAGCTCCTCTTTCTAACAGAACACAATGAACGAAGAGTCTGGATAGGGAAACCATACTGCTTGGCGAGTTAATTAATTACAAAATATTTATGGAATTTAATTCACATCCTACCTGCCCTTACATGTCCGTATCCCTTTAGGGTAAAAGATATTGGGGAGTTTTGGTTAATTCCTCCCCCTCCCAGTGTGAGCTGCTGTGTTCCCGGAGTATTCTGCAAACAGCAGTTACATTGTAATGTCCGTATCCCTTTGGTGTAAAATATATTGGGAGGTTTGGTTAATCCCTGATTATTTTACACACAATTACATTGTAATGTCCATATCCCTTTAGTGTAGAAAATATTGGGGTTTTGGATAATTGCACTCCCTCCCCCCTTTCCAGTGTGAGCTGCTGTGTTCCCTGAGTATTCTACAGACAGCAGTTACATTCTAATGTCCTTATACCTTTAGTGTAAGATATATTGGGGGGGTTTGGTTAATTGCCCCCTCCAGTGTGAGCTGCTGTGTTCCCGGAGTATTCTGCAGACAGCTGTTACATTGTAATGTCCATATCCCTTTAGTGTAGAAGATATTTGGGGGATTGGTTAATTGCCCTTCCTCCTCCCCCACACCCTCCCATTCCTTTAGTGTGAGCTGCTGTGTTCCCTGAGTATTCTACAGACAGCAGTTACATTGTAACTTGAGTGTAGAAGATATTGGGGGGGGTTAATTGCCCCCTCCTGTGTGAGCTGCTGTGTTATCCGAGTATTCTATAGAAAGCTGTTGGTCTGTCTAACTGTTTGCATCAGTGGCAGCAGACTGATAGACATTGTTTAGAAGAGATCATTGACCTTCGCTCACTAAAAGTAATGCCACCAAAACACTAATTGTGGTTATTCTCTAAAATGGAAGTTGTGAAGAAAAGAATTGCAAATTGTAGGTCAATATTCCCACTCAGTCATTTACCAGCTCAATTATTCCAGCCTCCAGTTTCCAATTCCTATCTCCATTCTCCATAATATAGTGAATATACCATTATATAGTCTATACTCAAAGTCCTGCAGCCATAACAGCTTTGGATTTATATATTCTGCAGTATCTCAAGGTTTGTGGTGGAGCCAAGAGCTCAATTTATCCATTGTTGTGTTATCCGAAAAGACTGGGTGAAGGTGGGGGCATATTTTTAATCGCACTTTACAACGAACTTCCCATCAAACAGACAGTTTTCCGACTGCTACTGAAAAATTATCGAACAACTTGGATAGTGTTAAGGTTCAGGGGTCAGAGGACAGATTTAATAAATACTTTGCATAACAATTTTTAATCTTAGGGTCAGACCACAATAAATATATATATATATATATATATGAGGCTTGCTCTACAAAAAGATGTTCTGATGAAAAAAAAGATAGAAAATAAAGGGGGGAAAACATCTAAAATGCATTTTCCAGTCACTGTGAACCTCTACACCACTCCAGTCTTGGGTCCTGACTTACGAACCTCTGGTCTGAAGGAGTTTAGAGGTTATGGTGAGAGAGATGGACTGTGGATTCATTCATTACAGTGTAGATCTACTAATAACTGAAATCTAAATTATTTGCTTGGATCAAAGCCTATATTCCACCTATACATTTTATAATAAATATACTTGGTAGTTTAATCATTATTGCATATTATTCATACAGTGTAAACCTTTATTAAAGGGACACTATAGTCACCAGAACAACTACAGCTTATTGAATTTGTTCTGGTTAGTAGAATCATTCCCTTCAGGCTTTTTGCTGTAAACACTGTCTTTTCAGAGAAAATGCAGTGTTTACATTACAGCCTAGTGATAACTTCATTGGTCACTTCTCAGATGACTGTTAGAGATCCTTCCTGGGTCATGGCTGCCTAAAATGCATCCAAACATTCAGTATCTCCATCCTCTGCATGCAGACACTGAACTTTCCTCATAGAGATCCATTGAATAAATGTATCTCTATGAGGAGATGCTGATTGGCCAGGACTGTGTTTGCTGGCTCTGCCCCGATCTGTCTCCTTGTCAGTCTCAGCCAATCACATGGGGAAGCATTGTGATTGGATCAGGCTACCACTTCTAATAATGTCAGCAGACTGCTTGTTTTTCTGAGCCAAACAGCATGCAGAGCTACAGCTTCTGGCTTGAATACAGTAAGATTTCTATATTTATGGAGGCATGAGGGGCCCAGGGGGGCTAGATGGTGGTTTTAACACTATAGGGTCAGGAATACATGTTTATGTTCCTGACCCTATAGTGATCTTTTAACTCATGGTACATTAATGGTTTGTTTTCCTACATTACTCTTCTCCTGTGATAGGGAGCTGTTCAGTGCTGAACTAATCAAACCGTCTAGCCAGTAGTTTAGGAATTAGACTTGTGCATTTGGTTTCAAACAAATGGTAAGCGGATCATAGGGAATTCCATATCTACCAATTGCCATATGACAGAATCACAAAATAAACAAATGGACAAACAGTTTTGCTTGATTCGTGATTTGGAGTTCCGTTCAGGAGATGATTGATGGTTAGGGTACAGCCACTGAATATTATATAAAAATATATATCTATATTAATATATGATATGTTTAATAAATATGTATGTTATGTACAATTGTTGCTGTATACTGACTGGCCTATTGTCCCACCATTCTGATTCATCTGAATACATTTTTCTGAAATGTTTGCATGGACAAAATTTGGACCACTCAAACTATTTATTTATTTTTTCCGATACAGATCAATTCAGTTGAACCGCATAATGTCTGATTATAACCAGATGTCTTTGTCCATATTCTATACTTACCATTTTATTTTTAGTTTTGCAACTTTGTGTAGTATAATTCTACCCCTGTTAGCCACACCCCCTATTTTCACAAAACAACTTTCTTATTATAAGTACCCCGAGTACATACTAATCTCAACCAATGAGAGATTAGAGTGAGCTAAGTTTCCAACATAACTCTCCCCCCACAGCCAATCAATTCCCTTACATTTTCTGTTCTGTTTCCTCCTATCATGGCTTTGAAAAACTATACAGATATTATAAGGGCAGTGATTCAAGCCAGCAGCTCACACTGGTCTCTTATTGGCTATGCTACCCTGTGCACCTTCCATTCAGGAAGATGTTTTGTGGAAAGGGGAGGTGTAGCTAAGGGGTGGAATTACACTGCAGGAAGCTACAAAATATAATTTTTTTCAGTAAAAAATAAGAAAAACACTGCATAAGCATGAGGTCAAAACCTTTTGAAACCTAAGAAATCTGCTTAGTGCTGCAGTCCAATTTGTCTCTGGAATGTACCATTAATACTCATGGTTCATCTAAAATATTTACACCGAAAGTCTTTGAGCTGCTGTGTCTGTAATTATTTATTTCCTGGTAAAGATCCATCGTTATTCAGAAAAGATATATTGTATTGAAGTCAGAAGAGCTCATTTGTAATCTACAGGCTGGTAAGTGACCAAATAGAAACCGTATGATGTTTTCTTTCGATTAAATCACCTACCTCTTAGGTCTTAATGCAGCTCCCAACCACAATGTCCAGATGTATCTCCTCCAGACTTATTTCAATACTTTGCTTGTAGGAAAGTCTGGCACGCGTTTTCACAGGGTCTACAAACATATCTTGGCTCAGAGTTTGGTTATAGCGATTCTTAAACCTCAGAGATGAACGTAGGAGGAGACTGGAGACTTTCACATATGTCTAGATCAAGGGTGTGCAATGACGTACCCCACGAGTTATGTTGATTTACGTCCCAAGTGATCCCCACCACATAGTCCACAGGGCCGATTTATACCATAAAACGTCTTTACTCTGGGTCATGAGAGGGTAATGGATGCATGGAATAGCATTCCAGCTGAAGTGGTAGAGGTTAACACAGTAAAGGAGTTTAAGCAGGCGTGGGATAGGCATAAGGCTATCCTAACTATAAGATAAGGCTAGGGACTAATGAAAGTATTTAGAAAATTGAGCAGACTAGATGGGCCGGATGATTTGCCGTCACATTCTATGTTTCTATGTCGTGTTAAAACTAGACTGTAGTCATGTGATAAACGGTGATGGAACTGACAGTTGAAGACTTGTATTACCAGAGTAACAGAAACAGTGTTTAACCCATCTTTTTATTATTTTTATATGGTTAAAACCAATGAGGTAAGATTGAAATGCGCAATCTGAATAATTATATTTGGCTATCATGCCGTTCAATGTTGTTGAGAAAAAGAGAATTACACATTTAAAAAAAAAAGAACGAATATCTTTAATATACACCTATGAGAAAACAGAGGTTCCTCCATGTAGCTGCCCATGGAATTCATGCCACATCACAGATTGTTATTTACAAACCTCTTTAATAATGGATATCGATATTTATATAGCAGTAACAGCAAAGCTTTGTCACATAGAATCCCCAAGCTGGCCATGGCTATTTTTTGAAAGAAAAAGTTTCATCCAAATCGGAGTAACACCTGCACATGATTCCTAGTCTCTTTTGTACAGCAGTAATAACAACTCAACCAAGGGAGCTAGATGGCTGTGTGACCCACGTGCTAACTGACTTATATTCTTGATGGTTATTAGGAATTAGGACGCCCTCTCTTGTTTGTAAAATCACATGGAAATATACAATAGATATACACCATCACCTGATAATACAGCTCCTTCTGCTCACATTCTCTATATACCATCACGTGATAATACAGCTCCTTCTGCTCACATTCTCTATATACCATCATGTGATAATACAGCTCCTTCTGCTCACATTCTCTATATACCATCATGTGATAATACAGCTCCTTCTGCTCACATTCTCTATATACCATCACGTGATAATACAGCTCCTTCTGCTCACATTCTCTATATACCATCACGTGATAATACAGCTCCTTCTGCTCACATTCTCTATATACCATCACGTGATAATACAGCTCCTTCTGCTCACATTCTCTATATACCATCACGTGATAATACAGCTCCTTCTGCTCACATTCTCTATATACCATCACGTGATAATACAGCTCCTTCTGCTCACATTCTCTATATACCATCACGTGATAATACAGCTCCTTCTGCTCACATTCTCTATATACCATCACGTGATAATACAGCTCCTTCTGCTCACATTCTCTATATACCATCACGTGATAATACAGCTCCTTCTGCTCACATTCTCTATATACAATCACGTGATAATACAGCTCCTTCTGCTCACATTCTCTATATACAATCACGTGATAATACAGCTCCTTCTGCTCACATTCTCTAAATACCATCACGTGATAATACAGCTTCATTATTTCTTGGGCACTGTTTTTGGGATGTCAGTGGAAATTGTTTTTGATTGGTGTAACTAGCTGTAATTAATTTAACTTCTGGACCAATTGTCCAAGTCTCCCCTTGATACAAACACTGCAGACACCTTCCCAAACATGGCTACTAAATGTGCATCATGGACTAGGTAGTGGTTTAACAATTGGGGGGTAGCCTGCCAATGAAAAAAACTAGGCAGGGGTTTAACCACTCGTACGGTCACCAGCGTTTGGTTTAAATAATAATATATGGCATGATACAGCAGATTGTTCTTCCTCAAATAAAGAAATGAATATTATGAACTCTGTAAGACAATCAGCTATCAAAGCATACATAGTGCAAGGGTCCATCATGTTACATATTGTATCCTCTCTCCGTTTTCTTTTAATTAGATGATTCTTTCTGTGTTACGTACTTGGGGCTGACTGGGTTTTAGAGTTTGCTTTTTCTTGAGCAAAGACTCATTCGATTCTGAAAGTATCTTATATTCCTAATGTCCGGATGGTGAGATGCTGGGAGATACTGAGCAATTCTAAGGTTCTTCTGTCAAATAATATTAAGCTGTTGGGGATATTGCTATAAACCGATTCATGTGATATTGTCACTACGAATGTATTGTTATGTCATGTGCCAGTACAGAACATGAAAGCACGAGATGTATAGATTGTAAGGGACAATGACATCTCATCAATACTGAACTCTGCGCTGGTTCATAGAGATATAATTAATATATTAAATAAATGTTACATTCTCCAAACTCATTATCTAAAAAGACTTTAACAAAAAGGGAAATACAGATAAAAATAAATGATTTAAACAATAAATGGCTTGTTGTGGTGCAGGCACTTACATTAAGCAGCGAGCAATACTGGAGGAGTAGTATTGAGATGGGGGTTTATTCACTAAACAGTTGTGATGATTTTACGTTTTCTTTTAGTTAAAAGCCAAGCTGACAGCCTGCTTTTAAACTCTGAGCTAGAAAACATAACCAACATTTAATGTGGGAATCAGACCAAAGTAGGTTGTTTAAATAACCATAACAGCTAGATTAGTGAAGGAATCCCTTAATCTGAGTATTAGCACTCACAGGGACATTCACAGAGGGGAGTGTCACCATAGTAAGCAGCAAGTGACTTGTCGCTGTCCGGAATGTCTCTCACTCTGCACAGACTTCCTGACACAGGATACAATAGTTTAAAATAAATTAAAACTGTCTGTTTCTCTAAAGGCCACTAACTTGAAAATGCTGATCCAGAATGAGGTATAACATGTCATGTAAACAGATACAAAGCTCTGTTTAGCATTCACAGTCTTAAAACAAGCAGACAAATAGGTCTGAGCGATTTAGACCTATAACTATAAATCATGCTGAGCAATACAAATTAAATGTCTTTCCTATGGCTGAGCAGAGAGTTTCCTGCATGCTATCTGGGTATGGAGCAGTTTCCTGCATGCTATCTGGGTATGGAGCAGTTTCCTGCATGCTATCTGGGGTGGAGAAGTTTCCTGCATGCTATCTGGGGTGGGTCAGTTTCCTGCATGCTATCTGGGGTGGAGCAGTTTCCTGCATGCTATCTAGGATGGAGCAGTTTCCTGCATGCTATCTGGGATGGAGCAGTTTACCGCATGCTAGCTGGGGATTATGCAGTTTCCTGCATGTTATTTGGGATGGAGCAGTTTCCTGCATACTATCTGGGGATGGGGCAGTTTACCGCATGCTAGCTGGGGATTATGCAGTTTCCTGCATGTTATTTGGGATGGAGCAGTTTCCTGCAATGTATCTGGTGTGGAGCAGTTTCCTGCATGCTATCTGGTATAGAGCAGTTTCCTACATGCTATCTGAGTTGGAGCAGGTTCCTGCATGCTATCTGGAATGGAGCAGTTCCTATCTGGGATGGAACAGTTTCCTGCATTCTATCTGGGATGGAGCCATTTCCTGCATGCTATCTGGAATGGAGCAGTTTCCTGCATGCTATCTGGGGATGGGGCAGTTTACCGCATGCTAGCTGGGGATTATGCAGTTTCCTGCATGTTATTTGGGATGGAGCAGTTTCCTGCAATGTATCTGGTGTGGAGTAGTTTCCTGCATGCTATGTGGGGATGGGGCAGTTTTCTGCATGATATCTGGGCTGGAGCAGTTTCCTGCATGATATAAGGGGATGGGGCAGTTTACCGCATGCTAGCTGGGGATTATGCAGTTTTCTGCATGTTATCTGTGATTGAGCAGTTTCCTGCAATGTATCTGGTGTGGAGTAGTTTCCTGCATGTTATCTGGGGTGGAGCAGTTTCCTGCATGCTTTGTGGGATGGAACAGTTTCCTGCATGCTTTGTGGATTGGAGCAGTTTCCTACATGCTATCTGGGGTGGAGCAGTTTCCTGAATGCTATCTGGGTTGGAGCAGGTTCCTGCATGCTATCTGGAATGGAGCAGTTCCTATCTGGGATGGAGCAGTTTCCTGCATGCTATCTGGGATGGAACAGATTCCTGCATGCTATCTAGGGATGGGGCAGTTTCCCGCATGCTAGCTGGGGATGGAGCAGTTTCCTGCATGCTATGTGGGGTGGAACCATTTCCTGCATGCTATCTGGAATGGAGCAGTTTCCTGCATGCTATCAGAGATGGAACAGTTTCCTGCATGCTATCTGGGGATGGGGCAGTTTCCCGCATGCTAGCTGGGGATGGAGCAGTTTCCTGCATGCTATGTGGGGTGGAGCCATTTCCTGCATGCTATATGGGATGGAGCCATTTCCTGCATGCTATCTGGGATGGAGCAGTTTCCTGCATGCTATCTTGGTGGAGCAGTTTCCTGCATGCCATCTGGGATGGAGCAGTTTCCTGCATGCTATCTGGGATGGAGCAGTTTCCTGCATGCTATCTTGGTGGAGCAGTTTCGGCATGCTTTGTGGATTGGAGCAGTTTCCTACATGCTATCTGGAATGGAGCAGTTCCTATCTGGGATGGAGCAGTTTCCTGCATGCTATCTGGAATGGAGCAGTTCCTATCTGGGATGGAGCAGTTTCCTGCATTCTATCTGGGATGGAACAGTTTCCTGCATGCTATCTGGGGATAGGGCAGTTTCCCGCATGCTAGCTGGGGATGGAGCAGTTTCCTGCATGCTATCTGGGGTGGAGCAGTTTCCTGCATGCTATCTGTGATGGAACAGTTTCCTGTATGCTATCTGGGATGGAGCAGTTTCCTGCATGCTATCTTGGTGGAGCAGTTTCCTGCATGATATCTAGGATGGAGCAGTTTCCTGCATGCTATCTGGGGTGGAGCCATTTCCTGCATGCTATCATGGGTAGAGAAGTTCTCTGCATGCTATCTGGGGTGGAGCCATTTCCTGCATGCTATCTAGGATGGAGCAGTTTCCTGCATGCTATCTGGGGATGGGGCAGTTTACCGCATGCTAGCTGGGGATTATGCAGTTTCCTGCATGTTATTTGGGATGGAGCAGTTTCCTGCAATGTATCTGGTGTGGAGCAGTTTCCTGCATGCTATCTGGTATAGAGCAGTTTCCTACATGCTATCTGGGGTGGAGCAGTTTCCTGCATGCTATCTGAGTTGGAGCAGGTTCCCGCATGCTATCTGGAATGGAGCAGTTCCTATCTGGGATGGAACAGTTTCCTGCATTCTATCTGGGATGGAGCCATTTCCTGCATGCTATCTAGAATGGAGCAGTTTCCTGCATGCTATCTGGGGATGGGGCAGTTTACCGCATGCTAGCTGGGGATTATGCAGTTTCCTGCATGTTATTTGGGATGGAGCAGTTTCCTGCAATGTATCTGGTGTGGAGTAGTTTCCTGCATGCTATCTGGGATGGAGCAGTTTCCTGCATGTTATCTGGGGTGGAGCAGGTTCCTGCATGCTATCTGGGTTGGAGCAGTTTCCTGCATGCTATCTGGGTTGGAGCAGGTTCCTGCATGCTATCTGGAATGGAGCAGTTCCTATCTGGGATGGAACAGTTTCCTGCATGCTATCTGGGGATGGGGCAGTTTCCCGCATGCTAGCTGGGGATGGAGCAGTTTCCTGCATGCTATCTGGGATGGAGCAGTTTCCTGCATGCTATCTGGGGTGGAGCAGTTTCCTGCATGCTATCTGTGATGGAACAGTTTCCTGCATGTTATCTAGGAATGAGCAGTTTTCTGCATGCTATCTGGGGTGGAGCAGTTTCCTGCATGCTATCTGTGATGGAACAGTTTCCTGCATGTTATCTAGGAATGAGCAGTTTTCTGCATGCTATCTGGGGTGGAGCAGTTTCCTGCCTTCTATCTGGGATGGAGCAGTTTCCTGCATACTATGTGGGGTGGAGCAGTTTCCTACATGTTATCTGGGGTGGAGCAGTTTCCTGCATGCTTTGTGGATTGGAGCAGTTTCCTGCATGCTATCTGGGATGGAGCCGTTTCCTGCATGCTATCTGGGTTGGAGCAGTTTCCTGCATGCTATCTGGAATGAAGCAGTTCCTATCTGGGATGGAGCAGTTTCCTGCATGCTATCTGGGATGGAACAGTTTCCTTCATGCTATCTGGGGATGGAGCAGTTTCCTGCATGCTATCTGGGATGGAACAGTTTCCTTCATGCTAGCTGGGGATGGAGCAGTTTCCTGCATGCTATCTAGAATGGAACAGTTTCCTGCATGCTATCTGGAATGGAGCAGTTTCCTGCATGCTATCTAGGATGGAGCATTTTCCTGCATGATATCTGCAATGGAGCAGTTTCCTGCATGCTATGAAAGGATGGAGCAGTTTCCTGCATGCTGTCTGGGTTGGAGCAGTTTCCTGCATGCTATCTGGGGTAGAGCAGTCCCTGCATGATATATAGGATGGAACAGTTTCCTGCATGCTATCTGGGGTGGATCCATTTCCTGCATGCTATCTGGAATGGAGCAGTTTTCTGCATGCTATCTGGGGCGGAGCAGTTCCCTGCATGATATATAGGATGGAGCCGTTTTCTGCATGCTATCTGGGTTGGAGCAGTTTCCTGCATGTTATCTAGGACCGTGCCGTTTTCTGCTTGCTATCTGGGGTGGAGCAGTTCCCTGCATGATATATAGGATGGAGCCGTTTTCTGCATGCTATCTGGGTTGGAGCTGTTTTCTGCATGCTATCTGGGTTGGAGCCATTTCCTGCATGCTATCTGGGATGGAGCCATTTCCTGCATGCTATCTAGGATGCAGCAGTCTCCTGCATGCTATCTGGAGATGGAAAGCATCCTGCATGCTATATGGAATGGAGTAGTTTCCTGCATGCTTTCTGGGGATGGAGCAGTTTCCTGCATGCTATCTGGTGTGGAGCAGTTTCCTGCATGTTATCTGGAGATGGGAAGCATCCTGCATGCTATATGAAATGGAGTAGTTTCCTGCATGCTATCTGGGATGGAGTAGTTTCCTGCATGCTATCTAAGATGGAGCCGTTTCCTGCATGCTATCTGGGTTGGAGCAGTTTCCTGCATGCTATCTGGGTTGGAGCAGTTTCCTGCATGCTATCTGGTATGGAGCAGTTTCCTGCATGCTATCTGGGATGAAGCAGTTTCCTACATGCTTTCTGGGATAGAGCCGTTTCCTGCATGCTATGTGGGTTGGAGCAGTTTCCTGCATGCTATCTGGGATGGAGCAGTTTCCTGCATGCTATCTGGGATGAAGCAGTTTCCTACATGCTATCTGGGATAGAGCCGTTTCCTGCATGCTATCTGGGATGGAGCAGTTTCCTGCATGTTATCTAGGAATGAGCAGTTTTCTGCATGCTATCTGGGGTGGAGCAGTTTCCTGCATGCTATCTGTGATGGAACAGTTTCCTGCATGTTATCTAGGAATGAGCAGTTTTCTGCATGCTATCTGGGGTGGAGCAGTTTCCTGCATGCTATCTGTGATGGAACAGTTTCCTGCATGTTATCTAGGAATGAGCAGTTTTCTGCATGCTATCTGGGGTGGAGCAGTTTCCTGCCTTCTATCTGGGATGGAGCAGTTTCCTGCATGCTATGTGGGGTGGAGCAGTTTCCTACATGTTATCTGGGGTGGAGCAGTTTCCTGCATGCTTTGTGGATTGGAGCAGTTTCCTGCATGCTATCTGGGATGGAGCCGTTTCCTGCATGCTATCTGGGATGGAACAGTTTCCTTCATGCTAGCTGGGGATGGAGCAGTTTCCTGCATGCTATCTAGAATGGAACAGTTTCCTGCATGCTATCTAGGATGGAGCAGTTTCCTGCATGATATCTGCAATGGAGCAGTTTCCTGCATGCTATGAAAGGATGGAGCAGTTTCCTGCATGCTGTCTGGGTTGGAGCAGTTTCCTGCATGCTATCTGGGGTAGAGCAGTCCCTGCATGATATATAGGATGGAACAGTTTCCTGCATGCTATCTGGGGTGGATCCATTTCCTGCATGCTATCTGGAATGGAGCAGTTTCCTGCATGCTATCTGGGGCGGAGCAGTTCCCTGCATGATATATAGGATGGAGCCGTTTTCTGCATGCTATCTGGGTTGGAGCAGTTTCCTGCATGCTATCTGGGTTGGAGCCGTTTCCTGCATGCTATCTGGGATGGAGCCATTTCCTGCATGCTATCTAGGATGCAGCAGTCTCCTGCATGCTATCTGGAGATGGAAAGCATCCTGCATGCTATATGGAATGGAGTAGTTTCCTGCATGCTTTCTGGGGATGGAGCAGTTTCCTGCATGCTATCTGGTGTGGAGCAGTTTCCTGCATGTTATCTGGAGATGGGAAGCATCCTGCATGCTATATGAAATGGAGTAGTTTCCTGCATGCTATCTAGGATGGAGCCGTTTCCTGCATGCTATCTTGGATTGAGTAGTTTCCTGCATGCTATCTAGGATGGAGCCGTTTCCTGCATGCTATCTGGGTTGGAGCAGTTTCCTGCATGCTTTCTGGGGATGGAGCAGTTTCCTGCATGCTATCTGGTGTGGAGCAGTTTCCTGCATGTTATCTGGAGATGGGAAGCATCCTGCATGCTATATGAAATGGAGTAGTTTCCTGCATGCTATCTAGGATGGAGCCGTTTCCTGCATGCTATCTGGGATGGAGTAGTTTCCTGCATGCTATCTAGGATGGAGCCGTTTCCTGCATGCTATCTGGGGTGGAGCAGTTTCCTGCATGCTATCTGGGATGGAGCCGTTTCCTGCATGCTATCTGGGTTGGAGCAGTTTCCTGCATGCTATCTGGTATGGAGCAGTTTCCTGCATGCTATCTGGGATGAAGCAGTTTCCTACATGCTCTCTGGGGATGGAACAGTTTCCTGCAATGTATCTGGGGTGGAGTAGTTATCTGCATGCTCTCTGTGAACAGAGTAGAAAGGTAAAGCAGGTAGTGATACTCAGTCTTAAACACTAAGATCATCCTGTGATACTAATTCTCCAACACAAAGATGTCCCAGTGATTCTTAGTCTCTGAACACAAAGATATCACAGTGATAGTCTGTGAAATATGCGATCTTATTGCTCAATATTTCAAGACAGGTATGTGCCAACTGTGTTAATATATTTAGCAGATATATTTGCCAGTCTCAGATTTTTCTAATATAAAACTCTTCCGCTCAGAATATTATTAATAGGTTTGTTATACTGATATAGACCAGATTTAACAAATCTAACACAATGAAAGCCTATAAGAAAATATTAAGCAGTCCTTGTCTTTCCAGTTATTATTAGACTGTATTTTCTAGTTAACTAGCAGATAATTGATGGAGGACTATTGTTCTAATACAAGGATCTAATGATCTTAATGTTACTTCTAATACAGGAATCCGCTTAATTTAATGAAAATTCTTTAACAGACATTTGGCAGCAAACTTGATCTTTAATTCTAAGAAAATACCTGTTTATATTTTGTATCATGAGGCAATATTGGGTTCTGATCTTGTTAAAACCATTTTGGAGGTGCCATAATCTGAATTAGGCTGTTTATGAGTTAAAGCTAAGTGGTGGTGGGTGTTAAAATGAAACAATAAAGCAGGTTAGTCCAGGACAAGCGAGAATATTTTCATCCATCCAAAATGCTTACGTTAATTCAAGGGACCATTAGGAAACAAGTGCGTACTTGTCCGAAGCCTTCCTCGATGTTCTATTAAAATTGTTCCTTTTTCTGGGGTTAATGGTTACGAAAAACACTCATGCTTAAATAAAAAGCAAAGGAAAAAATAAATGATTTTCAAAGTGTCTCATGCATTATGATGCGGTGATAGTGGTGAAGGTGAAATTAAAATAATGAATGCAATTAGCTGGATTTATAGATACTAAGAGCTCACTTGAAATCACAGTACTGAATGCCCTGTAAAACCATTATAGCGTACGCAATATGTGCCAAATTATCCCAGGGCCAGGGCCAGTAACGTGCGTGTGTAAAGGTGGAGAGGGTACTGTGTCATGAGAACTTAAATAATAATATTCAATGCACTTTTCACAACTAAACTCTGTTCAGAAATAAAATCCCATAAAGGGAGAAGAGACGCAGGGGATTAAGCTGTTAACTTTTGGAGTGAATGTGAGCGTGGATTTAAACCAGTGCACGTTTACAAAATAGAAATTTCAGCCTGAAAGGAAGTAAATCTAAACTTAAGAAAGGAGGGAATTAAAACTATTTCCTTGGGATTTACAATGAGATATGGAGTTGATCGAATAGTAGAATTATATTGTGGGCTGGTAAAAACAATATGTTATAGTCATGAGAACCAGCCAATATGGCTGTACCTTTCACCTTTTAAGTGCAGGCGACCCAAGATGGCCCCCATGAGTGGAGGGAACCCCAAGATTCCATTCCATCTCATTGAATCACATTCCGTAACATTGAATTAGCAAAGAGCATGGAATCCCTGGCACTGGCCCTCCATACAATGTTAAACCATTTTCAAGCATTTTAACACGAAATAAGAATCCCTGGTCACCCATTGCTCGGTGTTTCTGGAGGTGTGGCAGTGGCAGAAATTACACACTTCATTCTAGCCATACCAATTCATAAAAGCAATGGACACTGTGATAGGTTGAAAACTCAATCACAGCCACCCATTGCTGCTCAGGCGGATGCTTCCTCGTTACCCAAGCAGCACGGAGGGGATGGGTTGCCCTGAACTCTCGTTTAGCATTAAAACATTAAGAACAATTTAATGCTGAATATAAGGACTCTGGGATTTCCATACAATAGAACCACTTCAATGAGATTAAGTAGTTACAGTGATTACAGTGTCCCAGTGTCTCAAATGCAGAAAGAAAAGACAAGTGGAGAGGTAATGGATGGTTGGAAGATAGCAATAGATAGATACAGTGCAGACAAGTAGTGACATTACATTTTGATGATATCTCTAACTATAATATAATCTGATTCCAGCATTTGATATGTTGCTACTGTTGGACCTCAACCTTATTAATGTAAAACATATCTCTATGAACCTTAAAGGGACTCTCCAGGCAGAGAAATTTACTCACCTGGTTCCAGCGCCGGGAGCCTCGTGAAGCCGCGCCCCCTATTTCGTCAAAATGACTAAATAGGCGGGCGCGAGCAGGGACCAATCAGACACTTCCATTTGTCATTGCTCCCTTGTGCGCATGCGCGGCTTTGCCGCACATGCGCACATACTTCAGAGGGCAGCATTCATGCGCGCGGTGTGCACGGCCGCGAGCTAAGCTGACTGAAAGCTCAGCTCGCGGTCTTTGCCCGCCCCCTCTCCTCTGCTGACAGGCAGAAGAGAGAAGGCGCACACACATTTTAATACGTCTGACGTGTACAAGGCCTTTTTAGGGCCCTGCATGACAGGAAGTCCCTCTGAGTGACAGCCACTGGAGGTATTCCTATCAATCAATGTAAACACTGTATTTTCTCTGAAAATACAGTGTTTACATTAGATTGCCTGCAGGGAGCTATAGATCATACCTGAACAAATACATTAAGCTATAGTGTCCCTTTAAGGTAGACTGCGTTGCCAGGAAAACAATAGTGTCAGGAATGCAAACCTGTATTGCTGACACTACAGTGTTTAATTAACTATAGATTGCCGCTCTGGTTTCTCCACAGCCGGCCCCGCCTGTCCCTGCCTCCATGGCTGATATCATCATTACTGATGATCTCAACCAATCCAATGCTTCCCATTGGAAAACATTGGGAGACTTTTGCGCATGCGTAGCCAATCAGCAGCTCCTCATCATTATTTTTTCAAAAGAGCTGAATAAACTGTGCCCTATTGTGTTTACTCCGACCCAGACCCAGCAGCCCTTTGATAACGCTTTGATAGCTACACAATGAAACCAGTGATAGGTTTGAATCAGCTGAGTGATTGTAAACTCCTTGATTATTTATGACTTTATGGGCATTCTGACTTTATTTCTTACAAGCTACCTGAGAGCATTAATCTAAAAAAACTGTCTCTTATTACTGAGCCACAAGCCCTTCAAGATAAAAATGCAAAAAAATATATTCACATATCAGTTCTTGCCCATTTTCTCCAGTATCTAAACCCCAATCAAAAAAAATAGACATAGTTTGGTTAGCGTTTCTTATTGATCTGTACATAAAATTATGGTAGAAATGGTATGTTGTGTTTCTTCTGAAACCCGTTGTCATTTTGTCCATGTGATATGTTTTGTTTCTTTCGATCCCACCTGTGCTTCCGTCATAATCAAAAATGACATCAGCCTGCCAATCTGCCTCTTACAATTTCTGTAAAAACGCTCTTCTTCATTGTTGCTCACGATTCTTCAAGTCTTACTAAGTGAATTGTGGATGGATCTTTTCCACTTGCTCATTCACCAACACAAGCATTGAGCTTAAATACAGCAGGATGTTCATGGTCTGTTTTCTGAAAATGCATGTTCGTATTTTTGTGATCACATAATTGCTAAATCTGATTGCTCGTGGAAATTCTCTTCCTGTATCCATAGTGTAAAATGCCATTTCCGATGCTCAGGGCCTCCGTGATTGACAGGGATCAATAATATCAGGAATTAGACACTGCTACCCACTGTCACTCCACTGCTGAGGCTATTGGCTGGAAATTTAATCGGTTTCATAGAGCTGTCTCTTTGGCTGTATAAATGTTCCAACCTCCACCGTTCCCACCTTTTCTGAAACTCCGTCTGGACCTTTCAAAGAAGTAAAAACAAAACCAACATTTTATTTTTAGGTCATGTTTCTTCTGCACTTAGCCAAATAGAATGTAAATATATCTACTTTCCTACCTACCTAAAATACCTACATTTTATATTATTGGACTTATTACATTCTTTTCTCACTATTAAACAATTAGAAACTAGAAACTGACCTCACGCAAGCAGCTATCTTAAAGTATTTCATCATTTCCATAATGAATCACTGCCACAGTGATGTGGATGGACTTTTAAAGAGATAATCTGTTTAGCTTGCTGCAAAGCTTTCTGTGTAAAGTGTGTGTCCTATTTTTTTTCATTTTCCAATAAGAAAATAGGGGAAAGTCTTGGTAAGGACAGAAAGCTCCAGGGCTGAGTGTTGTCTGAACCTGGGAACAGGACACTAGGAACAGGTACCGCTACATATATATATATAAATCTAAATATTAAAAAAACAATTTAAATATCCTAAATCATTTGAAAAGCTTATCCAAAAATATGAAATCTTGGTTATATAGGCCAACTGAAGAACTAACCCGATATTTTGTAAAATCTTGTTAAGTGCCATGAATTTTGATCAGTCGTTAGATAACTGCTGTGAATTAATGAGGAGCGAAGGATTATGGGAGTGTTACAAGTTGGGTATGACATGCATTGCAGGCAATTCGTTTTTTGTATCTCACCTCATTGTTGATAAAACAGTACAGAACAGCAACCATTAATCCCTAAACATTAAAGAAATGATAATGATTAATTGATTTAATAACATGAACATAACAGGACTGTAGTTTAAAATGATTTTATTCTTTTTACAGATTTGCTTCATATATTTTAAATATATCAGTATAATATTTATATACACAATAGCTAATCATTATATCTCATTATACTGTGAGTGAAAGGGTTTTGTACAAAGAGTGGCCCCTGCTGGATAGTGATACCAGTGATGTAATAACTATTAACTGGGAAATTGCAACAAGTGAGCAGCACTCGGAGTTATTTCTTATCTTTGTTAATCTTTTTTTTGTTAAAGGATGACATTTATGTCAATGCGTAAAACTTAGAACATCACATAAAACTTGTGTTATTTCTTTAAAATTTATTTTACATTTCTATTAAAGATTTAGCAAATTACATAATAATCCGATTCAGACAAGGCAAAGTCAGGGCAAACATTGGTAATGAAAAGGGAAAATAGAAACATTGTTTAATTTCTCATCTTCTCGGTATGCTCTCTGTAGGTGTAAAGGGCGGAGCTTATAACAATGATTGACAGGGGGCTGAGATGGAGGAGGCTCTCTCTATACTGACTGCCAGGTGTAAAGGGCGGAGCTTATAACAATGATTGACAGGGAGCTAAGATGGAGACGGCTCTCTCTATACTGACTGCCAGGTGTAATGGGCGGAGTTTATAACAATGATTGACAGGGAGCTAAGATGGAGGTGGCTCTCTCTATACTGACTGCCAGGTGTAATGGGCGGAGTTTATAACAATGACTGACAGGGAGCTAAGATGGAGGTGCCCAGTTGCGGGATAAAGAGATGTGAATGTCTACATTTAATTTTACTTTTCACACCAAGTGTGTATTTGCTAAATTTAAGGATAAGTAAACATAACATTTAAAAACCTGTGAAGTCAAAGTTCCCCTTTAGTTTACAATCTTCATCACGTATTAAGAAAAGGTGGTCATTTGCAGCCTGGCATGTTCTAAAATGTATTATCCCATTTACCAAGGGAAATATTGCTCAAATAGCAACATTCATTTTATTACTGTATTGCATTTCCTAAGATCCTGTAGAGGAGATGATTCTCCACGCAGATAACATTATTGCAATGGCCATCAATGTTTATTGGAATTAAAAAAGTTACATTTTTTGAGAAGGGTTCATGGCAACTCTGCATATTGACGTAACTAAGTAACCATCTTACAAGGATCCACGCACGGTTACACAATGAGTCAGAATAACATGCAGTGTCTCAGGGACAGCAGTGCCAATATGCCGTACTTTGGGCTAATAATGGCATATTAAGAGACACGTTCAGGGATAAATGTTGAGTTGTGCAAATAGATGGTGAAAATATGCATTTTGAAAAACATGAAATTTGTTCTAATACGTTTGTTTTCATTTCAATTTTCTGGAAATATATACCTTACTGTCTGTGTATATTATTAAAGGATACGGGTTTGTAGATATGCTTAATTGTAGATTATGCTAGCTTTAGTGTAACTATAATCTTAATTTTATTAATGACAGGAGGCGAATATTTGCTTTAGTCTCTCTTTACTAGAACTCCACAGCAGCACAGAAAAACAACCAATCAGAAAAAAGTTAGGTACTATAAAACTCCCCTCCCCATGCATCATTTCCTCTTTCAAGCTGCGACAAAAACAGAATAAAAGGCAGAAAACATAATGGGGAAGAAACAAAGTCCTAGATACTATGAATACAACGATGTCCACCATCCGAGAAGAACGGCCAAACCAGATAGCGTTGATGGACTGTAAACTGAAACGAGAGAAAAACAGAATTGAACAGGTTGATTATCCAATGAAATGTACTCTAAATAAACATGTAGGTACCCAATGTAGCAACCAAAAGTACCTGAATATGTAGATATCCCAACCCTACTTATGAAAAAACAGACATAAGAACAAGTGACAGGTACCAGAGACAACAAGCAGAGTTGCATATGTACCTGATTAATCCAAACTATTAAAATTAAACAAGGGAGGGATAAGAACGGGTGGGAAATACTCGCCTCCTGTCATGGATAAAATTAAGATTATAGGTACACTAAATCTAGCATAATCTACAATTTTATAACATGACCGGGAGGCTTCGTATTTGCTGTTTTAACACTCGGTCAACAAATCCAACGCTGTTTGTTTCGCTGGTACCTAATCCTAAATTGACTTTCCAACTGCGATAAATGACAGTAGACAGATCGATGAAGATGCCAGATGACGTAGCATCACAAATACGGAAAAAACAACATCCGCTGATAGATCCATTGTACGTGGGGTTGCAACCTGTTTCCTACCAGCCGGTCCATGAGCTGCCAAGCAGACCTATTAGCCATTTCCTTGTAGTTATAAAATGTCAAAGGTCATTTGTGGACTTAGGGTCGCGAAAAGACACTGCCACCATGTCTCAACTCTTGATGTGTAAGGTGGCTCCTCCGATCGTGCCAGGGTCACCTGGCGATGTGGCCTTGCAGGTAGATCTCCATCTCAAGGAATGCACCTAAGTCCACCACCAATTCCGTAATAGATCTGAGTAGGATCTTTCGTTCCCTCATGGCCTACCCAGTGAGAGGTCTCATCCGAGAATATATTTATTATGAAGGCAAGAGTGTGGTCAAAATAGCCGTATCCTAAGTTATTCCAATATCCCAAATGGACTGTGTAATCCTCGGCTGCGGTAGAGAAAGGACTCCAAAAAAGGACGTCCAATCAGGGTCCCAAACTGAACTTGTGTGGTGGAACTGTGGTCGACTATTCTGGGAATAGTTCAAAGGGATGGGAAACATAAACTGGAGTTGAGATTCCCATCCAGATGTCATTGTCTAAGAGTGATAAGATGTACGGATCCAATGGTGATTGGGACCTGTATAACAACGAAGAGTCCTCACGTGCTGTAGTGAGAGAGTGAAATAGTCCGATTACCCGTCGTACAATCCTGTTCCATGCCCGACCTGTCAAAATTCGTGTAGGGGTTCTACACGCCACCTACAAGATAGGGTATAATATAGTGAGACCCTTAGGGACCCAGGAATGTGAGTTCGATAATCGAAGTCAAAGTATCCCTATAGAGGGAGTCCCGCGAACACATAGCGTTCTCCAATACGCAGGCAAGGCGTAAAGTCCCTTCGCTGATGACAGGTGACTCCAGAGAGTAGATATAGCGAAAAAAGAAGGGTCTAGCTTCAGCCATTCGAATCATGTGTTGTCCCGTTTGAGAATGTCGGCAGCCCTATCCGAGTCTGCTACACATCCTGAGCTGTACTCCAGCGGTAGGTTGCGACCCGACTTTGACGTCCGTGTAGGAGTCAGAGCACACAGGGTTCCTCTATAGAGTCTCATAGGTCTCCTTGATAGTAGTTGAAAAAGTGGGTTAGCGCGAACCCAAACCAAGACGGCTCCCGTGAGGGATATAGAGTATAGACGGAGCACCCTCCATCTCCGAACCATGTTCTCCAGGTATGTGCTCAGAGGAGTAAGGGCAGTCCTGCCATCTTATCCCAAGATTGTAATGACCAGGGAACTCAAGACAACTGGGGTTTCCGGTCTTACCATGCGATCCATGCGTACGGTGTACCTGCAGACCGGGTAGTGGGCCTTCCCTAGTCTTGTTACCCGAGCAAGGCAGTGCCCATTTGCTCCATGAAGGTCTCAGTATCTCATGTCATCTTGATATGGGAAAAACTGTCTGCGCAGTTTGTCCGGAATGGTCCGGATATCCAAAACAGAATGCAATTGTCTGTTTTATATAGCGCAGAATATACCAAAACCTGCACTCTTGTAACACCTGAGGCTCATCCATTAGCCGTACCGCCTCCAAGAGTGTGTGTAAATAAGCGGGAGTCTCCCCCCATTATACCTCTGAGTATTTCTCGCATGTGGTACAGTGGTCTGAATCCAGTAGATCCATTACAGGAGATAAAATAGAGGCATCCAGTCAAAATATGAATATCCTGCATGATCAGGCAGCCCTCTATAACGAAATTGGTAGCATTTTATTTTATTTTATTTTTATTTCGATCCCCCGAGCTCTGGGACCGTGGAGTTCATCTCCGGTGGTCCCGTGTGTTTTTTCCGGTCGCTCGGGGAGCTCGAGACAAGGACCCGGCGGCCGGACCTCCTGTCCCAAGTGGCCGCTTCGTCACGGCCGCCTCCACCTGCGGCCCCTCCCCCGTCTGTTCCTAACTGGTTGGAGGTCTGTTTGAGGGGCTTTCCTCCCCTCTGTCAATCAAGGCCGGATTTCGATCACGGCCGGAGTTTTTTTACATCAGATGAGGGCCCCTCCACCCTGCTCATGGTTAATCTATAACCCAAGATGACGCCACATTTATATATATATATATAAACAAGAGGGTATTATATATGAAACAAGAGGGTATTATATATATATATATATATATATATATATATATTTTGCTGGGCTGGAGAATAGGCTTTAGGCAGTACACCCTGTACTGCTCTGAGGTGCCTGCAGATTGGATTTCTGTCTTTGGCCAAACATTAAAGTCTGCCAGTTCCCTGTATAGTGCTATAGCACATTCATCACTAGTAGCTGTAACATCTGTGATATTAGACTGGAGACATAATAGCAACTTAATCCAGATGTATTATGTAAAAATGCTGTTATAATCACATTACTAGCCTGCTAGTGGGTTTTACATATTGAAATTATTTAACTCAAGCTTTCCCTGTTTCTTTACACACATATATATATAGGGGACTATAAACACGCAGATGGGCCCTACGGTTGTCGGAACGCTATCACGGGCCTGCTATGTCTGTGCCCCATTGATTGGCCTGCTATGTCTGTGCCCCATTGATTGGCCTGCTATGTCTGTGCCTATTTGATTGACCAGCTATGTCTGTGCCCATTCGACACAGTGTTTCCTTGTCTTTAACAACTAACCTTCTAGCTGCCTCCCGGTATCCATCTAGATATCGGTAGTTATTTCTGCATAAGGTCCTGGCCCTGTTAAGTGGGGCTTACTTGACTTGCCTTCCGGCCTGCTATTTACCTTCTATCCGAGATACATATTTACTCTTATCTACATTTATTATTGTTTTTGTTTTCGTATCTTCCTTTTCCTATCGCTCGGGTCGTCGAGAGGCATGACTTGACCTCCATCGACCTCTCGGGCTCCCGTGGATTGCGCATGGGATCCGGGCGGTCAGTTGGTAGTTTCCATCATTGTTTCCGAAGGTTGCATTTTCACACCATCCTTTTCTGTTATTAGGATGGATACGGCTCGAGGTTGTATACTAGACCATCTGCCATCGGTCTGGTTTACTACCAGTTGGTTCCTTCTCAGGTGAGTGATTCAGAGAGAGGTCTCGTGGTCGGAGAGAGACCCACCTAAGGACCTCAGTCTTATGCTGATATTAGTAATTGGTGTACCCCTGCAGTTGGTAACCCTGAGTATCTAAGGGACTCTAGTTTGGATCACAAGAGGGTGCGGCCCTCCATCACCTCGATCCGAGAATTATATTTTATTTTATTTTATTTTCAGGAACAGAGAGCGAACCCCTCTCATATACAGAACCGGACACTGATTTGTTATTAGAGGGTGCGGCCCTCCCTCAACCTCAGCCCGATACTGAGCTGGATACAGAGGACATGTTTGGAGTTACACATTCTTGTAGAGAGAACCGGTCATGGATGTAGACTCTACTGTTTGGTTTTTAACGGGTGCGGCACGCTCAGGCTATCAGCCTGACGCTGACACAGAATTCGGTCACATTATTAGAGAGTGCGGCTCTCTCGTACACTCAACGCTCTACGGTGCCGTCCTTTTGTTCATCACACAGGCTTGTACCTGTACAGGACATCGATGACTGCATAGAGGGGCGTCCCTCCTGCATTGAATTAGATCTAACGACACCGCCAGAAACTGACAAGGTGGAACAAAAATTATAACAACGGGCATACACAAAGCTGGAAGACGGACAGGGGGGGACAAGGCCAAGGTGCTAGAGGAGACAGGAGGACCCCAAAGACCCTCCAGAAATCCAAACTAAATAGGTATATAACAGTGATAGTCTGAAGTTACAAGTAAAGATAAAGTCCCACAGGGGTTATAACAAAACTGCATGTGTAAGGAAAATTTACACAAGGACCAAGGCAATAACATACTGCATTATAAGAATAAAATCCCTCAAGGATTATAACATACTGCATTATAAGAATAAAATCCCTCAAGGATTATAACATACTGCATTATAAGAATAAAATCCCACATGGATTATAACATACTGCATTATAAGAATAAAATCCCACAAGGATTATAACATACTGCATTATAAGAATAAAATCCCACAAGGATTATAACATACTGCATTATAAGAATAAAATCCCACAAGGATTATAACATACTGCATTATAAGAATAAAATCCCACATGGATTATAACATACTGCATTATAAGAATAAAATCCCACAAGGATTATAACATACTGCATTATAAGAATAAAATCCCACAAGGATTATAACATACTGCATTATAAGAATAAAATCCCACAAGGATTATAACATACTGCATTATAAGAATAAAATCCCACATGGATTATAACATACTGCATTATAAGAATAAAATCCCACAAGGATTATAACATACTGCATTATAAGAATAAAATCCCACAAGGATTATAACATACTGCATTATAAGAATAAAATCCCACAAGGATTATAACATACTGCATTATAAGAATAAAATCCCACATGGATTATAACATACTGCATTATAAGAATAAAATCCCACATGGATTATAACATACTGCATTATAAGAATAAAATCCCACAAGGATTCTAACATACTGCATTATAAGAATAAAATCCCACATGGATTATAACATACTGCATTATAAGAATAAAATCCCACATGGATTATAACATACTGCATTATAAGAATAAAATCCCACATGGATATAACATACTGCATTATAAAAATAAAATCCCTCAAGGATTATAACATACTGCATTATAAGAATAAAATCCCTCAAGGATTATAACATACTGCATTATAAGAATAAAATCCCACATAGATTATAACATACTGCATTATAAGAATAAAATCCCCCAGTACGATTTAGAAGAATGGTTCGGTTTCTTTACAGGTTTAAAAGGTATTTCGTATTGCACCGACCATTTTGAAAATCATTATAAAATCTTATATCGCTGGTACCTGGCTCCGTCTAGATTACATAACATGAACAATATGTATTCTGACCGGTGTTGGAGAGACTGTGGGGGAGTGGGCAATATGGCCCATATCTGGTGGTTTTGCCCCAAGTTAATTAATTATTGGAAAATGATCCACGATCTGATTATTAAAGTGAACGGAACCATTAGTATCTTAACCTCGGAACTAGCCTTATTTAAAAAACTCCCGGAGTCTGTTAATAGATCAGATAAAATAATCATAGGCCACATTCTGATCGCTGCTACATCCTGTTTACCTAGACATTGGAAGTCTCAAAATGTGCCATCTCTCAGAGAAGTTGTTAATTTGATTTTAGAAAATAAGGCACATGAACTATCACACAGAGCCAATATGCATGGTTTCCCAATACTAAAATACAACTGGGATAAATGGGAAGAAAAAATCAAAACAATTTATGGTCTTTGATATATTTATTGTTAAAGTGCATTGTTGTAAAACATTTTTCTTTTTGCCATATACTTTAATATGTTTATTTCATTGATGGATGGATACCCCTTCCCATTTCCATGTTACCCCTCCTTTCCTACCCCTAATACAATGTTTGTATTATTATCATTTGTTATACAAAAAAAAAAAAACTTTAATAAAAATTATTTGAAAAGAATAAAATCCCTCAAGGATTATAACATACTGCATTATAAGAATAAAATCCCACAAGGATTATAACATACTGCATTATAAGAATAAAATCCCACAAGGATTCTAACATACTGCATTATAAGAATAAAATCCCACAAGGATTATAACATACTGCATTATAGGAATAAAATCCCACAAGGATTCTAACATACTGCATTATAAGAATAAAATCCCTCAAGGATTATAACATACTGCATTATAAGAATAAAATCCCTCAAGGATTATAACATACTGCATTATAAGAATAAAATCCCACAAGGATTATAACATACTGCATTATAAGAATAAAATCCCACAAGGATTATAACATACTGCATTATAAGAATAAAATCCCACAAGGATTATAACATACTGCATTATAAGAATAAAATCCCTCAAGGATTATAACATACTGCATTATAAGAATAAAATCCCACATGGATTATAACATACTGCATTATAAGAATAAAATCCCACAAGGATTATAACATACTGCATTATAAGAATAAAATCCCCCAAGTATTATAACATACTGCATTATAAGAATAAAATCCCACAAGGATTATAACATACTGCATTATAAAAATAAAATCCCACAAGGATTATAACATACTGCATTATAAGAATAAAATCCCTCAAGGATTATAACATACTGCATTATAAGAATAAAATCCCACATGGATTATAACATACTGCATTATAAGAATAAAATCCCACAAGGATTATAACATACTGCATTATAAGAATAAAATCCCTGAAGTTCCTAACATACTGCATTATAAGAATAAAATCCTCAGGATTGTAACATACTGCATTATAAAGAGATAATAAAATCCCACAAAGTTATAACATACTGCATTATAAGAATAAATCCCACAAAAGGATTTAACATACTGCATTATAAGAATAAAATCCTCAAGGATTATAACTTATACTGCATTATAAAATTAAAAATCCGGGATTCTAACATACTGCATTATAGAATAAAATCCCTCAAGGATTATAACATACTACATTATAGGAATAAAATCCCACATGGATTATAACATACTGCATTATAAGGCAAATCCTCGGGTTGCAGCATGCCATTATAGAATAAAATCCCACGGAATTATAACATACTGCATTATAAGAATAAAATCACAAGTTATAACATACTGCATTATAAGAATAAAATCCCACAGGATTATAACATACTGCATTATAAGAATAAAATCCCGCAAAGTTATAACATACTGCATTATAGGAATAAAATCCCTCAAGGATTATAACATACTGCATTATAAGAATAAAATCCCTCAAGGATTATAACATACTGCATTATAAGAATAAAATCCCACAAGGATTATAACATACTGCATTATAAGAATAAAATCCCACAAGGATTATAACATACTGCATTATAAGAATAAAATCCCACAAGGATTATAACATACTGCATTATAAGAATAAAATCCCACAAGGATTATAACATACTGCATTATAAGAATAAAATCCCACAAGGATTATAACATACTGCATTATAAGAATAAAATCCCACAAGGATTATAACATACTGCATTATAAGAATAAAATCCCTCAAGGATTATAACATACTGCATTATAGGAATAAAATCCCACATGGATTATAACATACTGCATTATAAGAATAAAATCCCACAAGGATTATAACATACTGCATTATAAGAATAAAATCCCACAAGGATTATAACATACTGCATTATAAGAATAAAATCCCACATGGATTATAACATACTGCATTATAAAATAAAATCCCACATGGATTATAACATACTGCATTATAAGAATAAAATCCCACAAGGATTATAACATACTGCATTATAAGAATAAAATCCCTTAAGGATTATAACATACTGCATTATAAGAATAAAATCCCACATGGATTATAACATACTGCATTATAAGAATAAAATCCCACATGGATTATAACATACTGCATTATAAGAATAAAATCCCACATGGATTATAACATACTGCATTATAAGAATAAAATCCCACAAGGATTATAACATACTGCATTATAAAAATAAAATCCCACAAGGATTATAACATACTGCATTATAAGAATAAAATCCCTCAAGGATTATAACATACTGCATTATAAGAATAAAATCCCATGGATTGCCATCATTATAAGAATAAAATCCACAAAGTTATAACATACTGCATTATAAGGAATAAATCCCTAAGGATTATAACATACTGCATTATAAAAGAGTAAAATCTCAAGTTATAACATACCTACATTATAAGAATAAATCCCACATAGTTATAACATACTGCATTATAAAATAAAAATCCCTCAAGAGTTATATAACACTGCATTATAAGAATAAAATCCCACATGGATTATAACATACTGCATTATAAGAATAAAATCCCACAAGGATTATAACATACTGCATTATAAGAATAAAATCCCACAAGGATTATAACATACTGCATTATAAGAATAAAATCCCACAAGGATTATAACATACTGCATTATAAGAATAAAATCCCTCAAGGATTATAACATACTGCATTATAAGAATAAAATCCCACAAGGATTATAACATACTGCATTATAAGAATAAAATCCCACATGGATTATAACATACTGCATTATAAGAATAAAATCCCCCAGTACGATTTAGAAGAATGGTTCGGTTTCTTTACAGGTTTAAAAGGTATTTCGTATTGCACCGACCATTTTGAAAATCATTATAAAATCTTATATCGCTGGTACCTGGCTCCGTCTAGATTACATAACATGAACAATATGTATTCTGACTGGTGTTGGAGAGATTGTGGGGGAGTGGGCAATATGGCCCATATCTGGTGGTTCTGCCCCAAGTTAATTAATTATTGGAAAATGATCCACGATCTGATTATTAAAGTGAACGGAACCATTAGTATCTTAACCTCGGAACTAGCCTTATTTAAAAAACTCCTGGAGTCCATTAATAGATCAGATAAAATAATCATAGGCCACATTCTGATCGCTGCTACATCCTGTTTACCTAGACATCTCAAAATGTGCCATCTCTCAGAGAAGTTTTTAATTTGATTTTAGAAAATAAGGCACATGAATTATCACACAGAGCCAATATGCATGGTTTCCCAATACTAAAATACAACTGGGATAAATGGGAAGAAAAAATCAAAACAGTTTATGGTCTTTGATATATTTATTGTTAAAGTGCATTGTTGTAAAACATTTTTCTTTTTGCCGTATACTTTAATATGTTTATTTCATTGATGGATGGATACCCCTTCCCATTTCCATGTTACCCCTCCTTTCCTACCCCTAATACAATGTTTGTATTATTATCATTTGTTATACAAAAAAAAAAAAAACTTTAATAAAAATTATTTGAAAAGAATAAAATCCCTCAAGGATTATAACATACTGCATTATAAGAATAAAATCCCACATGGATTATAACATACTGCATTATAAGAATAAAATCCCACAAGGATTATAACATACTGCATTATAAGAATAAAATCCCACAAGGATTATAACAATACTGCATTATAAGAATAAAATCCCACATGGATATAACAGTACTGCATTATAGGAATAAAATCCCTCAAGGATTATAACATACTGCATTATAAAAATAAAATCCCCCAAGTATTATAACATACTGCATTATAAGAATAAAATCCCACAAGGATTATAACATACTGCATGTATAAGACTAAAATACTGAATATAAGCAATAAAATCCCAAAGCCCTCTACTAATATTAGCAGGAGGCAGTGGTACTCTGACCTGTACTGATGCGGAGCAGCAAAGAAAGAGGCAATGATGCATGGGGAGGGGGGTTTTATAGTACCTAACTTTTTTCTGATTGGTCGTTTTTCTGTGCTGCTGTGGAGTTCTAGTAAAGAGAGACTTAAGCAAATATGAAGCCTCCTGTCATTAATAAAATTATAGTATTTTCACATAGAGTAATGCTTAAGTGGACACAAACAAACACTTAAATCTTAATATCATAGTTTCTGGAGTTATGTTTATGACGTATCCTTTCTGTGTCTTTAATCAAGCCAGATGTTTATATTTTATTTAAGGACGTGATTCGTTGTTTGCATACTGTCTACATACAGTAAGTACATTAATTGACACAGAGTATTTGTAACATATAGTACATTGCAGTCTGATATTGCAGCCTGCAAAGAAGCTCTGTGTTATGCCCTCTCATAGACTACTAGAATACAACCACAAAGTTTAATCTAATAAGGCCTCTGATCTTACCATGATGGAGGAGGAAACATTATTTCACAGACACAGTGGAAGTGGAAATTTTGTCACGGAATTTGTTCCCCTTCCAACTGTAGACTGTTGCTGGTGAAATTGCGAGTTAAGTGGCCTATGATTAGTCAACATAGGAGCACACAACTTCTCATTGTTTTGAGCATGAAGGTGTTAATGTACATGGATGGACGCATTATGGCTTTTCTCATTACCTGGAAGGAGCTGAAGGATAATTCAAAGAAGAGTTTGATGTAGCGTATGATCCCCTTAGCATGTTCATCCGTGATAAATGCAAAGATAATTTCATGGGTTCCCAGTAAAGGGATCAGTGTCAGAGTGGATTTGGCAAGTCTACAGTTAGATGGAACAAAACAGTAAGAAGAAAAAAAAGCAAGTTTTGTAAGAACATGTAACATTTACCTTAAATTTAAAAATAATCACAACTTCACTAATATAAAACGAAGAACAGAAAATGGTGCATATTTTAATGCTTAAAAAAGATAAATATTGAATCTCTTACAACAATGCGTGTTGTTAATTAATTTATTCTCTTTTTTTTAGATGAATATTTACAGTAATGAGGATTAATGTAAATGGGGTTCTAACACAGCTTTACTTGATTGGTGTTAGAAGTGAGATCCAAGGCTACTGTCCTGGAATCATAGCTCAAGGCTGAGCAGTGCCTGTCCTTCATCCATAATAGCTAACCATGGTGCAATGTGTCCCATAAAGCAGGTTTAATTGTTCATTTCCGATATTAATATTTGCCACTGGGAAGCAGTTCTGATTCGATCATGGTATCCATGTTATTGGCAGATATACATTTATACATTGTTTATTGTAGATTAAATGTAAGCATTGTACACACACTAATCATGGCACTTTATTTCAGTGGCTTTGTAAAAAATGTCTCTGGCAGCAGATGGCCCACTTTTTTCAAAGTTTTAGTAGTGATGGAAAAAAAATATGGGGTGGGGGGAGCACCACCTCCACTGAGGATTTAAAACTGCTCTCAGCACACACAGACGATAACTGCTGTGTAAAGGTCACAGGATTATACAAAACATCTTATCTGACTATCAGCAGAAGGATTGGGTTTTCTCTAACTGAAGAAAAATGTTTTGACAACCTACAACACAATTACTATAATAAGTTGTAGTGGCTGTGGTGCTTAGAGAGACACGTTAAGCTGTCATAGTATTATCTCGCAAAGAGATACCATCACATTGAACAAATATTAATGTTCCATAAATTTCATGACATTTTCTATTGGCAATGGATTTTTACAAACAACACACAATCATTTTATGACTATTTTCTCACAAATGTATTCATAGAAATAAATAAATAAATTCAAGCACATAAAAGTGAAATAAACATTTGAAAGCCAGCTAAATCCAAGTCATATATGCAGATCGGTGTATATTTCAGCACTGTGAGTAGATCAGAGACTTTTTGCAGATTTGTATACAAAACGCTAAAAACACAGTGTCTAAGTCACCAAACTATTTAAATATTACACAAGATCCAGCGCACTCACCTATCCACTAAACATCAACTTTAATGTTGAAAGATTTTATTAGTTTTTTTTTAAAACACCTAATCTAAGCAAAAATAATGGGGGTTTACTTACGTTATGTGATCATACATTGCATAAGCCTGCCACAACGTACCAAACAATTTAAATACATTTTTCAAAAGAAATCAAGTTTAAATGCGTAATATCTAGCAGTCCCCCTGGGTGGTAAAGTCCTGTGGGAACAAATTAGGCTTTTTCATAGACCCAATACATCAAAAGAATATTAACATATCGACCAATAAAAGCTTCTTGGTGCTGGACCGATGTACTGGAATTTGCAATACACAAGTAATAATGTCAGGTGGAATGAAAAGACTAAATATCATTTGTTGATAAAGAAAAAAAAAAGCTATAAAGTAGTTATTTCTATAAAAAGACTTGCATTAACCTCTGGACATTTTTCTTATCTTACACTGAACAGCATAATAAAAAAAAATATTAATATTATACTCAGTCGTCTTCTGCCGCCTATTCTCAATTCATAGCTTCATTACGTTAATCTACCTGAACCCCAATTTGCTGCTGCAAAAACAACCCACAAATATTCTAGGTCAATCTTCTGGAACCCTAACTTCCAGTGACAAATCCCCAGCCTTCTCCCATGAGAAATCCGTTCTACTACCACTGACCCACTCATCCTCTTTTATTTTACTTTATAAGCTCAATCTATCTCTAATTACTTTTTATCTATCTCTCTGACATGTTAATTGCACAAAACCTAAACATTACATTTTCAAAGCATCAACTGAAAATAATTTTCTGTCTCAAACTCCGTGATCCCAGATCCCCTTCACGTGTTAAACCCACAGATCATCTTGCTACTGTGGATGAAAATGCTAAAATCTCCAGACTTCGGAATGATGAGCATTGTTCTCAGTACTTTATATACTGCCATGTCGAAATATAAATTGTTCTGTTTGTAACTGACTATATTTGCATAGCCCTAATAAACACAAACGTTTAAATAACAAATATATATCTCAGAGGATGAGCTAACTATGCCGTGCCCTCTGGATTTTGCTCCACGTTGAGTGTATACTACTCAGCCTTGAAGTTATAGACCTGAGTTATTCCTTCTTTGCCAGCTGGATAAAGTCTCTGAAAGGATCTAATCTGTCTCCCAATGCCTCTTCAGGTGTTTATTTAAATATTCTATTTGGCCCATAAATATTTAGTTTCAGGGGAGATGTCCTTCAAAGACTCTTTACTGAATAAAGCCAACTCAGCAGTCGACATTGTGCTCCCTGGATTTATTGCTTGGCCAAAGACTGATACTATATCTTACAGAATACTAATGACTAAATTAACCTAGATAATTACTGCACGGTTTCAGCTTTCTGAAATAGGTTGGAAGTATTGTTCTCAATTTGCACTGTGCGGATATTATAGTAACAAAATGTGAGCCTGCGCTCGCAGAACATTTAAACTGTGCCAGACTACGAGACAGCGTGTTTATCACAAGGTGCTTATCTATAATTAAGCATTTTGCTGGAGTTTTTTGCTATCCCAGCTAGCCATGAAAAAGATATAGAGCTTCTGGCGAGAGGTATGGAGACAGCGGATAGGTTTTGTGTAGGTTTTGCAAAGCAGATCACGCACCAAGTGCTGGATTCTATTTGGGGTGAAAAGCAGTTATTTGATAATTGTGTTATTTTTTCTCCTCCTAATAACACAATGTGCCTCCCATTGATTAAAAGGATTGCTATTCAGTAGGAGCATTTTCCTCTGATTCAATACTCTCTCCCATGTCACTTTGTTCCCTCCGCATCCTTCTCCATACCCTTCCTTGACTCACATGAGGTACACTACCTGAGTGTCTCAGGACACAATAGTGATCCTCTATAGCTACAAAGGTAGACTTGTAGAGTGAGAGCCTCAAACACCACGCAGATCTCTTCTTCAGTCATGTTATACAAAGAAACATGTATGTTCTTCAAATAAGGTAACATTTTGTTTTGATGGCTACCATACTTCATAAAACAACAGGAAACAAGCCTTTAAGAAGCATAACATACTCAGTTTAGAAAGTGCTCTCTTCATTTGTATAACATGCCCAAAGTGTTCGCTTGCAATAAAGAAAGTTATGATCTGGGCATTCCAAAGGGTTCTTTGACTACACAAAAGAGTCACTAAGAGAGTTCCCCTAATAAAACTGCTCCTAATTATTAAACTAAATTTGAGCCAAATGTCTCTGTGGGTGGAGCTCTTGTATACATTAATCTATGAGAAAGTAAGACAAATGTGAAAGAAAAATTGAATGTGACTGTATTTTTGTGATTGAGTATTCAGAAATCAACAAATAGAATCATCTGAATATCTCATACAAGCAATGTGTGACGACGTGCAACATACTGTCCACACGTGCAGAGCGAAGGTACAACGTGTGTATAGGTTAAAACATATCTCCCAACTGTCCCAGGTTTGGTGGAACTCTCCTTAATTAAAGGTCTCGTAATGTCATTCCCTATCAGCATTTCATAAAGCACATCATTAGATAGCGTGTGCAGCACAGAGTCAACTGTCGTGAGTGAAGTCGGCCACAGAAACTGTCAGTTGACTTGATTTGGGTGCATGTCACGCTGGCAAGCTCCTTGTACTTGGCAGACTCACCAATCAGCTCTACCTCTGTTGGCCAGCCCACCACTTCTTGCTAGATCCATATTTCTTATTGTTGGGAGACATTGCTAAAATCAAAAATACCCCAGCCCTGGTTAGTGTCCACTCGTGCCTTTCTAACTAGGAGTTGGAGAAGGGGATAGAGTGATAGGATACGAGCCCCACAACGGTAGAGGCCTGTAAATATAAATTGAATAAAACATACTAAATTATGCTGGACCAGATGGGAAGATCTTCCGATCTCCCCATCTCTGCCATATCTATGCATCCGGGCCCCAGACTGCCTTGAGTCCTCGGTCCATGACCGATATGGCTAAGTGGTCAGTCAGCGCTACTGAGATTTTATGTATTGGAACTTTTCTGCTTGACTAGAAATGATAAAAATGCAATCCATTAAAGGAACACTAGAGGGTCAGGAAAACAAACATGTATTCCTGACCCTATAGTATTAAAAACACTATATGGCCCCCTAAATATAATATATATAAGATCTTACATTTATCTGATCTGCCTCCTTGGCTGACATCATCAGAAGTGTTCATCTGAGCCAATCACAATGCTTCTCCATAGAATTGGCATAGCACAATTCAAACACATCCCTGGCCAATCATCATCTCCTCATAGAGATACATTGAATCAATGCACCTCTATGAGGAAAGTTCACTGTCTGCATGCAGAGGGTGGAGACACTGAATGCAGCAGTGCCCTAGGAAGCACCTCTAGCAGCCATCTGAGAAGTGGCCAGTGGAGGTATTACTAGGCTGTAATGTAAACACTGCATTTTCTCTGAAACAAACTGTGTTTACTGCAAAAAGCCTGAAGGTAATGATTCTACTCACCAGAACAAATGCAAAAAGCTGTAGTTGTTCTTGTGACTATAGTGTCCCTTTAATAAATAAATAATTTATAAAGATACTCCATTAATAAAATAGAAATCTCTCTCTATGAAGAGCTGTTATGGAATGAAGAAGTCTGACATACAGATACTTTCTACACAGTATTTGTTTAACATACTTCGCAGATGCTAAAAAAAGTAAAGCAATTCTACTTTAGACGATCATTCTAACAGCCGCTCCCTAACTATCACATAAAATAAAAACATACATTGGTTCTGGTTTTTGTGTTCTGCCCTCCTTTGAGCTACTTTTCATATTTTTTTTTGTCCCATCAAATGGAGCCATATCATGCTCAGTGAGATTCTGGCTGTCGCTAGTTAAATATACATCTGGTGTACTGAGGTAGCAGGACCTCCGTTTTCTAAATAGTTAAAGTGGACCATAACAACTTCAGTCCAGGCTGAGACTGATAAAAACTTTAGTCCACAATAGTTTGTATAGCAAGTCACTATTTTTAGAAATAGAAATTCAATATAACAAGCTGTGTACTGTGTTACAGTGATAGTGTGTCTGTGTATTGTGTTACAGTGATAGTGTATCTGTGTATTGTGTTACAATGATAGTGTATCTGTGTATTGTGTTACAGTGATAGTGTATCTGTGTATTGTGTTACAATGATAGTTTGTCTGTGTATTGTGTTACAGTGATAGTGTATCTGTGTAATGTGTTATAGTGATAGTGTATCTGTGTATTGTGTTACAGTGATAGTGTTTCTGTGTATTGTGCTACAATGATAGTGTATCTGTGTATTGTGTTACAGTGATAGTGTATCTGTGTATTGTGTTATAGTGATAGTGTATCTCTGTATTGTGTTACAGTGATAGTGTATCTGTGTAATGTGTTACAGTGATAGTGTATCTGTGTATTGTGTTACAGTGATAGTGTATCTCTGTATTGTGTTACAGTGATAGTGTTTCTGTGTATTGTGTTATAGTGATAGTGTATCTGTGTAATGTGTTACAGTGATAGTGTATCTGTGTATTGTGTTACAGTGATAGTGTATCTCTGTATTGTGTTACAGTGATAGTGTATCTCTGTATTGTGTTACAGTGATAGTGTATCTCTGTATTGTGTTACAGTGATAGTGTTTCTGTGTAGTGTGTGAATGGCAATTGAATTATAAAATATTGTAACGTTCAGTAGAATGCGGTGAGAGATGTCTGATGGGTCCCTGTGCAGCCAGCCTGCCACACTCCGCCACCAGCATTTCACGGTCTGATTTAGAATATCGTTGCGGCAGAATGGATTACACGCTGTAACTCTGCGCAGTGTGCTTTATCGCCTTTGCTAGATTTACTGCCGCCATTAACTCACCTGCATTTGGTGTCAGTTCTGCACATGAGATTTGCCTGCAGCTTGGAGATGATAATGCAAATCACTCTGATAAAGATCACAAAGTTCACCTGTTAACAAACAAAACACATTTTATTTCAAGTGTTCGGGGACCGAGGGTTTAGTTATAACATCTTATACCTCAAGAGCTGAAAAGAAAACACTTTTATACATGATTTTCTCTCAGACACAACACATTATCACAAATCAATACAATTTCTGTGAAAGTTAACTAAATGCTCATCCCATGTTTTCTAATCTATATATAAATAAAATTATAAATAAAAGCTGTGATTTGGAATACGCTGTTAAGAAAATTACAAAAATGAACTTAGAGTTGGCAGGCGTCTTTTTGTTTCCTTAAACGATGGCTTCGGTGAATCTTAGAAATTGCTGGATCAAAGGTTTATCGCTACATAACGACAGCATTTTATTCTGATGATAGGTTGATTTAATTATCAGACGATCGCTTCCACCAAACCCACTCATTGAATTTGTTATGGTGTTGAAATGTCCAGCCGCTGTCCATATTGCAGTGGTTTAACCTTGTAGTTGGACCTCTGGACACCATTGCTCCCGGCTCCCTTCCTCTCGCTGTCACCGCAGTGTGGGTAGAGTTTTGCTCGGTGGCCGGTGATCCTAAAAACATCCACTAATCCTCTCAGCATATCTCTGGCCACTTAGTGAGAGAATTAGTACATACCATTTGTTTCACTAGGCGTCTGGCAATAGAGTGAGAATGGAGGCAAAGAGGAAGGAAGCTTGGGGCAGCCGTGTTGGGCACCAGAGGACCCACTTCGGGGGTAAACCATTACAAAACATGTTAACCCCTAAAGGTAAGAAGTTTCCTGTAAACTCCCTTCTCCTTTACAACTTCAGTGATCTGCAGACAAAATAGAACAGTGCTCCTTTAATTATTACATTATTCATGTCCCTGTGTAGATAATCATGTGATCACATAATTAATGGCACATTCACCTCTGACAGTGAGGTATGAGGTATGATATCAGGGATATATTCTCTAAAAGAACAACAAGGCCTGGAGGCAGGAGCTGGGGAGGTTGAAATGGTTACCTTCATTGGTTTCCTTTTAAATATATTTCTTTAAATCAACAGCAGCAGACTCGGTCATTGGGTGAGCTCAATAGAAACAGACTCTGTATGTGCTTGGCACAACTCCCAGGTCTTCCTTAATCTCCTGGCAGCCGGTCCTACACTAGCTGAGCTGCCTATTCTGCCTAAACTAATGCGGAAAGGGGGTTAACGTCTATCACCGACACCCATCCACTGACTGAGAGCACCACTGCTTAATGGTGGGCTACAGCAGTAAAATGGGTGTGACAGTGTGTGAGTCTGACAGTGTGTGCGTGTGAGTCTGACAGTGTGAGTATGACATTGTGTGAGTGTGAGTATGACAGTATGTGAGTGTGAGTCTGACAGTGTGTGAGTGTGGGTCTGACAGTCTGTGAGTGTGGGTGTGACAGTGTGTGAGTGTGAGTCTGACAGTGTGTGAGTGTGGGTGTGACAGTGTGTGAGTGTGAGTCTGACAGTGTGTGAGTATGACAGTGTGTGAGTGTGTAACGGACCGTTTTGCACAAAAGGGGAAAAAACCGCTTAGACGATAATCCCCCTTTCAGAGACAGGCACAGCTACTGAATAATCACCAAAACTCACGAACCGCCAATAAGTGAATGCTCCAAACTCCCGAACGGCATACAAGGGAATAAGGTGGCACTTCAAATAAACGAACAGGAACCATACGAATAGCTGCTAGCAGGCGAACAGGAAAAGCTTCCAAGCGGCTTACACTCCTGGCAATCAGTCCTTAGCAGCATACAGTAAATCCCCCCAAAGACGAGACAAGGCTCCGTGTTGAGGGTCAAGCAGTGGTCTGAGGTGCTGGCACACCCAGCCTGGTTTTTATTACAGTCTTTTCAAATACAGGACCGCCCACAGGGAGGTATAAAACAACCAATCACATCACAGTTACATCCCACATATTCCCTCCCCTTATCCTGAGAGGAAACTCAATTATACATACAGTTAAAACATACTTTCTACCCAACTTTCATAACTCTAAAACCATACATCACATTCACATAAAATTACATATGCACAATCAATCCATTCAGGGGAACAACATATTCAAAATGGCACAAATCAGACAAGGGGTTCAAAAGTTAGTAAAAAGTCCTTTGTGACTAAATGAAGCATGGCTTTCTGGCCCAAACCAGTTTCAGAGTCTTCTATCCTGGAGATAAGTAATTCAATTATCTCCCAGGACAGACACAAGACTCCATTAAGCACATGGTTGCAAAAAGACACAAAGCACTTTAAAATACATAAAGTCACATTTATACATAAAACACAGACATTTCACATATCCCCAGATAGCTCAGGTCTGAGCGCACATTATTAAGTGAATGGCGCTCGGACCACACAAATACAGTTTAATCACCATGGAGCCAAAGTCTTTACAGTCAGTTTCATACGAATGGGCTCCATGGGATTCCCATCTGGGGTATAACACATTCAAACAAATCTACTGAAACTCAGGCAGAAAAACACGACTGAAGCTTTTCTGCAGGTAAAAAAGATGTCTTTTAACAGGGGGCCATAGTCCAAAGGCAGCAGGCGAGCAACCAGGCTTCTCCAATGCAATGTGGCGAGATTGGTCTCGTCACATCTCTCCCCTTTTCCAAACAGACTAACAGGGTATCTGACCTCCTGCCGGTCAGTGCCCTTGTTAGTCCAGCAGCCCACCCACAAAACATAATCAACAGCACAGCCCACCCACAATAAATGGTTACTACACCTGGGTAAAGGAGAAGCTTGTCCATGTCCAGGTGCCTCACCACAGCTGTGCTGGGTACGGGTACACTGACTGGGTGGGTTGCTGCGTGGGCAGAGACCAGCGGCACTCTGCCCTGTTGCCAGCGCTACTGGGAGGGTAGCCTGGTTGAAGCCTGGTTGTTGGAGGGGGAGACCGACTGTCTCCCCTTTAACTACACCGCTCTGCTGCTGGAGACCGACTGTCTCCCCTTTTGTTGCACAGCTCTGCTGCCGGAGGGGGAGACCGACTGTCTCCCCTTTGGATACTCTAAGCTGTCGCTGGGGAGAGGGGGTAACAGGCTCCTCTCCCGATAGAACACTCTGCCGCTGGGGAAAGGAGACTGAGCTCTCTATTCCCTGCCCATTAATGATCCGCTGCTGGGGAGAGGTGGTAGCAAGCTCCTCTCCCATACATACTTTCATCCTCTGTGGAGGGAGACCGACTGTCTCCGCTCCCAATACAGTGTCCTGCTGCTGGGGAAAGGAGACTGGGCTCTCTATTCCCTGGTAGGACACTCTGCCGCTGGGGAATGGAGACTGGGCTCCCAATTCCCTGCTGTATCTCCGCTGGGGAATGGAGACTGGGCTCCCAATTCCCGGCACATCACACTGCCGCTGGGGAATGGAGACTGGGCTCCCAATTCCCAAAAAATCACGCTGCCGCTGGGGAGGGAGGACACTGCTCTCCTCTCCCTGGACTTCACACTGCCTTCCCGGCATATCACTTGGCTGCTGGGGGGCAGGAACAACTACCTCTGCCCCCTGTATCTCAGCCTGCCGCTGGGGAGGGAGGACGCTGTTCTCCTCTCCCTGCACTTTACACTGCCTTCCCGGCATATCACTCTGCTGCTGGGGGGCAGGAACAACTACCTCTGCCCCCTGTAACTCAGCCTGCCGCTGGGGAATGGAGCTCAGGCTCTCCTTCCCTGCAATATCTCCCGCTGGGGAATGGAGCTCGGGCTCCCAATTCCCTGCAATACCGGTGGAGAGACCTCGGTCCCATCTCTACCGGCCACCTGGGGTTCTTCCCAGAAAATATCCACAATGTCTTCCCAGCTGAATGGGTCTGGAACTGGATCTGTCACCTTGCTGTCCTGCTGAATCTTTTCAATGGAGTGGAAGAGATCTTGGTAGTCCTGCTCCAGTTCCCACTCCAGGGTTGCTAGGTGGGCCAGGTCTTGCTCAATGTCGTGAGTGTCGTCCCAGTCATACCTGCTCTCCCTCCACTCCAAGAGATCACTGAACCGGGCTTGTGTAGGGCTCCCAAATTCAGGCTCTGAAAAAGCCTCCCATAACAAGCCAGGACCATCAAACTCCTGTCCCTCTGGCTTGTCATGCTCGGCTGTCCAGGGCAGGTACTGTGTCCCATACCACCAGAGCGCCTGGTATGCATCTTCCAGCCAAATCTCCTGCCATACCCGGTGCTCCAATTCCTTCACCCATTCATCTAGGGGCTGCTCTCCCAGGAAGGGCATCCGCAGGGCCACTTGCTTCTGCAACCGCTGCTCTTCACTGGGGAGACTCTCACCCCACTGGTACTGTACATTATCCAGGGCCTGGTACCAGATGCCTTTCCTTAATGCATCCCGGCCATCCAGGTCCTCCTCCTCGTATGACACTGCTGGTTCCATGCTGTTGCTGTCAGGGTCGCTGTACTCAGACATGCGTTGCCCTCAAATTGTAAAATCCAAAGAAATGGTGTCTCCTGTAGCTGTCCTTCTGGTTGTAGGAACGATCCCACCGCTGCCACCAATTGTAATGGACCGTTTTGCACAAAAGGGGAAAAAACCGCTTAGACGATAATCCCCTTTTCAGAGACAGGCACAGCTACTGAATAATCACCAAAACTCACGAACCGCCAATAAGTGAATGCTCCAAACTCCCGAACGGCATACAAGGGAATAAGGTGGCACTTCAAATAAACGAACAGGAACCATACGAATAGCTGCTAGCAGGCGAACAGGAAAAGCTTCCAAGCGGCTTACACTCCTAGCAATCAGTCCTTAGCAGCATACAGTAAATCCCCCCAAAGACGAGACAAGGCTCCGTGTTGAGGGTCAAGCAGTGGTCTGAGGTGCTGGCACACCCAGCCTGGTTTTATTACAGTGTTTCAAATACAGGACCACCCACAGGGAGGTATAAAACAACCAATCACATCACAGTTACATCCCACATATTCCCTCCCCTTATCCTGAGAGGAAACTCAATTATACATACAGTTAAAACATACTTTCTACCCAACTTTCATAACTCTAAAACCATACATCACATTCACATAAAATTACATATGCACAATCAATCCATTCAGGGGAACAACATATTCAAAAATGGCACAAATCAGACAAGGGGTTCAAAAGTTAGTAAAAAGTCCTTTGTGACTAAATGAAGCATGGCTTTCTGGCCCAAACCAGTTTCAGAGTCTTCTATCCTGGAGATAAGTAATTCAATTATCTCCCAGGATAGACACAAGACTCCATTAAGCACATGGTTGCAAAAAGACACAAAACACTTTAAAATACATAAAGTCACATTTATACATAAAACACAGACATTTCACATATCCCCAGATAGCTCAGGTCTGAGCGCACATTATTAAGTGAATGGCGCTCGGACCACACAAATACAGTTTAATCACCATGGAGCCAAAGTCTTTACAGTCAGTTTCATACGAATGGGCTCCATGGGATTCCCATCTGGGGTATAACACATTCAAACAAATCTACTGAAACTCAGGCAGAAAAACACGACTGAAGCTTTTCTGCAGGTAAAAAAGATGTCTTTTAACAGGGGGCCATAGTCCAAAGGCAGCAGGCGAGCAACCAGGCTTCTCCAATGCAATGTGGCGAGATTGGTCTCGTCACAGAGTGTGAGTCTGACAGTGTGTGAGTGTGGGTCTGACAGTCTGTGAGTGTGGGTCTGACAGTGTGTGAGTGTGAGTCTGACAGTGTGTGAGTGTGGGTATGACAGTGTGTGAGTCTGAGAGTGTGTGAGTCTGACCGTGTGTGAGTGTGAGTCTGACAATGTGTGGGTCACCATCTGACAATGTGTGGGTTACCGTCTGACAATGTGTGAGTGTGGGTCTTACAGTGTGTAAGTCTGACAGTGTATGTGTGGGTCTGACAGTGTGTGAGTGTGGGTCATACAGTGTGTGGGTGTGTGAGTGTGAGAGTATGTGAGTGTGGGTCTGACAGTGTGTGAGTGTGGGTCTGACAGCATGTGAGGGAGAGTTTGTGAGTGTGTATAAAGGCGTGTGTGTGTGAAAGAGTTTATTCCATATCTGCCCCCTAACCCCCTTTCAGTGGGTTTTTATTAGCCCCTTACCCCAATAGCAATCAGGATGGGAAGTCGTATAATCAGCCAGTAGTTCATGTTATAATTCCGAGTCCAGCACCTGTAAAGGAAGACAGTGATTGGTTATTTCGTTTGACACATTGATTCTGACAATTAGTTTAAATAATGTTCAAGGAAACATAAACAATGAGATTAATTCACTAAACAGCAAATTGTAGTAAATTGAAAATGCCAAAATTTAGGCGGTTTATTTCACCCTGTCTCACATGCTATAAGACTCATGTAGCGAGCACTATCTGCGCCCACTGTATACATGTCTCACATTCCATTTTTCAATTTTACTTTTCATCGATCTCCTCTCTTTGCTATTTTTATAGTGCTCCGTTCTCAGTGATTTATCTATTGAAGAAATAGACAATCAAACTAAACAATACACAGATCTCCCATTCACCTCAATCTATTTATACCAAGTGTTTACCTTAACGATATAGACATGTCTTACTTGGTAGAAACAGTGTTAGTGTTCATGAGGATAGAACTATTAAATGTTACTGAGTTCATATAAAACGATATAACAACCTTTAATCGTCCTTCAAACAAAGCTGGGATCTCTCTCAAACCAGCGTAGTCACTAATTAAAGTGCAAAATAAACCAAGAGCCAAAGTGGCCCTGCTAATCCACATTGAGTCTGTGGCTGAAGGAGCCCTCCTTCCCGAAATAAAGATATAATGCTTCTTATTCCCTATTCACCTCTCCTTTACCCTACTCCCCCATGTTCATATTTCCCCCTCCTCGTTAGACACGCCAATCTGGCCCAATCACAATGTATCAAACACCGTAACCACTGCAGTTCACCACCAACCAGTATCTCCTATGCCGGACCTTCCTTTAGCTCTCATGAGCTAAGACGTGCTACGCAGGGCTTAGCCCATTGGCTGACAGCAGTCATCTGATGCTTAGGAATTCAGCTTAGGAACCTCTGGCTCCTGTCTTTGGTAGTGGAGGATACCTGTGGCTAGCTGTTGTGGTTATGGTGTTGAAGTGTTCTTTTAATGGGTGATGATGTGTCAGTAAATATATTGATACAATCAATCTGAAAATTCCAACAATGTAACAAAATGCCCATGCCAAGTCGTGAGAGAAATGAGACTTGCCGGTCATAGTGCTTACAAGCCAACCAATCAGAGCACTATAATGAGAATTCCAAGCTTGGGAAAGCCTTTATAAATACTTTATAAATGCTATTCCCACTTTCATAATACTAATAATTAGATGGATTTATGTTTTATTTTTTATCTGTTTTCTTTGTCATCCAGCTTTTTTTATTTCAAAAGTTAAAGGACCACTCTAGGCACCCAGACCACTTCAGCTTAATGAAGTGGTCTGGGTGCCAGGTCCTTCTAGGGTTAACTGGTTCAGAGAACCTGCTATGTTTGTGAATGGGTTAAGCCTTCCCCTATTTCCTCTAGTGGCTGTCTCATTGACAGCCACTAGAGGCGCTTGCGTGCTTCTCACTGTGATTTTCACAGTGAGAGCACACCAGCGTCCATAGGAAAGCATTATGAAGGCTTTCCTATGTGACAGGCTGAATGCGCGCGCAGCTCTTGCCGCGCGTGCGCATTCAGCCGACGGGGAGGAGAAGAGGAGGAGAGAACAAGGAGAGCTCCCCGCCCAGCGCTGGAAAAAGGTAAGTTTAAACTCCTTTCCCCTTTCCAGAGCCGGGCGGGAGGGGGTCCCTGAGGGTGGGGGCACCCTCAGGGCACTATAGTGACAGGAAAACGAGTATGTTTTCCGGGCACTATAGTGGTCCTTTAATTCTGGATTTTTATTTATTTTTTGTGGCCAAACATTAGAAGATTTACAAGAAAAAAGATTTTAGATGGTAAGTATAATTAGAACTGCTGCTAATGATTGGGAGCTGGGGTGAGGAACATTAGGTTCCCTCCTTGTTTTATTATTTAGAGCCCCCACCCGCCACTGATGGATGGAGGATGGCGTGGGTGACAATATACCCCCTATGATATTATTATTAAAGCTCCTACCCGCTGCGTAGTAAAGTGTATGGCGTATACTGCACCCAAAATTTATACGTACATAAATCTTCAGATCTTCAATGGCTTTTTTTTCTAGTTTTTCGAAAAAGTCTTTGAACAGGCGAAACGCGTCAAGTGGGACTTTTGCATCTAATTTTAGATCCTTTTATTGCTTTTAACACTTTGTTTCAACTAAAGTTACTTTTTATAGCTATTTGCTTTCCATTTGCTACCTGGTACCAGTACATCCTTAGGTGAGGATTTATACCACCCATGCTGCTTTAACTAGAGCAAGTCTTGCTCTGGTAAATGTAAGTACATTACCTTTTTTTCTATCAGTATTTACTATACCATTGGAGTTTTTTTGTTTTTCTTTTTGTCTCTATATATACCAGGCATATTTGCATTCCATTTGGAGCACCGGCACTGCCTATACCACCATACATCCTTAGACGGGGATTGTACCGTCCATGAGCAATACAGCAGAGCTCTTAGATTGTAGCCCATGGATCAGCGCAGCTAAGAGGAATAGGCCTTGACAGAGCCAGGAGGTAGGCATAGCAGCCACAGGAATTTAGTGACAGCCAGCATGCTGGGTAGGGCGGAACCATAAGGGGAGTATTTATACCAGCCATTATAGGAAGTGGCCATTTTAACTGAACCTAAGCTTACCTGTCAGTTGTGAAAGCTGCCTGCCCTGGAGGGAGAAGGCAGCAGCATGGAGGCAGCATAGGAGAACAGGCAACATGGAGATACAGGAGAGGCTGGAGTGAGCTGCTACTACATGATCACTCCCATCAGCAGCATGGAGGCAGCATAGAAGAACAGGCAGTACTGAGACAGGAGGCAGCATGGAGATACAGGAGAGGCTGGAGTGAGCTGCTACTACATGATCACTCCCATCAGCAGCATGGAGAACAGGCAGTACTGAGACAGGAGACAGCATGGAGGTACAGGAGAGGCTGGAGTAAGCTGCTGCTGCTGCATGCTCACTCCCATCTGCAGCATGGAGGTACAGGAGACAGCATGGAGGTACAGGAGAGGCTGGAGTGAGCTGCTGCTACTGCATGCTCACTCCCAGCAGCCTCAGACAGAACTCCAAGCAAGCCACCAGCTTGGTCACAAAGGTTGTGGCAGAATCGTGGCTGGTGGCTGCAGGAGCAGCTGGGGGGCCCCGAGCACGTCTGCTACCCCCCCCACGCGGCGGTGGAACAGAGGCCAGCAAGGAGAGCGAGGACGCCCCAGCGGCAGCCTGTGAGTGACATCGTTAGTTCGGCAGCCCGTGAGCCTGTCAGGAGGCGGCAAGGGGAAGGCTGAGAATGAGGTCGGAAAGCAGGCAGGAGTTGGAGGGCGGCTGGCGCCGTATGTTCAACGCGGCGCCGGTCAGGCAAGACGGAAGGTCAGGAAGAGCGCCCCCTGCAATAAGGCAGGGGGGCGGGAAAGCACAAAGGACGGCGGAATCCAGCATGACATGATGGCCGCCAGGCAGGGAGAGCGGCAAGAGGCGTCCTGGTGAGTCTGCCCCTGATGGCATACCTGAGTGACAGGGGGAATGATGCAAGGGCCCAGCAGTGTAAAAGCGGTCCCCCCCCCCCAATGGGCAGGCGGGGGGGGTCCAGGTCGGCGGGACACAGACGGAGGCGGCCCTGGATGGGGCCAGGGTCAGGTCAGAGGTGAAGGAAGGGTATAGTGAAAGCAGCAGGCGGAGTCTTCACAGGCACAGCAGAGCAGCTATGGAGAGGAAGGCCAGCAACCAGGATTAATTAAAGGGGCCACAAGTGGATGAGGCGGCCTGGGAGAGGCCAGGTACTGCAAACAGAGGGCAGAAGAGAGGACATGGACGGGTGGAAATGGACGTAAGGCACAGAGGCAAGCGGGAGCCCCCTGGGGGGTGTTCTCAGGAGCAGGAACACAGGAGGAGCATCAGCAGGTGTGAGTACGGCAGGGAGCAGCGCAACGACAATGACAGGCACAGCAGCAGCGGGAGGTCGGATGAGGGATGGAGGAGCAGGTCGAGGAGTGTTACTTCTACGGGCTTGAGGCTGGACCAGCGCGGACAGGAGTCGGCATCCACCGGATACTCCAGAGCCTGGCAAGGTGGATGGAAGGACAGCGCAGACGGGGGTTCGGGCGGTGAGTCAATAAACACACCACACTCTTTTAAATTGCATAAATCATTTTAGAGTCATAATCAAGGAAAAAAGGGGCCGTCCCCGCTGTGCCAAAGGGTGGGGTCACCAGAGCGCAGTCGGGAGGCCGAAGTAAGGGTGGTGGTGACGGCGTGCCGGGTAAGGGAAGGGGAATACAGTGTACCGGTACCGGGGACATCTGACGGGGCAGGAGAACAGTTAGATGTGTGGCAATATTCCAGGCGTGGCGCAACAAAATGGGCACGTGTCCTTCGCGGGGACATTGGGGGGGCACTTGAAGGTGGAGGATAAGATTTGATAAAGGGGATTTAAAAAAAAAAAAAAATTCCTGTCTTCCGCTTGAGGAGTTCATTGATTTAAAAGGGGTGGTTCCTAATGATAGTGCAGGAAATGCGCTCTTTCCGGGGGCTGACGGCGCACCCCCAGGAGGTGCTGTGCTGGCTGGACAGAAGAAAGGTCAGTACAACTGGGGACCGTCGGGTAGGCTTCGATACGGGTGTTCCGGAGGCGGTGGGAGTCACGGTGTCAACTGACGCGTCAAAAAAGGAAAACCTAAGGCAGGAAGGGTACTCGGCAGGGCTTCAGCCCCGCGGTTGCGGCTCGGAGCGGCACCAGTGATGATCAGTGCATTGCTGCTGTGGCTAAGGCAGTAAGCCTCCCATGAATGCGCTAGTTTTATGGCTGAGATTGTTGAGGGGGTTTACGCTATTCCATTCAAAGTCGAGGGACCAGGAAAAGTGGTGGGCGAATATCAAGTCCATGGGGGAACTTCCGCGCCATTAGCGGACCTGTGGGTGTCTCCATGGGGGGTGGTCCCCTAGAAATGGGCGGGCAAATTCTGTCCAATACAAAACTTATCGCACCCAAAAGGGGCATCGGTAAATGAGGACATCGCCGCGGAACTGTTCTGTATCGTTGGCATCATTCGGCCTTGCCGTCGAGTTGGTTTGGGGGAACAGGACGCGTTCGATTATTGGCGACCCTTCCATCTTTTGGGTTGCATGTTTGCAGGTTCCTATTGGTAACCTCTACTTGCCAAGGGGCAGTTCCATTCATGTTCCTACTCGGGAAGTTGGATCCGTCTGGGAGTGGGAGGTGAAAAAGGAATCAGAAAGGGGTTCCTTAGTACATTATCTGTAAGATAGCTTGCTGTGTGGGCTCGGCTGGGCCGGGCCGTTGTGGACATACCTTACGGTCACGGGAATCCTACCGCACGTCTTTGCTTGGACTGGAAATTGTTTCGGTGGTAGGAGAGTGTCGATTGCCTGGGGTTCAGTTGACTGCACTTCGGGAGTTCAGGCTGAAGGTTCGCAGGTCCAAGAAGGTCACTGAGAAATCGCAGTTGTTCATAAGGCAGTTTCAAGTTGCATGTCGGGTTAGTCGCGAGGACTGGGTCGGTAGCCATTTCATGGCGAAGGCTACTTGTGGAGCCTTTGCAGGTGGTATCGAGTTGTTCACAGATACCTCTGGAAACATAGATTCCGGGGCATACCTGGAAGGCAGGTGGTGCGCAGAGCGGTGGTGGGAGGCATGAAAGGTAAGTCCTCTTATTCGAAGTTGGCATCTTTTGAGTTATTTCAATTGGGAGTGGCTGTGGCTCTAAAAGGTGAAGGATTAAGGGATGAAAAGTCATAATTCACGCACAATACGGCGGGGTTCATGTGGTTTACCATCCAGCCGGGTCCTCGGTTCAGGAGGTACGCCGATGGCGGCGATTCGTATCACTGTTCAGGTATCGGGTGCAGGTACGCCACGTGCCTGGTTTGGCGGAAGGTAGGGGCTGGTTACTTGGCTCGAACACAAGGGGACAAGCTGCGAATGGCAGCCCCAGGGGGCGCGGGAGGAGGGACTGTCCAGTCTGGAGGAAATGTGGCAGCTCGAGACGCCATACTTGGAGGATCGATACAGAATCCTATGGCACCGGGCACAGGGACTGCCTATGTGAACGTTTGAGATATGTGGGACAAGGCGGTTGGTTTCACTGTGGGGGCCCAGTCAAAGGAGGGGCGAAAAGGATACCTTGCTGTGGTTCCTAAGCCGTTTGTTTGTTCAGCGTAAGCTCCATCAGCAATGGACAGGAGCATGGTGGCATTGTCATTAGGGTTTAAACTGACTGATTGGGAGGAAGTGACGGAACGTTGTCATGTCCGTCAGGCATCGCGGGTCTTACGGAGAGATATGAAATATGTCGGTGCCGGGCGGCGGGTTTCCTTGGGTAACGCAATGCCTGGTGGTGTATTACCCTACTTTTGCAGTGAGTTTGCTTGCGGTGGCCTTCTCGGAGGCTTGGGGCAATTTGGATTGGGGAACTGGTGAGTGCCTTTGGGCAGGTGTTGGGGAGTTCTACACTCGGTTGTCGAACCTTAGTCGGTTAAGGTAACGATTCAGTAGGGTTGTTCAAGAACGAATGTGTCTGGTAAAGGAGGTTTGGTAAAGCTATATTCCCTGCCGGGGTCAGGGGTACGCCCGGTGTTAAGCGCATCATGCTACTTGGAGCTTTGCCCGGACATCCCGGGTGGCTTACTGGTAAAAGGGGACAGATCGGTGCTGTCACGAATCAGTTCCCGCAGGTGTTTGTTCGAAGGGGTTTGACAATGTTGGGTTTGGATCCCGGGCACTTTGGGACCCATTCTTCCCAGGTGATGGCGGTAACAGAGGCACTCCACCTGGTTTTAAGTGAGGACCTAGGGAAACGTTTAGGCAGGTGGGAGTCAGTACGGTTTAAGTCCTGTTTCTATTTGGTTTAATGGCTATGGACGTATGGGTTTGTGTTTGGGGCTATGCTTTGACGCTAATTACTTTCGTTTCAGGTTTGGTGACATGGTTGGTGGGTCATTCTTATATCTAAGGGGCACAGATGGGAGCCGCGTTTCAGTTCAAACGTAACTGGGCTTTCCTTTGAAATTGGTGGAGCAGGAGTGGTTTTGTTTTTCAGGGATTTTGGTGGCAAGACATTAGGGGAGAAATTTTTCCGGGAGGTAACAAGGGGTACTTTCCAGGACATTCTGGATATTGGCATGGTCCCGAAAAGGAATTGATCAGGTGGAGGCAGAGGGAGGTGGACCAGCTATGGGAGCTGGCCACGGGTGTGGTGGTGGTGCGGTCCGAGATGGTTCCTTGGTTACATTGGAGACATACTACGTACCTGGCCGTGGTAGCTCGGTGTCGAGGACGACTTAATAAAAAATTGATGGCGGTATTTATCAGATGTGGGGGCGGTGTAACAGTGAGACACAACGAATTGGGAGGAAATCTCCCTGGGTACTCCAGGTGATATGGGGTACATTTTCGGATGTAAGGTGTGATCTGTTTAAATTGGGCCTTCAGGAAGGCATTCAACAGGCCTTATTCCGGTGTGCTGGGGGTCGCTCAGGAGCTTAATTAAGGTGTCAAGTCCTGAGCTGTGGCGGGGAATGGCCTGGTTAAATCGGAGGGTAGATGGAGGAGAAAGTGGGCATCCTGAGGTTTAGTGTGGATTGGGCAGAGTTGCACGTGGTTGGTAGGTTCGAGCCCGTCGGTGGCTCCGAACCTGGGGGTGTGGTGGTGTCTTGGTACACCCTACACTGGAACTGGTGGGTAGCGGTGTCTTGGTACACCCCTACAATGGATATGGTGGGTAGCGGTGTCTTGGTACACCCCTACAATGGATATTAATAATGTTAACCTCCCCCATATACATAATATACCCCTAGCAATGACCCCACAATAATAACAATAGATAACAATCTAAATAACATGTTTACACAGAAACTGGCCGTCCAATTTGACCACATTTCCACCAGGTTAAATTGTAGGGGTGTACCGAGACACCGCTATCTCGGTGTCTCGGTACACCCCTACAATTTAACCTGGTGGAAATGTGGTCAAATTGGACGGCCAGTTTCTGTGTTAACATGTTATTTAAATTGTTATCTATTGTTATTATTGTGGGGTCATTGCTAGGGGTATATTATGTATATGGGGGAGGTTAACATTATTAAGATTTGTTGGCAATGACCCCATTTGTTATTCCTTAATTATTTATTAATAATGTAATAAAGCTGTGGACAAATTATTTCCAACAGTATAACCTGTGTCCGTGTTTTAATGGGGGTTTGGGTAAGGTTAGCGCATATGCCGGCAAATCCGACTGTGCGCCTGTCAAGCGCAATCAAATGTGAGTGGATCTCATTTAGCAGTTACTTTATAATTTGTATCTCATCATACTGTATCTCATTATTGTTTTTTCTGTTATTCTGAGGTCTAAAGTATTGCACCATCTAAAGATTTATGTACGTATAAATTTTGGGCACAGTATACGCCATACACTTTACTATCATATTATTATTTGTGTTCCCACCTGCCACTCATAGATGGGGGCTTGGATGGTCCCCCCCGGCGTGTCTTATTATGGTCCCACCTGCTGCCCCCCCCATTATAGGTTACTCTATTCCTCCACCCACCCATAGTATTGGGATGACCCCCATTTTTTTATTTTTTTTTATTAAATTGTCCTATGGGTTTTTTACTTAATTTATTTTTAAACCATTTTTTTAATGTGGTGTCTGGCTAGGAAGAGCTGGCCATTCATCACATACTTAATCCTCGCACTGCCAAAGGTTATTTAAAGGGACACTATAGTCACCAAAACAACTTTAGCTTAATGAAGCAGTTTTGGTGTGTAGATCATGTCCCTGCAGTCTCACTGCTCAATTATCTGCCAATTGGGAGTTAAAGAGTCATCTAAAGTTTATCCTTCCTTTATTGCAAGTTCTGTTTAAATTATATTTTCCTATCCCCTGCTGTGTTAATAACTTGCTAGACCCTTCAAGAGCCTCCTGTATGTGATTAAAGTTCAATTTACAGAGGAAGAGATACAATTGTTTAAGGTAAATTACATCTGATTGAAAGTGAAACCATTTTTTTTTCATGCAGGCTGTGTCAATCAGAGACAGGGGAGTTGTGACAAGGGCTGCATAAACAGAAACAAAGTGATTTAACTCCTAAATGGCAGTAAATTGAGCAGTAAAACCTGAGAGGCATGATCTATACACTAAAACTGCTTAATTAAGCTAAAGTTGTTTAGGTGACTACAGTGTTCTTTTAACTATTTGATTGCTAACGATGCCAGCAGGCGCATAGTTTGGATTTTTTGGGGATTCGAAGCATTTAGGTGTGGATATCTGCCGTCTGGCTGAAACCTCGACCAGATTCATGCCCATTCCGTAACTGAATGACCAAATCCGGGCATTGTTAAATACCAGATTCACGCCCATTCCGTAACTGAATGACCAATTCCGGGCATTGTTAAATACCATATTCACGCCCATTCCATAACTGAATGACCAAATCCGGGCATCGTTAGATACCATATTTACGCCCATTCCGTAACTGAATGACCAAATCCAGGCATTGTTAAATACCAGATTCACGCCCATTCCGTAACTGAATGACCAATTCCGGGCATTGTTAAATACCAGATTCACGCCCATTCCATAACTGAATGACCAAATCCGGGCATCGTTAGATACCAGATTCACGCCCATTCCGTAACTGAATGACCAATTCCGGGCATTGTTAAATAGTGCGAACAATTTCTGTATTTTGCCTTCTGAACATTCAATAAAAGCAATAAACCAAAGGGCAGATCAGGCAGATGTGGATTCTCCCAGTAAAAAATCTCTTCGAATTATGTGATCAGTTAAAGTGTTGCCGTGCAATTTCATTTTCATCCTTTTATAAAAGTGTCACTCTCCGTCTGTCATGTTCCTTAAACTCCAGCAGATTGAAACATTTGGGAGACTTTTTTTCTGCCTTGTTTTTTTTGTGTCTTTTTTAATAAACAGAAACTTTTTTTCCTTTCACAAACAATTTGGTGAACTTTGGTAAAAATGTATGAATCTTGTGCGTGACATTTGAATGTAGGGGTTACTTGATCCCAGTGATTGTTTGTTACTCAGATTTGATATTTTGATTGCAGGAAGAGAACGTCCATCTTTCTGTTAGTGTCAGCTCTGATTACACCAACACGGTCTGTGCTCATTTTATTAAACCGTAAGTCCCAGCGTACATAATACACATTTAACACAAATTAAAAAGACCAATCCTTATTATGTAAAATAACAACTATTGGCTCTTTTAATTATCTGTTATAATGCGTATTCCTCCTTAAAGGGACACTAGAGAAAGAAAACAACTCTGGCTTAATAAAGCGGTTTTGGTGTATAGACAGGGCCGGGGCAAGGATTCTTGCTGCCCTTGGCAACAGTCCATTTTACCGCCTCTTAATGAATGCAATTACATTCCCTCAGAGCAGTGGCGTACTGCGGGGGGTGGGCGGTGCCACTCACTATGCAGTATGCAGAGCTGCAGACCATGTGTCTCGCGAACACTGCCCAATCAGAGCATTGCCGCGGGTTACCACGGCAACGCTCTGATTGGGTCTCGCGAGATCCATGGTCTGCAGCTCTGCAGAGCTGCAGACCGGAAATGATGGCCACCGGACCAACAGGGACCCCACTGGACCACCAGGGATTTAAGGTAATTTTTAAGTCCCCCCTGCATCACCCCCCCTCTCCTCATTACCCCCCCTCTCACAATCATCCCCCCCTCCTCATCATCCACCCTCCCTCTCATAATCACCCCCTCATCACCCCCTCCTTCTCAGTATGACCCCCTCCCTCTCATCCTCACCCCCTCCCCTGAGCTCCCTCTCACCCCACACCATCACCCACCCCCTCCCTCTCTACAATCCCACCCCCCTCTCCTCACCCTCCCTCTTCTCATCACCCCCTCCCTCTCCCTCGCCCTCCCTCTCACAATCACCCCCTCCTCACAATCCGCGCCCTCCCTCATCCTCACCCCCCCCTCCTGAGCTGACTCTCACTCTACCCCCCCCATCACCCCTTCCCTCACACCATTATCCACTATACAAGCACACACACTGCATTCACTATACAAACACACACAGACACACACTTATACATGTGTGTTGGTATATGTGTATCTGTATGTGTCAGTGTGTGTCTCTGTATCTGTTTGTGTGTCTGTGTTTGTATCAATGTGTCTGTATGTGTGTGTCTCAATCTGTATGTGTGTCTGTGCCTGTGTGTCTCTCTCTGTGTCTATCTGTGTGTATCTGTGTCTATCTGTATGTGCCAGTGTTTGTCTGTGTATGACTGTTTCTATGTAACTGCATGTGTGTACCTATGTCTGTGTATGTGTGCCAGTGTGTGTATATGTATGTATGTATATGTGCATACATCTCAGCATTTCGCCTACACTACACACAAATACAACCCTGCATCCAAATGTCAACCCTACATAAAAACACACCACCATATTCAAAAACCACACTACAGAAAAATGCACTCCTGCATTCAAATGCCAATACGTGCAAACACACCCGTACATTCACTCACACATACTCCATACAAAAACATGCTTACATTCAAACACACAAACAGTGCTTGGTGCTAAATACATAAAAATAAAAACACTGCTCAGTGCTAAATACACTTTTTAAGGGGTGGGGGAGGTGCCAAATATAGGATCCGCCCTGGGTGCCAAATGCCTCAGAGGTTTGTTCACTAAACTCTGAATTGCAGTGAAGAGACATTTAGGTAAAGATACGCACCCGGTAGACATTAAGTGTAAGCAGACGCATAGTGAGACGTCTAGAGAACGGAAACAGCCTGGGGAGACATTTAGGAAATGGATAGACTGTTGAGATATTTAGGAAATAGAGACTGGGAGATATTTTAGAGAGAGACACAGTGAGCATTTAGTGAAAAAAATAATCACTCTGCCCCAATATAAACACACTCATCCAGTATATGCATCCATATACACGCGCTGACTAATAACTACATACATACTGCCTATTACATACAATCAACCACACATACATAGTCCAATACATAAATGCAGACACACACACATATACACACACACACTTCCCAATACATGCATATACACACACAGAGACTAATACATACATCCATACACACATACTGCCTAAAACATACATCAATGCATTTGGTGGGATTTAATTTACAATAATGGTGATACAACTTTAAGTACACATTTTTTTCGATTGAATAAAGAATTACAATAATATATTATAAATATAATCTCTTTACATGGTCACACACTAGTACACACACTCTCACCGATGTACATTCATAGTGTTTGCGCACACACACTCACTCACTCACTCACTAACTCACTTACACACTCTCACTGACAAACACAGTGTCACTTACACACTCTCACTGATATACACACACTATCATTTACACACTCTAACTAACACACTCTCCCTGACATAGTGTCACTAATACACTCTCATTGAAAAACACGCACTCACTGATATACACAGTATCAATTACATACTCTCACTAATACACTCTCACTGACAAACACAGTGTAACTTACACACACTTACTAACACACACACTCTCACTGGCATACACAGTGTCAGTTACACACTCTCACTAACACAACACACTCTCACTGACAAACAGTGTCACTTACACATTCTCACTAACATACACACATACGCACTCACTCATATACACAGTGTCACTTACACACTCTCAGTAACACACATTCACATACAAACACTTTCACAGACATAGACACACAAAGTTACTTACAAACTCTTATTAATACACACACACACACTCACTAATATACACAGTGTCACTAACACAGTCACTAACACACATTCACATACATACTCTCACTGACATAGACACACAGTGTTACTTACACACTCTCATTAGTACACACACACTGTCACTCACACACAAATTCACACCACTTTACATAAAGTCACACTTAGCCATACCTGAGTGCTGTGACTGGAGGAGAAGGGGACCAGCCTGTGGGAAGTTGTTCTTCTTTCTACTGGGGAGAGCAGGAGAGCCATGTATTGTGTATAGATCATGCCCCTGCAGTCTCAATTCTCTGCCATTTATGAGTTAAATCTCTTTGTTTATACAGCCCTAGCCACGCCTCCTTGCATGTGACTTGCGCAGCCTTCCTAAACACTTCCTGTTAAGTGAGCTCTAATGTTTAAACTTTCTTTATCACGCTTTATTACTTTAGAATTTCTTATCAACTGATCTGTTAATAGCTTGCTAAACCCTAAGGAGCCTCCTGTATGTAATTAAAGTTCAATTTACAGAGCAGGAGACAAACATTTACAAAGCAAGCTAACATCTGATTGAAAATGAAACCATTTTGTTTTCATGCAGGCTGTCTCAGTCACAGCCAGGGGAGGTGTAGCTAGAGATGCATAAACAGAGAGAAAAGTGATTTAACTCCTAAATGGCAGAGAATTGAGCAGTGAGACTGCAGGGGCATGATGTATACACCAACACTGTTTCAATAAGATAAAGTTGTTTTGATGCCTACAGTGTCACTTTAATGGCACTGATTCTCAGGTAGGACAAAACAAAATTATATAAAGCTTGAAATATACATTTTGGCAAAACGCCCTTTATTTATCAATAGGGAGAGTGGCCTGGATAAGATCACTAACAGCCCCTCAAACTAGCTGTAACAGTGCCCCAAATACAAGGAATCACCCACGTAGGTAAGGAGATTAATGGGCCGGTTATAGATCAGTGTGGCGAAACCAGCCTCGCCACGGTCCACTGGAAGAGCCTGGTTGCTCGCCTGCTCCCTTTAGACTATGGCCCGGCAGTTAAAACCTTTTATTTTCCCTGCAGAAAAGCGTATTCGTGCCTTTCTGCAGACTGTTAAAGCCATGCTACCCCAGATAGCTATGCCATGGAGCCCATCCGTATACTGAAAGACTGTATGAAAGACTTTGGCTCCATGGCTATTGAACTGTATGTATGTGATTTGAGCGCCATCCGGTAATAATGTGCGCTCAGATCTAAGCTATCTGGGGATAGGTAGAATGTGTATGTTCTATGTGATAAATGTAACAGTATGTAATTTTATGTCTTTTATTGTCCTTTGTCTGCCATGTGGCTAATGGAGTTTTGCCTCTGTCCTTGGAGATAATTTGATTACTTCCCAATTACCTCCAGGACAGAGAGGAGGGATTGTGATGCATTGTGGGAGTGTTTAAAGGTGTATGTCTGTGATTGGTCAATGTCCAATATGTTTCCCAGTTTCCCATCTGGTCCCCTAGGGGAGTGTCCACCAGGTGGGAGACCTGCATAAAAGCCGGGCAGGTAGCCCCAGTAAATCAGTTCCTTCTTGACCCTCAAAACGATGTGTCGTCTCGTTATTGGGGGAATTGGATTGTATGCTGATTGCCAGGAGTGTAAGCTGATTGCATGCTTTTCCTTTTCAGCTGTTTCCAGTATTCGTGTGTTTCCTGTTCGGGAGTTGGTGAATTCGTGTAGTTTGCAGTTCGGGAGATTGGTGCTTACAGTAGCTATCGGTGCATCTGGAAAAGGGAATATCGCCTAAACCGTTTTTAACCTCTGGTTACAAAACGGTCCATTACAATCAGATTGTGATTTTTGCAAGTTGTATGCTGGATAATATTTTAATTTTCAATAATAGGTATAGAATTTTCAAGCATATGGGCCTCAATTTAACATTTTGTTTATGCTTTTTAAATGATTTTATATTTTGGATAATTGTTTAAAATGATTTTAAAAAATCTGTTTTTTAAATACAATATATAATAAAATATTAACATATGAAAGTATTTTTCATAATATTAAATAATTTTAAAGGTTTATATAACAATATAAAATCATTTGAAAAGCTTAAAGTTAAACTGAGGCCCATGTGACTGTGGAGTGTCATGGTGACACAAATAGAGCTCAGCGCAACATACGGAAAATATGTAAAGTAATTTTTAAATAGTATTTCAAAGCAAATTAAAATCAAGTAAACAATGTGTGGACTTAGTCACACCATATGGGCCACATTGTGTTTAAGCCAACTGGCTCTTTCAAAGCATTTGTAAATCAGTGAAAAAATAGAGATCATTAAAGGTATTTTTTTCTTTTTTCTACATTTATTGAATATTAAAAACTGTAACGTTCATTCCCATTTTCAGATGTCTGGGTTATTTACTAAACTGGGAATCCAAAGTGAAATTGAGTGGAACTTTTACGTTTAACACCAATGTAGCCGAACTGTAAGCAAAGCTGGCTTAGAGAATGTTTCCAGTTTGGCTATTTGACCTTGAATTAATACCTCTCAACCATTGAGATTCCGTCAGGACAGTCCCAATTTTCAGGCCCTGTCTTGCTGTACCAGTTTGATTCCCTGCTGTCCCGCTTTTGGGAACCCGAGGAAACTGTCTTAAGTATTCATGACATTTTGCCCTCTATGTCCTGCCGTTAGTGGGCCGACCTAAGTGATGGACTGGCAGCCTGATGTGTATTCACACCAGACAGAGCTACAATTAACTCAAGTAGACCAGTCGCCTTTCAAGGTGGGTGAGCCCCTTTAGGGGCAGAGCTAGTAACGCGATTGCATCACTGGTCCACTCCTTTTACCTCCCTCCCACCGGCATCCCAATTCTCTGTATTTGGATGGTATGCTTGAATTTGATATTTACTTTTAATTCTTACTTTATTAATAACCCTGTTAGTTGCTGAATGGTGAGCTCGAAGAATCTATTCTGCGTTAGTGAATATGATGCGTGTGTCCATCAATCTCTAAGTGACATCATGGCGAGATGCACTGCGTTTCACATAGCAGATAACACTTTCAGTTCTATCAGTTGTGATACAATCCTCTTCACGTTCTATTTATGATTCTCCCTGCAGAGCGTTTCACATCTCCTGCCACAATTATAATTAGATAACTTACTCTTCAATCATTTTTTTCATTCAATATGTATGATTCATTTATTTTTCCTGACGAATGTCTGATATTGGAGACATCTAAAATAACGTGGAATATGTTACAGATACATTTGTACAAACTCTGTGAATGCAAATAGCACTTACTAGAAATAACATTTATACAGAGTATTTTCTATTTTTTAGGAAGGAAGTAACACGCCGATCCTGTAAGATCTCCTTCAGCCTAACAAGTGTCGTCCTCTGCATTAAATCAAGTTCATTACACATCACTGTGAATATTTATGATGAATGTTCAGGACCTAATCAGCTGAAACGTTGCAATCACAGTCACTTTGATGTCATGGCTCATTCACAATCATGTCCTTGCAGGGTCCACAATAAATGAACACACTATTAACCTTCTCACTCTCAAATATGTTCACACAAATTCTACCTCCTGTGGCACTGTGCTGCTACCTTTGTAGGTCAAATCTTATTGCTGCATTAGAGCAGCCAGGAAGGGGCGAGGAGAGATAGAAGACTCTCAGCACAGGGAGTACACTATAGACATTCTGTGCAGGCTGCAATGTAAGCCTGTAATTCTCTCCATACCCCAAACCTACATCACAGGGTGCATTACTGCTCTCTGCATCATTGCATCGCTCATCATTAAAATGGTGCAATAATGCCACTGCAGTTTTTATAAAGCACTGACATCAAAACATTGCTCTTTATGATGATTCAACTTTTAAATGTCAATATTATTAAAGTGCATCTATGTGTTTGTTATGCTATTTTCTTAAATTAGGAACCTAGTCATGAAGGGTTTAAGGAAAGTAAAATATGTATAACATGTATACAGTGATGTATCCTGGTTTTGTGCTTCCCTAGGCAGAACAAAGTCACATTTTCATATAATATTGAAGGTATATCTACTCCTCAAATTCATTGCAGGGTAAGGTCATCGTTATACATGCAGGGACGTTTTAGCTGCGAGGCAAACATTTGCCTTGGGCGTCATATTCCGGCTCCCCGCATTACTCGGCGGCGAGGTAGCTGAGCAGAGCGCTCAGGGGAAAGTTCTCCCTTGCTAGCGCCGCACGCCCGTCTGGCTTGTCAGTTAGCCGCAAGGCAAACTCCGGCCGCAGCTCGGTGACGGCTGCAAACTCTGGCCGCAGCTCGGTGACGGCTGCAGCTCCTGGATTTCTCTTTCGGCGCACGGTCTTCACCACTCCCCCCCCCTCCCCACCCAGGATCTGCCTCCTGACCAGATACTGGTGTTTTGTCGTCCCTTGGTGGGACTTGATGCCGGGAGGCACTGTTTGGGCCTTATTTTCTGTGGCTCAGCACCCTCTATCTTGGCAGACTTGGGCCCATTACTGCTTGCATTCTGTGGGGATCATCAGGATACCTTCTCCCCAACCCACCCCAGTACCGGGATATCTCCCTTTGGGGTGACAAGTTTATATGCTGGGGGGTCACCTATCTAGAAGCATAGCTCTCCCTCCCCCGTATGTTGGTGCTCAGTTTCTGCCCCTGCTACAGCACCCAGGATTGGCCTGCTTTGCCTGTGCCCCATGATTGGCCTGCTCTGTCTGTGCCACAGGATTGGCCTGCTTTGTATGTGCCCCATGATTGACCTGCTTTGTCTGTGCCATTGCCACTGAGAGACCCTAGTTTGGCTATTATATACATATATTTATATACACTGCCTAGCTTGCCACAAATTTGGGGTGGTGTTCCAGCTTTTCTCTTTGTGACACTTGTAATATTCTGCCCGTAGGTGTCATGCTGCAAACACTATCTCTCCTGCTATAGATCCCGCAGCCCAAAACCAAGCCTTACAGGCCATCATTAATGCAACAGTGGCTGCCTCTGTGGAGAAAGTCCTGGCTAGGGCCCTCCCACAAGTGCCACAATACACGTGCTCTAGAGATACCCCCCTCAGGGCAGAAATCTCCACTGAGTCAGACTCCCCCAGGAGGCAACGGGCAAGAGCGACTAAGCGCTATCGGAAGGGTGAAGGCCCTGAGCCATGCACCCAGAAGGGCAAGGCGCCAGCAAAGTGCCCGAGTCAGACGAGCTCAGACTCGCCCACCCAGCTGAGACGCCTCTCCGACGGGGAGGAGGATTTTCCTTTAGACGAATGACCGGCAGACCAGTCGCCCCCCTTGGAAGATGAGGACAGGTGGGGTGAGGACGAGTTTGAAGACTCCATGTGACCCGGAGACTCCCAGGTTCCTCCTACGCAAACAATGCCCACCTCTCAGCTGGATGACCCACTTTGCCAGATAAGGTCACCATGACCCTTGAATTTGACACCATGGTCTCCACTTACCTAATGCCTTCCGGACGTGACCCTAAGATAGGGGCAGGATAAGCTGTTGGATATGCTGGGCCTGCTGGCTACAATCCTCATGCTGGCAGATGAGGCTTTTTCTCAGGGTGCCACCCTGAACCCATCTACCATACAAAACTGGGCCCTGCTCTCCATTTGCCTGCTGGGCAATACCAATGTGGCGCTCTGCACAGAGCGGAGGAAGGCGGTCCTATTACGCATGGACGCAAAACTATCAGACTTGGGGTTGAAAGAACTAGGACCCCTGGCCAAGGGTTTGCTCTTCCTTCATCAAGGAACTTCACAAGCACGTGAACCTCTACACTACCCTGAGCAAAGCCCAAACCTCGATGAAAAGGGTCTTCCGACCACATAGCTCACGTGATTTTGGCATGGCTGGACGACAGCAGGGTCGTATCGCCAGCCGTTTCTGGCCCTCTTGCCATCGAGGATCCCAGGCACCCTCCTTCTTCCCCACCTACCACTCAAGGACCTTCACCTCCCAAAGTTCGGACCACGGTAGTGGTAGCAGAGTTCGCGGACGTCCAAGGATGCCCACAGGTGCGCCCTGTTCTGTCAGTTACTTTTTCCACTCTGTTACATGCGGGCAGGTTGTATCACTGCATAGACAGGTGGCTGTCGGGTTTCCTCAGACACATGGGGGCTATGTAATAGACTTTCATTCCACGCCGACACAGGTTCACCTTCTCCCGACCCCCGGGTTATCAAGGGAACATCAGTCTCAAATAGATGCCAAAATCCAGGCCCTCTTCAAAAAGGGCGCAGTCCAGTGGGCACCAGACGGCGAGGGTTTCTTCAGCTCCTTCCTTATCCTCGGTGATAAACTTGAGGAACCTGAATACATTCAGCACTTACCGACATTTCAAGATGGAGGGCATCCTCCACCCCGGGGATTGGTTCACATGACCATGCCTATCTGTCCATACCAGTGGATCCTACGTGCTGACGATTCCTCCGATATCTCTGGAGGGGCAGACCTTTCCAGTTCACCTGCCTGCCCTTTGGTCTCGGTTTGGCACCTGCTAAAACCGGTGACGGCACGACTTCAGTCCGGGGGTGTCCGTTGTATCATCTACCTGGACAATCTACTTATATATTGCGAGGAACCCTCCAGACTGAAATCTCAGACACTCTCTGCGATCTCCTTGTTCGAGTTGCTGGGTTTCGAGATCAACCAGGAGAAATTGGTCCTCGCACCGACATAGGTGATCGACTTCTTGGGTTTCAAAATAGAAGCGACAGAGTGCCTCCTATGCCTTCCTCTGTGAAAGATCTCCACCGTTCGGAAGGAAATCTGGAGAATTTTGAGGCAGGACGTATCCCACTCTGAATGCTTGCTCGCTTAGTGGGTCTCCTCTCCGTATCGATCTAGGCGATATATCCGGGACACCTTTACTACAGGGCCATGCAATGCCTGAAGGACAGTTTCCTGCGCAGGAGCCCCTCCTACAAACAAGTGATCCCTCTCACACCGCAAGTCAAGATCGAGCTTCGCTGGTGGCTACTGCACATGTCATCTTGGAACGGCAAAGCGATTTTCGGCCCGATCCCGGATTTCGTACTGGAGTAGAATGCGAGTCTCTGGGGTTGGGGAGCCACTAGTTCGAACAGCTCCACTGGAGACGGAATACCACATAAATTGCCTAAAATTGATTGTGGGCTTGTTTGCAATACGGAGCCTTGCGAACAACCTATCAGATTGTTGCATTCTACTCAGGATGGACAACATCTCGGCGATGCAGTACATCAACCCGTTCTTGGATACTATTGGAGGTAACAAGGAGATCTACAGCTTTTGTTTCCAATGCAAAATCACTCTCCGGGAGTGTCGAACCTGACTGCAGACTGGTTCTCCAGACATTGGAGGGATGCAAGCGATTGGAGGCTCCATCGCTCAGTTTTCCTCGATGTCGCGGACTGCATGGTCCCGTTTGCAGTGGATCTTTTCGCCTACAGGACAAACTTCCAGGTCCCAACTAACTTCAATTGGCTTCCAGGCCCGGAGTGCACGGCGGTGGATGCTTTTCTTCAGGAATGGCCATCTCAGGGAGCTTTTGCATTTCCTCCGTTCGCTATGATCTCCAGAGTTCTGCTGTAAGTACGTCGTTAATGTGTGTCATTAGTGTTACTGACACCCCTTTGGGAAGGCAGGCCTGGTTCCCAGAGCTTCTGGAACTTTCGCATCAGGACCCACTCCTCCTGCAGTCCCTGCAGACACTCCTCTTGGACCCGCAAGGCAAACCTCATCCCCTTGTGGTGGACAGCCGCCTCTCCTTAGTGGCCTGGACTCTTTCAGGGGAAAATGGAATGTCGACGACCTATTGCAGTCAGCTAGGACCCTCCTCTGGGACTACGAGATGTTTCTTATCTGCATGGAACTCTTGGTTTCGTTGTTGCCTGGAATGGAATTCCGATCCCTTCACAGCCCCTATATCCAGTGTTTTGAACTTCCTCTCTCACCTTTTTGACTAGGGACAGTCGTATCATTCGGTTAACGTTTCCAGGTCAGCGATCTCGGCGGCTCATGTGCCTCTCCAAGGTTCTCCCATTAGCCAAGACCCATTGGTTTGCAGACTTCTCAGGGGCATCAGACTAACACGTCCTCCAACACCTACGTACTCCTCACTCACAGTCTTATTGTTTCTACAAGATTGGCCGGACAATCAAAACCTGTCCCTCCGACAGCTTTTGGCTAAGTTCGCTCTTCTGCTATGCCTCATCTCCTTTCACAGTGTCTCTGACATTCGGGCGCTCGATGTCGATGCATTCTCCTTTTCACCAGAGGGGGTGATCTTCTCCGTGTCTAGACGTACCAAGTCGGACTCAACGGCTATTTTCTACCAATATTTCCGGAACTCGCCTAAACTCTGCGTGGTGGCAGCCCTATCTCGTTATGTGGCAATTACGACTCCTCTTCACACTTTTTTCGTTCGGGACAATTGCTCCTACGTACGACCTCACAAACCAGTCTCTTCTACAACCTTGGCGCGATGGATCAGATGGTTGTTGTCCTTGGCAGGTGTGGATCCAGCTTTCTTAGCGCATTCAGTTAGGGGTGTGGCAGCATCTGGTGCCCTAGGGGCTGGCAGTTCACTGCAAGACATCCTGCGTTCGGTGGACTGGTCTCGAGAAGACTCCTTCCAAAAATGTTATTTCAGACCGTCTGTTCATGCTTCGTTGGCCTTGTTGGCTGAGCATTAAAACAGCAAACATGCTAGCTTTAGTGTACCTATAATCTTCATTTTATTAATGACAGGAGGCAAATATTTCCCTCCCAGTTTTCACCCTACCCTTTTTATGTTTTGTCAGGTGATTTGGGTCTATCAGGTAAATATACAGTTTTTTGTTGCTGGTTTGCATTTCTGTCTGTCACTTAGTTTTTTGGGGGGTATACTTCTGGAATATTCGGGTGAAATTCATGTTGATTTTAGTCATGGCTAACTTTACTCTGGGTGGCTGCATGTTTTTTCTAAGTACATTTCATTAGTTAACCAATTTTTCGATTCCGTTTATCTCGTTTCAGTTTAAAGCTTCATCTATGATACCACGTTTGAACCACTTCTCCGGATGATGCTCATCAGTTG
>OW240913.1:369174153-369186955 GCA_933207985.1 Pelobates cultripes | reverse complement strand
CAACTGACACGGCTACTCCTGTTTATACTGCTACCCCTACTGACCCTAATTCTCCTGTTCATGTCTCTAACCCAATTAACACGGCTACTCCTGTTTATACTGCTACCCCTACCGACCCTAATTCTCCTGTTCATGTCTCTAACCCAACTGACACTGCTACTCCTGTTTATACTGCTCCCCTACCCACCCTAATTCTCCTGTTCATGTCTCTAACCCAACTGACACTGCTACTCCTGTTTATACTGCTACCCCTACCGACCCTAATTCTCCTGTTCATGTCTCTAACCCAATTAACACGGCTACTCCTGTTTATACTGCTACCCCTACCGACCCTAATTCTCCTGTTCATGTCTCTAACCCAACTGACACTGCTACTCCTGTTTATACTGCTACCCCTACCGACCCTAGTTCTCCTGTTCATGTCTCTAACCCAACTGACACGGCTACTCCTGTTTATACTGCTACCCCTACCCACCCTAATTCTCCTGTTCATGTCTCTAACACAAATGACACGGCTACTCCTGTTTATACTGCTACCCCTACCGACCCTAATTCTCCTGTTCATGTCTCTAACCCAACTGACACGGCTACTCCTGTTTATACGGCTACCCCTACCGACCCTAATTCTCCTGTTCATGTCTCTAACCCAACTGACACGGCTACTCCTGTTTATACTGCTACCCCTACCGACCCTAATTCTCCTGTTCATGTCTCTAACCCAACTGACACTGCTACTCCTGTTTATACTGCTACCCCTACCGACCCTAATTCTCCTGTTCATGTCTCTAACCCAATTAACACTGCTACTCCTGTTTATACTGCTACCCCTACCGACCCTAATTCTCCTGTTCATGTCTCTAACCCTGCTGACCATGCTACATCTGTTAATGTTGTATTCAAAGGATGGACATAAAGCTGACACGTCAATAATCCCTATATTATTCTTGCCATGACTCCATTAGACCATTTTGTCAGATTTTTGGCAACATTCACCAATGATGGCTTACTCTCTGTCTCCTGGGAATTAGGGAAAAATTCTCCTAGGGAAGTTGATAAGTCTGCCTTATGTACCAGGGCTATAATAAACGCTTAAATCCTGTCAATTTGTGTCTTTTTACATGAATTATCTATAATCGTATGATTTGTTGTAGACCAGCATATTTTCTTTGTTTTAATAATGTAAATATAAAAGCCCAAACTAGCTTCATTTGGTCCCTTCAATCGATGTGTCTGACCACCGCCATTTATTCCCACCTCTTGTCCTTCAAATCTCTTTAGGAATTGTGTTGGTCTGTTTGTTGTTGCAATGGGATGTGTGTGTTGGGCCTTCGTCCGTACAAACAATCGGGACTTCTAGCTTTCTAAAGGAAAGGGTGCAGACAGAGAGAGAGAGAGACTAATCTGTGTTGACATGTAGTTGTATCTAACCCTCATTGACTACCCTTCAATGCTAGGATTACAAATTAATAGTTTTGTATACAGATCAAGTTTTTGTAATAGTGATGCCCATTGAGTCACTGCTAATGGCTATTGTTTTGTTTAATCAAATTAAAAACACTGTGATTAGAAGATAGAACTTCACACGCAGGCTGCCGAAGAGTTTTATTCACAATAAAGTTGACCTACGGCCAAGCGTACTCTTAAATGATCTGTGTAAAGATATTCATTTTTTTTAAATAGATGTGTGTTAAATTATCTTTGTTGATCTTATAAGAAAAGATAGCACTATGAAAAAAAAGAAAGTTTATAATATAGAAGAATACATTGAGGAAACAAATATGCAGCATACAAAACAAATAGGTACATAAAAAAAACATGCTGTCTAAATGTAACCGAAACACAAACGAGATTTAAGAGATGGCCATTTGGGGAATACATGTTATCCTTTTATTGGGAACCACTGATATATTGTGTTTGATACTGTTTCTATACATACACAAATTGACAATTGTTTTTGTTCACTACTTTCTATTGAAATTGTTTATTGGTCATGTTATGCCAATTTTATTTTTTAGACTCCTATTCTGTTTTGAATAAGTTTATTGGTGCATAGGAAAAGCAGTCATCCCACGCAGGGGAGATAAATGTATCATAATAAGCTTTCGACATAGGCATATGCCACAGAGTGCATTTTATATCGAATGAGAACAGCCGAAGCCTAGTAAGGCAGAAAAGTTAAATTATGTGAACACAAGTAACATAACTAAGGTTAAGCAAATGTCATATTGCATATCCGTTCCAACATTAGCAAGAAGAGATCATTCTCTGCATCTTATTTTGCAGTCAGCATATGTTAGCAGTACAATGTTTAGCTAAATCTGAACCGAGGTATTTGCACTGTTGTCTACGCTGAATTATAACGGGTCCAGTTAAATAATGTTTTATGCCTATTCTCAACTTTATTTGATTAAACAATACGCGGCAACCCATTAGTGAGTCCCTATATGCTGGCAGGGGGGGCTTAAACTATGGTATAACACAAGGGCTCATAATTAGAAAATCAGAGAAAGGGTTAGTATTTCACTCTGAGATGTTAACATGACATTCAATGATTAGATAATGGGGGATTAGGGGCTTAATTGGTTGCTGTTTAACTTCCTCTCCCCACGTTTAACAGGGTAGTATGTTGTAAGTCTTTAATTCGTGCCCTCAGGTAAGAGGTAATCGATGTCCCTAAGATTGGACCCACAAAATCTGTACGTGCGTTATCACAAACACATCGAGAAAATAAGCAATGAACGGTTAAACTGTAAGCAGGTTGTTCCTTAACATAGGGTGATATGATGGGGGTATGGACCTCCGGCTTTAGAGCTACGAAATATTACATTTAGTAGAGAATAATTATATAAGAATTATAGCAGCACAGGATTTTATATTAGTCGGACGAGGGCCGTCTATGGCACAGCAGCGATATGTCCCTCGGTCCATGAGTCTCCAACTCTCTCCCCCAGGCAGGTCTCAGCCCGCCAGTAGGACTCTCCATGGCTCTGTGGGCACTCAGAAGCAGGAACAGTCCGCATGACCCCCACACCTAGAGTCTACGATCTGTCTGCCCCCTGCACCTCCCCAGAACCTCCCATGTCTCTCCTGGTGCCGGCCACACTCTTGGGGGTGGTGCACGCCAGTCTCGGCCACCGGTCCGCCGGCAGGCCCGCCGCCACCTGGTCCACAGGGCTCACAGCACCAGGGACAAGTCTCTCCGGGATCCCGGAGGCCCGGGCACCTACTCCTCTTGCGGGCTGGTTGCCGGAGAATCCATCTGGAGGTCGGTAGCGCCGAAGGTCGCACGCTCTGTCCAAGGCGGTCCCCACAGTAGGTGAGTATTTTTCACTGTGTCCCCTCCCAGAGCCGTCGGATGCTTAATTAAAGGGGTTTAAAACAGCCGATTGCGCATATCCACCGCTGTGGCTGTCCCCTTGTCTGTATGGACCAGTCTTCTGACAGGCTGTTCCGAATGCAGCCTTTGCCAGTGTAGGCGATCGGCACAACACCAGCCCGGGGACTCCCGTCGCCATGAGGTCAGGATTACCCCCGCCGACCATGAGGGGGGGGAGCGGGGCCGCACCGCCGGCAGGCACCGGCCGTGTTATGTCAGGACTCTTTCGCACTGACCGCCCTGTTCAATTGCCGCTTGAGGCTCCATATTGTGTATAGGCCGGAGATATCAGCACCCACCTTCCAGCTTGCTGTTGGTGGTTATTGGGTGTCTTTCTGATGCTGGGATTTTGCTCTGCTCCGGTTCTGCGGAGATGTCAACTTTGGGGTGTTCAGCACACCCTTTTAGTGCCTTTTTCAAGTGCTCGGGTCTGGAGCTAAAGTTCATGGCTGCCAGCCGGCCCAGCAGCCCGGCCCCGCCCCCTAGACTCCTATTCTGCGGTTCGAGCAGCAGGTGTGAACCTGTAACGTCATGAGAGTACAAGAAAGTTTATCCCCCAGTGAGCCGCATTTAAACTCACTCTCCCCTTTTAAACTGACATTCACAGTTTTCACTTTAAATGCCAATGGTTTAAATAAATTTATTTGCACCACCATGCGGTTTGTGCAGGAGACTATATTATAACACCCATATTTATACTCAGTTGACTATCTGGTACCCACGGGCCCCACAAAATCAGAGGGTGTTCCCATCCTCCATAAACCCTTAACTTTCCAGATACACTCCAAGATCAAGTAAGCCCAACGGACGGGCTATATTAATATGCACAATTAACAATCAAGATTATAGTATAGTAAAATTATATGTTCCAAATACTAAAGAAATTCAAATCCTAACAAAACTGTTCAGAAACATACAAGCTAAATCTAGAGGACAAATTTGAATCTGTGCAGACTTTAATGTAGCTCCAGACCCCCTGTTAGACATTTCAGTGGAACACGCTAAGTCTATACTACACTGTCTCGCTAATAGGGATGCGCATGGGCAAGAAATTTGGTTCGGTTCGGCACTTCCGAAATTCGGGACTTTCGGCAATTCGGCACTTCGGTTCGGCACTTCTCAAATTCGGGACTTCTGCAATTCAGAAATTCAGCACTTCGGCTCACCACTTCCGAAATTCGTGACTTTGGCATTTCAGGACTTCGGCACTTTGGTTCAGTTCGGCACTTCCGAAATTCGGGACTTGGGCAATTCAGCACTTCCGGACTTCGGCACTTTGGGACTTGGGCAGTTCCCTAAGCCTACCCCTAACCCTACCTCTAACCCTAAGCTAACCCCTAACCCAAACCCTACCCCTATGAATTGCACATGTCTACTCACTAACCTAGGCTCCTGATTGTTTTCAAGGTGTCACGACTATGCATCAAATATCCCATTTGGAAACTTAGCTAGCAACCCTTACATCCTCCTACAAAATATCCTCGCATACCTCGCATAAAATCAAGAAATGCAAAGACGAGTTCTCCACGATACAGCTTCATCAGAAGCTCTGAAAGCATTACAATTATCACATTATAGCAGCAGCAATAAAGCCGGCAGAACACTATACCACGTGTTTCTTCAGCCCCGGGAGTAAAGCTGTAGAACCCAGCTAAACTTGCAGAGGGATTTGTTATTTTATTTGCTATTTTCTATTCTAAATTGTATAATTTGAGGGAGGATCCTGTGATTCACCATCTACAAGGGGCGTGCCCCACACGCACATACACTGCCCCCCATACACACATTGCCCTACACATACACTGCCCCCCATACACACATTGCCCTACACATACACTGCCCCCCATACACACATTGCCCTACACATACACTGCACCCCCATACACACAATGCCCTACACATACACTGCCCCCCCATACACACATACACTGCATCTGTCACACACACATACTGACCCACACATACACTGCCCCCCAACACACACACTGCACCCCTGACATACACTGCCATCCTCACTCACACACTGCAACCTTCACACACAAACACTGCTCACACACTGTCGCCCTCACACACACACTGCACCCCTCACACATTGCACCACTCACACACACCACTGCTCCTATTCCCTATGACAGCCCCATTTCCCAGAAGACCTCAGGTAAGTTGTCAAACTGTTCTTAAACGGTTTGACTAGTACTTACTCTGGGAGGGGTCCCGGCACTGTTGGCACCATAACCACTACACTGAGCTGTAGTGGTTATTGTGTCTAGATTATTTATTTAAATAATCTACAAGTGCCCCTCCCGAGATCAGACTCTGCATCCGCCACTGGTGTGATCAGTCTGATATGCCTTGGATCTCATTCTATTTGTAATGGCACAAGTGAGCAAAAATGTTTCGAGCGGGGATTTACCGAATGGCAGGCTGCTGAGCTTATCTAAGCTCTTGTCCATTCTCAGAGCTCTCATATTCTTTTTTTACTATAGTTATTGCATACATTTCCCCTCTACATTCCTGACACTGCCCTAGTGTTTATCAAAAAAGATCTGTAGACTTTCATAAACCAAGATGGATATCAATGTATCTACCTTACCGATAGCGAGGACCAGGCCCGGACTGGCCATCGGGCACACCGGGCAAATGCCCGGTGGGCCGCGGTGGCCATGGGCCGAGGCCGGCAGGGGAGGTCCCAAGACATCCCCTGCCGGTCTATGCAGGGCCGGCACTATGCGAGCGCCGGCCCTGCTGTCTTCCATGGAGGGCCGGTGGGGAGATCAAAGCTCTCCCTCACCGGCCCATTTAAATAGACCGGCGGCTGGGGAGAAAAGGAGAGGATCCGGCGGAGCTCTATTTTGCAGCTCCGCTGGGTTCCTCTCGCGAGATCGGGAGCGTTGCCATGGCAACGCCCCGATCTCGCGAGAGTCACCATTGGACCACCAGGGATCGTGTGTGAATGGGGTCCCGCCCCCCCCACTCACCCCCACCCCCCACTCACCAGCGTGCCGGACCCCTCCCCCTCCCAGGCTAAAGGTAAGGGGGGAGATAATGCATGATTAGTGTTTTTGTTTATTTACCCCCCTTATTTTTTTTTATTTGTATATTTATTCCCACTTAGGTTTTTATTTGTTTATTTACCCCCCAACACACAACATTTATACTCAGCACTCTCACACACATCACACTCAGCACTCACACACATCATACACAGCACTCACACACATCATACACAGAACTCACACACACACAGCACTCACACACATCACACTCAGCACTCACACACATCATACACAGCACTATTACGCTCAGCACTCACACACATCACACTCAGCACTCACACACATCATACTCAGCACTCACACACATCATACACAGCACTATTACGCTCAGCACTCAGACACATCACACTCAGCACTCACACACATCATACACAGCACTCACACACACATACTGCACCCCTCACATACACACACAACCCCCGATACACTGCATCACACACATACACAATACTTCCAAACATATTTATATAATATATATATATACACACAGCACCCCTCACACACACACACACACAGCACCCCTAAACACATTTCATTCCAGACACACACTAGATCCTCTACCCAACTCTGAATCATCTACACACACTAGATCCCTATATACACTCTGAATCCGTTATATACGCACGCTCACTAGATCTCCCATACGTAGTCTGGGTCCTTCACACACACACAGTCTGGATCCCCTATACGCACACTAGATTCCTTGTAAGCAAACCCATACATTCCCTGAACACACACACACACACACACACACACTATAGCCTGTATATACACACACACACACACACACACACACTATAGCCTGTATACACACACTTGCTACATCCCCTATAGACACATTCTCTACAGCCCCTAGCCACATATGCATTACATTACACCACAAACACAACACGACTAAAACCGACCTTATTACACAATACCACACCACGACCAGCTCACTCTGCACACACGCAATACCACAAGCAGGCTCCAAACACATGCACAATACTCTTTCCTGGCCCTTTTGTCTCCTGGTATCCATTTATAGAGACACCAGAGACAAGTTGCAAGGAAACACAGTGCAAGCATGTTATTAAATTTGCTTGCACTGCACAGAACAAATACAGGGCTTTTTTCTCATGCTAGAGCTCTTCAGCAGAGCTCTGTGCATGGTCTGCCCTGGAAGAGCATTGGACCAACATGCTCACTTTGAGAGGGCGCGTGTTTGTCATGAGTGATGACAAAACACACCCTCTCTGCCCCGCCCCCTTCTTAATGGGCCGCTGTGATAAAAAAATGCCTGGGCCGAATTTTTTCCCCAGTCCGGCCCTGGCGAGGACTGGGGCTTCAGTGCATTTGCACGTACCATAGAGCCACACTGCAACCAAACAAGCCATGATACGTACTTGGAGGGATCACAACGTACCTACTGTTACTGACATCCATAATAATCTTATAAATAATAACTCATAGGAACGAGTTGCACACTTGGCAGTAGAAACCATGAAAGCAAATGATAACAACTGAGGACTGTGGGATGAATTTTGCAACACTTCACAGAATATCCAAATGTTGCTGCGTGATGGTTAAAGGAGACTTGGTTAAAATCCCTGTTGTTTGGGGGAAGGGGCCAGGTATCGGGAAGATATTGGGACAATGCTGCTTTGCTTCTTATCTACCATTTGCCCCATTTTGGTACAATATTATTCAGCTTTTCTTTTTCCCAGTAACACTTGTTATGGTCTATGAGAAACATTATTGATTATGATGATTACATATTTAAGGATCAATGGAATTGTATCCTGTCTTTCATATCCAAATTCCAGTTGTTTATTGTATACATGTATCTTTCTTTTTCTGTCAATGAGAAACATTTTCAATAAACTGTTAAACAAATAAAACATGTATATAATCATTTATAATCATCACTTCCAGATTGGTGTATTTCAGGCGAACCTTACGTATGAAGAAAGCTTGTCTGAATGTCGTAATAACAGGCTTGTGAGCTAGCTCATGTGTTCACTCCACGGGGTTGCAGGATGTATTCCAGGCAGTATAACCATAGCACTTTCTCCCTAACAATATCTATTAAATTTAGTAATAATAAAATACTTGAACGTTTATGGAAGTTAAATGGATCCTTCCTAGTTATAATTATCTTTCACATGCTTCTAATACCCCTGAATGTAGTAGGGGGTGGATCCAGAGCTTCATTCTAAGAAATATTGTGTTGTTTATAGTTTATAAATGGTTTTATTAAGCATATAATTCAAAATGTGCAAGCAAGTTTGCAGGAAACAGAGATAGGCATTCATCAGATTAAACTATTTTACAGGAGAAACCTAGATTATCAATATCACTGTGTCAGAAACCTAGGAGTCTGGAAATCTATTCACCGTACTCTTCAAACAGAGGATTGCACTAGTATAGTGCTGTCACTGATGGCAGTCTAATTACACGGTTTACAATAACTAATTAACCATATGGTTATTGTCAGGATTAAACATCCCAGTATAACACAATAGGTCTCCTAAGCTGAATACTGACTGCACACACTGATTGTCGGTAACAATGACGAATATTTAAGCCAGAAATCCCAATCAGATCTATGTTACCAGCATTAAAACGTTCTGATCGTGTGATACAAAGGAGGCAAATCTTTATCCTGTCTTCTCCTCATCCACCAGTATTTCTTAGATAGCTCTTTGTTTTTCAGATTCGTATTTTCTGCAGTATATGGTGGACATCAAATATACAGTAAATATTACTGATCACGATGAGGCTCCATCCATCATAAATCTAAATCATTCAACACACCACAAGGTTTATTCCTAAACATCTTAACTCGAGACAAGTTAATAACATCCTCATGGTTCTTTCTAACTGTTACTAAAGGGCTCTTTCTGATTGTCTTTCAAGTAGTTTATTAATGGGACACTATAGTCGCCAAAATAACTACAGATTATTGTATTCGTTCTGGTGAGTATAATCATTCCCTTCAGGCTTTTTGCTGTAAACACTGTCTTTTCAGAGAAAATGCAGTGTTTACATTACAGCCTAGTGATACCTCCACTGGCCACTCCTCAGATGGCTGCTAGAGGTGCTTCCTGGGGCAGTGCTGCACAGTGTGACTGCCATTCAGTGTCTCCTCCCTCTGCATGCAGACACTGAACTTTCCTCATAGAGATGCACTGATTCAATGTGTCTCTATGAGGAGGTGCTGATTGGCCAGGGCTGTGTTTGACTTGTGCTGGCTCCACCCCTGATCTGTCTCCTTGACAGCCTCAGCCAATCCTATGGGGAAGCATTGTGATTGGCTCAGACCACCACTTCTGATGGATGATGTCAGCCAAGCAGGAAGATCAGTGGTAGAACCATCAGCAACAGACTGGAAAAAAGGTATGATTTTACTATATTTAAGGTGGCAAGAGGGGAACCAGGGGGGCTAGATGGTGGTTTTAACACTATAGGGTCAGGAATACATGTTTGTGTTGCTGACCCTATAGTGTTCCTTTAAGTAGTGATATGTCATGTAACAGTGGAATGTCCACAATGTCTTTGATGAATCTGGTTCAAGGCTAGTAATGTCTGATGGGCCTTCACTTCGCCTCTCAGGAAGATATATAGCAGGAGATGAAGAGATTCTTCTATGAATGGAATGCAGGTCATCGTTCATTGATGAAGGTCTCCTCGACAATGTGACACAAAATGTTTCATTGCACAATGCAGGACTCTGAAAATCACACAATATCTGTTATATTGTTCTTCCTATCTCAATATTTCTTAACCCATTTACAAGCAGGTACCAGTAGGAACAGAGTCAACCAGCCAAGAATCCCTAATATCCACCTTGTGTTCTACAACTCTTTTCATGGCAAAGTTTTTTTTTTTCACTTTGTATCATTAACTAAAATAAAATAAAATTAAAAAAACAATATAAAAAAGTATTAATTGGTGCCATGAGAAGTCAGTACAAGTATCTTGAGTTTAACTATAAAGTCTCAGTGTAATCATATATGTGCTAATGTTTCTCACTTCACATTTAATCCCACTTTTATACAGAAAGTTGCATATTTTGAGGACAAAATACTGGCAAAAAAAAAAGCTCAATCTGTATAAATGGTAGAAGAATCAGATATAAATGTAAATGCATATATTACTGTGCGAGGTGCTGGACATTTATAGGCTTCTACAGAGTTTGATAGCGCATCTTCTCATTTGACTGCGAAGGGTGAGAGTGTGGTCATCAGAAACGTGTCAGAGTTCAGTAATAATTAATTAAGAGTTAAGAATGTCGGTTTTAATAAAAATCATTGGTCATTTTAGTTAGAATTCCGAGAATATAAGTGATTCAAAAGGAGAAAGATGGAATTAAGAAAGTTTGAATATGTGAGTTAAGAATGGATTAAAATTAGAGAATTCGTATTGGGTAGGGTGTAAGGAATGAGGAACATCAGGTTGATATAATAGACTTTGTCCCTGGGAGGTGGAATTTAGAGTTGATGAAACAGAGTTGAGGTATAGTTGAGTGGGAGAGGTGGTTTCTCTCCTTATTTAATACATATTGTCAGTAAAATAACTTGCAAAGTTGCTAGCTGTGTGGTTAGAGGAATGTGGGGATTGGCCAGTTAAATGCTTACAGGATCATGATACATTAGGTACTTACAAGGGAAGTAAGGTGTGACTGCTTAGGAAGGGAGATGGCTGAGCTGTAAAACATGAAGTCTGGTTGGTGCAAGACTTCATCAGTTGCATGAGAAAACCTTAAAGGGTGAGTTTTAAATTCCAAGGCTTGGGTTGTGACCACCTACGATCTAGGCTTGGTTGGTGCTGCTGTATCAAGGGTGGTAGGAAGGAGAGAGTTCGGAGAACTTTGTTAGAAAGTTTAGATCAATGAAAGTAGACATTTTAAATAGGTATAGATTTGTTGTAATTGAGATGAGGCACCGTGAGATCACAAGTTAGGAGCAGGCACAGAATCCTAAGGCTCCACTTGTCGTCCCCCCCCCCACCCCTCCAAAAGTGACTTTCATGAATTTATGAACTGCACATTGCAGGCATAAAAATAATACATTGGTATTTGATAACTATATATATAAAATAGATTTTATCACCCCTCCTGGGTTTATATATTTATTTGTGGCCCTGGTTAGGAGATGTTGATAAAAGATAAGAAATCTGGGGTTAGAGAAGCTGTAAGTGGTGCACTGATTGGAGTATTACCAGCTATGTGTATTAGTTAGTCATTGAGACCAAAGGAGGATTTATATGAGAGACATTTCAAGAGGAAGCTAAGAGAGGAGAGATGAGGAAAAAGACAGTGTGATCAGTGATGGAATTGAAGTGATAGATTGAGTTTCCAATGGGGAGAAGGAGAAGCGATAGAGTTGGGTATAGATTGAAAAGCTCAGTGCTGGGAAAATAATAAACCAACTCCACCACCATTATAGTCTCACAGTGTGAAAGGCCACCGCGGGCAATGAGGCTGGGGTTACACTGTCAGTTCGAGTCACAATCCAGTTAATGCCATGAGATTTAGGGAGCATTGTTAATGAAGATGGAGATGTTCAATCGCAGTTTGTGGAGAGAGATTTTGGCAGGAGGTTATGGCCAGCAGAAAGATAAAAATGAGGGGACTCTGGAGTATTAGCAATCCTATTGATCGTCTGTTCTGGTTATATTTTCTTGGTGATCCAATATTTTCTGGATGATGTGTTCTGTAGTATAAATGATGTGTATTGGTACTAAATTCGATTTCCTAGAGTATTAGTATATGTGTAAATATGTACTGAGCTACGTGCTTACTTGGACCACGCTCTGTGTGCATGCAGAGTATGTTATTATACATCGGTAATCCTAAGGGTGATTTAAATGTTATTTTCATTCTTCATTTTTTCTCATATGGTTTTTATATCGAGAAATAATTCAGTTGCATGAGAAAACCTTAAAGGGTGAGTTTTATATTCCAAGGCTTGGGTTGTGACCACCTACGATCTAGGCTTGGTTGGTGCTGCTGTACTTACTTACTTGTACACTACTTACCTACAAAGGGTTATCAAAAGTGCTACAAATAAGCCTAATTAATAAAGCTTGTATATTAATATTTTAAGCACCTGTCTGGATAATCCAGTGGTTATCCATTATCTATACTAGGGAGAGGAGTAGCCTTACACGGCTAGTATATTTCACTTGCCCTGGGGATACATGTGGTTTGTGTATGTATTGGTGCAGAGTGGACTGTGATCCCATTTACCTCAGGTCAGGATACTGATTACATTTTTCCAGTTTTTACCTTGTCCACTTTATTGTGGATTAGGTGTATCTTTCCTGTTTTAGAATTCCGTTTATACTGAATTCTACTCACACTCATTCCTAGGAAGAACTAATAAAA
>OW240913.1:369052753-369174053 GCA_933207985.1 Pelobates cultripes | reverse complement strand
GAAGTATGAGAGGCTAAATAAGCAAGTTTATATCTTAGAATTTCTGAATTAATTTGTGCAGCTGATCCCACGACACTACCATATGTACCTAACCCAGTAGCTAAAATATCTCGTCTAGGGCGATGGTGTGATCGAAGTGATACATTATACAACATGCTTTCATAAAACCACCACTGAAAAGCTCTTTCCTGTACTGATACGAATGGCGTATGTAACGGACCGTTTTGCACAAAAGGGGAAAAAAACGCTTAGACGATAATCCCCTTTTTAGAGACAGGCACAGCTACTGTAGAATCACCAAAACTCACGAACCGCCAATAAGTGAATGCTCCAAACTCCCGAACGGCATACAAGGGAATAAGGCAGCACTTCAAATAAACGAACAGGAACCATACGAATAGCTGCTAGCAGGCGAACAGGAAAAGCTTCCAAGCGACTTACACTCCTGGCAATCAGTCCTTAGCAGCATACAGTAAATCCCCCCAAAGACGAGACAAGGCTCCGTGTTGAGGGTCAAGCAGTGGTCTGTTTAATGAGGGCTACCTGCCCAGTATTTATGCAGGTCTCCCACCTGGTGGACACTCCCCTAGGGGACCAAATGGGAGACTGTGACAAGGGACAGACAAGTAGACAAATAGGACACACAGTCACAGTATTTCCCACAATGCATCCTGGCTTCCTCCCCTCTGCCTTGGGAGATAATTGGGAAGTAACTCAATTATCTCCCAAGACAAAGGCAAAACTCCATTACACACGTGGGGACACAAAACCAGCATTATACTTTAAAATACACAAAGTAACATTTATTCCACAAAACACAGACATGTAACATATCCCCAGATAGCTCAGGTCTGAGTGCACATTATTAGGTGAATGGCACTCAGACCACACGAATACAGTTTAATCGCCATGGAGCCAAAGTCTTTACAGTCAGTTTCCTACGAATGGGCTCCATGGGATTCCTATCTGGGGTATAACATATTTGAACAAAAATACCGAACACCGGGCCGTTCGTGCACTTTCACCGAACAAGAAGGGAGGTCGGCGGCTTCAGCGGTGTTCGCGCAAAACTGTGTCCGATTTTAGTTCCATGAAAATAGAGGCGAACACCGCTGTTCATTCGTATGGTTTAAAATGGCCGCGACCTCGTGTTCGGGATACGAATGGCGGCCACCCAGCGTTCATCAATTAAGCTGCGGTTAACCGCAGCTTCAGGGAGGTTAATTGCCGGCACACTCCAGCTCCCAGGTGGTCCAGTCATTCGTACGGTTGTTCGGTAGATTGAAACTACCGAACAACCGGCAGAAAAGCACGAATACAGCTTTTCTGCAGGCAAAAATAAAGTCTTTTAAAAGGGGGCCATAGTCCAAAGGCAGCAGGCGAGCAACCAGGCTTCTCCAATGCAATGTGGCGAGATTGGTCTCGTCACAGCGTACAATTGGAATATTGTGTGGAAACCAACCATTTATTTAATTGTAAGTGCCAGGTAACCAAACGATATGAAACATCATATGCTACTTGTGTAGCAGAGTCCAAACAAACTTGAATAGGGTCACCTTCCTGAAATGGAGGTGCGGTAGATTCTGGTATAGGTGTAGAGGGAGATACAGAAGCTATAGGAGTAGAAGGCTGTGCTATTTCATCAATTATAACTATAAACTGTGGAATACCATTGTCTGTACATTGCCATTCACCTACAGAATCAGAGGGGTTGGAAGTATTAACCAAAATAGTTGCAGGCATCGCAACAGAATTAGAGTCCTGGACTTCTAGACTTCCACAGGTATTAAGATTATCCATGTTAGCCATAGGGCGACTGTTAGAATTATGAAAAATGCCAGAAGTAGCGGATTGCAAATCAATACTGCATATCAAACAAATATTCTTATCAAGATGCGGAAGTGCACCATATTCTGGAATCAGAAGATGGGTTTTATTAATAAGCCATAGCTGAGCATAGTCACATTTTGGAACACTAGCAATAAAAAGTGCAACAAGTTGTGGGGATGCAGAACTATGAGAAATATGCTATATGGGACGGTTAGATCTAACACTATTACGCTGAAAGTTAGACAATAAAGAAAAGATAAGGTCAATGCTGGTAGTAGGGTGTGAGACTAAATATATAGGTTTAAAAGGAGCAAGCACTTCATAAGAAGTGACAAGACGCTTCTGCAGATTATGATTATCTGGATGCCAAATGTTAGTAAAGGTATAGAGCAAACAAATCACTGTAACGCATCTCACCAAACATGTCCAAGATGCCATAGTCTAATGTGTAGATTATGAAAACCAACAAAATAATTAGTTATGATCAAACTGTAAATTAATGGCACCAAACTTCAAATATAACATGTAAAAATGTGGATAAAGAGATTGTTACAAGACGTTACTATTTATTATTAGTAAATAACATACAAAGTGAAAGCATCACACTAAGAAAACATGCAATACCTGCAGAAAGTAGTCTAGCCAAAGCTAGTTTTGTACATCCGGTAGGACCTCTTTTGTTTTTCAAATGAAGATTAGATGTAAAGGCGCCGATCATTCATAGTGAAAAGTAGAGTCTGGAACAGCCGTTTAAATATAGAATAACACACACAGAGGGCTTTAAGAGCCCTTAAACAATTTAAGCTGCATTGCATGCTTGTAGACATTTAAACCATCTGATTTTTGAATAAGATAAACTGAGGGTCCCACTTTGTCCACAATAAGATATGGACCTTCCCAGCAATCTTTAGGAAATTTCCTAGGGTTTTTCTGTCCTTGTTTAAGCATGCACACAGAATCTCCCACTTGGTATTCAGTGAGGTCAGATTTTTTATCAAAATCACTCTTACTTTTTAAGGCGGACACCGCATCTGTGTGCAGCGCCTGTCCTTGTACAGTGGTGAGCCATAGAGAATATTCTTTGGCCCATTCTTCATTGCATAATGCTACAGAGGTAGATATATCCATAGGAAGCAAAAGGCGTTCCCATGAAGGCATACTGCGACCAAAAAGTACTTCATAAGGAGACATCTGAATATGCCTGTTAACTCTAGATCTCATCCGAGCAAGGACAAAAGGCAGTAAAATATCCCAATTTTTACCATTGGCATTACAGATTTTGCTTAGTTCCTTTTTTATCTGGCCATTCATCCTTTCAACCATGCCTCCGCTTTGAGGGTGATAAGCAATATGGAAATCCCAATGGAGATCTAACCAACTTGTGATCTCTTTCAGGATGGTATTGACAAATTCACCACCATTATCTGAATCCATTTGTTTTGGAATCCCAAAGTGACAGAAGACATTTTGCACTAGGATTTTGGCAGTTGTGCCAGCTGTTTTGTTAGGGGTAGCAAAAGCTTCAATCCATCGACTAAAAGAGTCAACGACTACCAATATGTAGCGATTTTTACGGGCTGTCAATGGCAGTGTACCTACATAGTCAACCTGTATTCTGTCCCAAGGTCCAGTAGGAGCATGTCGCATTAGTGCTCCACGTGTTAGTTGTCTTGCTGGATCTTGGTGTGCACAAACAATACATCTATCAATGTGATCTTGAATATCTCTTCTCATAGTAGGCCACCATCCCAGTTTAGACATCCTATCCATACATTCTTGTAATTTGGGATGTCCCCCTGCAATGGAACCATGTACCCAAGCCAGCAAACATTTTACCAAATGAGAGGGAATAACCCAGACATGACCATGTTCAGTGTCTTTGACTAAAATGTCATGCAGAATTTTCAGTGTTTCTTTACCTAACTTAGGTGCCAGGTCATCAAAAAGAGGAGCGAGTACCAAATCGTACTCCTGATGTTCTCGAAGTACAGACCATTGTGTGCCATCATCGTCAGGGGCATACAACTGCACTGGTGCAAGTGGTGTTTGATACAATACATCTTCCTCTTCCCATAGTGGAATATCAGGAAGACATGCAGCCTCTTTTGCAAATTTATCAGCAAGACTATTACCGTATGCCAAAGGTCCCTTAGATCTGTGTGCTTTTACCTTGATGAGTTTGATAAAGCCTACATGATCTTTTGACAAATCCTGTATGCGTTCCCATAAGCCTTTGTGCTGTACTATACTGCTATCAGTGGACTGCCATTTATTGTTGACCCAAAACGTAAGAAGAATCAAAGCTCCTCTGAAAACATACATAGAGTCAGTGACTACAAAGTGTGTACCACCTTTCCCAATTTTATCACGGATCAAAGTTAGTAGTGCAGCTAATTCAGCAAACTGTGCTCCTGCATTTTTACAAGCATACTGAAACAAATCAAGAATCGTTTTACCTTCAAGAAGTACACCTGCAAAACCTGTCATGCGCTTACCATCGATGACTGATGAACTAGCATCAATGTACCAAACAGGGTTATTTCCCACATCAGCAGGGCTGCCCTCTTTGAAAACAGAATGTGCTTTAGGAGCAATCATAGGATGACATACATGATCCTGACCTTGAATAAGAACACCCAACACATGTACAGAGGGTTCCTTTAACGGTTCCACTGTAATGTGTTCAGTGAGCAGCGTAGTCATCCATCTCACCACACGTTCATTACGAATGTCACTTAAAGCCAAATTATGTTTTTTCAGCAAAAGCAGGGGATTATGATGTGAACGAATCACAATGTGCTGACCGCTGAGAAGATATCTCAGTCTTTGTATGGTCCAGTATGTAGCTAGGGCAATTTTTTCACAAGGACCAAATTTCAATTCAGGTGATGTCATTTTGCGACTTAAGTATGCAATAGGGGCTAGTATATCACCATGGTATTGGGCCACTACTGCACCAAGTGTTGTATCAGACACACTAGAGTATAAATAAAATGGTTTGTCTGATGCTGGAGTGCCCAAAACGGGTGCACTAGCTAATGCAGATTTGAGGGAGGAAAATGTCTGTGTATGAGAATCATTCCATTCAAATTTGTTTTGTTTCAGTAGGTCATATAATGGTTCTGCAAGCAAAGCATAATTAGCAACAAATTCTCTGCAAAATCCTGTAAGCCCAAGAAACTGCTGTAAAGATTTCACATCTACAGGTCTTGGTAGGGAAAGAATATGTTTAACCCTATCCTCAAGAATACTTCTGCCTGTTGGACCAAGTTCCAATCCGAGGTAATTAACCTTCTGTTGGACCAACTGACACTTGTCAGGGTTAAGTTTCAAGCCATGCTTTTTAAGGCATTCCAAAACCTTTTTTAACAGTTTAATGTTACTCTCTCTGGAATCATTAGCTATTAACAAGTCATCAACATACTGAACAATTTTGTTATGCAAATTATGAGACTTTAGAGCTTGAGCTAACATGCTGTGAAAAATTGCAGGGCTATCACAGTAACCTTGAGGAAGAACTGTCCAGCAATACTGTTTAGACTGAAAAGCAAATGCAGTACGATACTGAGTTTCAGGAGTGACTTGTACACTATAAAACCCATTTGCAAGATCTAACACAGTGTAATACTGCATTTCAGGAGTTAATTTAGCAATCAGTTCAGGGTAAGAGGCCACAACAGGTGCTGTTCTAAAAACTGTCTCATTTAGTCGTCTGTAATCAATGGTTAAACGCCAAGTGTTGTCTTTTTTACGAATAGGCGACACAGGACTCGAGCCTGCAGTTTGGCATGGTCGAATTAACCCACGCTGTAACAATTGGTCAATGATAACTTCTAAATCCTTTTCTGCCTCACGTGGAATTGGATACTGTTTAACATATGGGTGGTGTGAACCATCCAAAGAAACCATTAATTGTGATTTACCAAAATCTAGACTATCTTTGGCCCATACATCGGCATATTCATGCCACCAAGATTCTGTATCCACAGGAGGAGCAGGAGGGTGTTTGATTTTCATACCCTTTACGGCCCCAACATCCTCATGTGGATAGACAACATGCACAGGAGGCAAATTGGAGCCTAAACTGATCCGAGTATGCTCAGAAGGGCTAGTACTCCCCTCAATATTCCAAAGCATGTGATTCATTAAATCAATGATAAACCCAAACTTTACAATATCCGGAGCTCCCAACAGAGATAACGCATCTTTTTCCAAAAACACATCAGTCTTAGAGCCAATCTTCAATGTCCTAGGCTCAACATACACTGTTTTTGGCATGCCAGTAACCCCCACAATGCAAGCAGTAGTAAATTTGCTAGTTTTTGGTGTATCAGATATTAGTGTAGCAGCTGCCCCTGTATCGATTAGAGTGTTAATTTTCTCCCCATCTACCAACATAGTACACATTGGTCGTCCCCATTTATCTAGATCCAGAGGCCAGTCGAGACAAAGAGGAGAGGAGAAAACACATCCCTAGCAGGAGGAGAGGGGTGGAAGGGAAGTTGTTAGAGTTGCAACAGGCGTTAAATTAGCTTGCTCTACTTGTTTTCTAAGTAACTCAACAGAATGTTGTAACGCTTTCTGAGATGCAATAATATCCCTCAAGGGAATCCACTCACCATCTTTTCCTATGCCACGTCTTGTAGTATTAAATCTACCTCTAAAACCACCCCGTCCACGGTACTGTGGACCTTCTGTCTGCCAAGTATTAGAGGCATTATTTAATTGCTGTCCATCTCTCCACGATCTTTGAGCCTATGTTATTTCAGAAATCGGAGAGGGTTTAGAATATCTATCCATTTCAACTTGCAAACAGTCAAGCCATGAATTAAAGTCAACATTCCTCAGGTCACCGTAACAGATGGTCATAACATGAGAAATGTTACTTGGTACAAGAGTGAAAATTAACTCCCGCACTGCTGGATCCAATTTAAGGTCAGCTTGTATTTCAGAACGTTTTTCTGAAGAAGTAGCCCCATTAGTAAGAGCAGCAAGGAAACAATTACGCTGTTAGCAGTTTCTGTGATAGACTCATTAGGAAGTGAGATAAAAGCTTTGTTAATCTGGAACGGAGTAGACAAATGAAATAGTTTATGGCAACACCATTCTAACAGCTGAGAAAAAGTTTGTGCAAAACCTTCTATGACAGCTGAACAGGATCCCAGACCTTTCAGAAAAATCTCTATTAGTTGTGAATCCGAAGAACCCCAGCGAAGGAGTTTTCCGATCCAATGTGTGAATCTATTGAAATCCTCAATAGTACCCTTATTTACAGGAGCTTGCCCTATTTCAGATAAGACAGCCCTGGCTTCTGTCGCTTTCACAGAAGAAGGTGCTGTCATGTGTACATTAACAGGATCAGAAATAACAACATGTCGTTTAGTTTTAGCCTCTTTAAGGTCACTTTGCAGTTGTTTGTTAGCAGTCTGAAGGTCTTGTGTAGTATCATGCAATATGCTAGTAGTCTTTTCCTGTTTTTTAGTAGTAGCCTTAAGTTTGTCATTTACCCGTTGTAACTCGTCATTGTCAAGCCTAAAACGTTCAAGGTTAGTTTTAGTCTCAGTTAATAGTCGTGCAGCTTCAGACAACTCTGCTTCTAAGTCTCGTCTCTGCTGGTGTTCTTGTGAAAATGATTGTTTTACATTATGTAAAGTCATTTCCATATCATTATATTCTTTTTCTATTCTAGCATGATGTGCAGAAATTTCCTTCAATTTGTCATCTGATAACACTTCGTTAGCCTCTAATTGAGGACCACGTGTTATAGGATTACAAGGAACAAGATCAGTTTTAGAAAATTCAATTGGCAATTCTGGATACAAATGTGTATACGTGGGAGGAGCAGAGGGGACAGAAATTGTTTGTGAAGGAAACTCAATATTTTCATTTTTATGCTCCATCCACATAGCAATGTCGTCTTCATTAATTAAAGCAGAAGGAAGATCGACTGACAAGGTGGCAATCTGATACCATTTGTTTTCATGAGCAACAGGGGATTTTTTAAATATAGCACTTCCCCGAGCCTTACCTCCTAGTTTTAAAGAAGGAGAGTGCTTAGTACGCAGGCATTGTAAGGTGTCTACAGCTTGATCAAGGATTATATTTTTGGATTCTAAATTATGAACTTTATCTTGTAAGAATCCAGCAGTGTGAGCTGCATTTTGTGCCTGGGTGCGGTAATCTTCTAATTGTACATGCAGCGTATCAATAAGAGAAGCTTGCAGATTAAAACTAACTTGCAACTGTTCAATCATTTGGAGGGACATCATTAGCATATCTAGTAAAGCTTGCAAACTTCTACCCTTTTTTACTTTGTCACATTTAAGCTGCATTATTGAGGGTAATACTTGAAAAATGTCCTCTAGAAACAGCGCATCACTTACATTGTCGCCCAACTTAAATGGACCTCCATATTTTTTAATCCAACATTTTATATATTCTTGAAACACAGAAGGGAAAGAAAACAAAACAGGGGAATTAACGGATCTCTGTTCAGTATTTAAATCAATAGGGTCACATGATCTAGATTCAAGATTACCTATCCTATTTGGAAACTTAAAGAAAGACATACTTACAAAACGAGGATCCTTCCAACAACTGAGTACACTGCAAAAGACACGACTAAACCACCCAAGGACGAGGCCCCCAGAATGTCGGTTTTCGGTGATCCTTCAATATTGATAGTTATGGCTCGCTTCAGGTATGATGTGGACCTTTACCGACAAAAGGTCACTCCGGGTCATTCTAAGCTTAGTGTGTCTTTATGCAATCTATAGCTGTATACGGAGCAGACCCTTCCGTTCCCAAATTACTTATAAATACTGTTTTCCTTAACCATTCTAGATGATAACTTGACTATCACTAAAATAATCCAGTGTCTGAAGACCCAAAAGGCACTGTAATAATATTGTAATAAATGAAACAATGACTCAAATAAATATAAGATAAAAGTGTATTGAATGAATGTTACAGAATGCAAAAATAGTCAGTAAATAATTAATCTTACCAAATGTATTAGTGGCTACAGCATATGTCCCTGTATACCTTTCAGATGTGTGGTGACAGCAGGCAGAGTAAGAGTAGATGGATGAATGAATGAATGAATGGTGAATGAATGACAACGTCACACTCTTTCTCCTTCAGTTAAATAGCCATTTTGTCCTCCATAAAGCAGCCCCCACCTGTGTAATACTCCCAAAAAGGTTTTCTAACTTGTTGCGTGATGTAATGTATTGAATATCTAAGTTTGGGAAATACCCTAGATGGCTCTGCCTATAGTTAGCTTCAAAATTAAGTGAAGTGTTTTGTATACATTTGGCTGACAACACATGTGTTTGTTCTAATTTAACTTCAACCTTTTGGCTGTTAACCTTGTGGAAATGTCATTGAAAATTTAACTTTTTCAAATCTAAGCAAAAAGGCCTGCAATATTTCATACACCTATTTATACAGCTAAATGTACATTATTATTAGATATATATATATATATATGCACCATACCATATAATACATATATATATTGCAAACTACACATTAAATAATGATCAACACTCCACACCCATTAATCGTGTAAGTCTTGACAGGTGATGCTGTAGCTTGTACTGTGTTTAGCCATTGCCATTGTATTGCATACTTATGTTATACTAAATATTCACTGATTGTTATCATGCATGCTGCCTAATATTATTGTTATTTAATTTGTCACAATAAATGATATCTATTTTTATAACAAATTGTGATTTTATTTGTATGGAATACATTTCACTTACATGATAACGATCTCTAAGATCTAAGAGAATTGAAATAGTGGGCAATTCTCAACTGTATAATATCATCCCATAAATATCCCCACATACCGAATGCCCCGACTTTCGTTTCTTTGCATGGGAAAATCAAGCGTTTCAACATGGGGCCATAGTTTAAAGGCAGCAGACAGGCAACCAGGCTCCTCCAATGCACAGTGGCGAGATTGGTCTCATCACAGTAGTGATTTAGCAAGAGAGTCTGACAAGCATAGCAATCCCTTGTAGCAGATTCCCCCAATAAGAGACGGCACTCCAAACTGAGGATGAAGTAGAATTTAAGCTTGTAAGCAAACACTCTGCTTTTATGCCCATTCTACAAACATAGTACTGCCCACAGGGTTTTGAAGTACAACCAATCAATACGTACAATACACTCAGATACTACCACACAAAATCCTCGCCTCTGCCTGTGATATAATTACTGAACTTCAGTGAGCAAGCCTGGTCATCTGCTAAGCCTGATTCCCCAACTTTGCAAGCCCATTTCTTCAGTGAGCAAGCCTGATCGTCTGCAAAGCCTGATTCCCCAACTTTGCAAGCCCATTCCTTCAGTGAGCAAGCCTGATTGTCTGCAAAACCTGATTTCCCCAAATTTGCAAGCCCATTCCTTCAGTGAGAAAGCCTGATCGTCTGCAAAGCCTGTTTCCCCAACTTTGCTAGCCCATTCCTTCAGTGAGCAAGCCTGATCGTCTGCTAAGGTAGCCTTCTGGAAGACCAAACGAAGACTCTATCCTGCACACCTTCATTTATTTTTAACCCTGTACATTTTTTTTATATATACATATAATGTGTACATTGTATATTTTCTTGTATTTATATCTTGTCTGTTATGCTAAAGTGTAGTTTTGCTAGCCCTGTCTGTAATTGTTTTATTCACCTATATGCATTCCTCTATTTCCCCTCTGATTTGTGGCTGACCTTTGACCCCTCCCTTTTCTTATTGAGATGATTGTTTTTATTTGAATATCCATCTCTTCATCTCTTTACCTAAACACATTTCCCCCTCCCTTACCTTTATTGCAAGCTCTCTGACCCTCACATCTCTTTATTCAACAGCCTGATTCCCCAACTTTGCTAGCCCATTCCTTCAGTGAGCAAGCCTGAGTGCTTTCATCTACCGCCCCCCTGGTTATCCTAGACTATTCATTGAACACTTTTCTTCCTGGCTTCCTTATAATTGGGGATTTCAATATCCCAATCAGCAACCCATATTGCACTGATGCCTCTCGTCTGCTCTCTGTAACCTCCTCCTTTGGCCTTATGCAATGGTCCAATTTAGCAACCCATACAGCGGGAAACACTCTTGATCTTGCCTTCACCAACCTCTGTACTGCCTCTAATCTCTCCAATATTCCTTTTCCTCTATCTGACCACCATCTGCTGACTTTTGACATTGGCATACTTAAGACCCAATTGATACCACCGTCTGAACATCACTCTCACAGAAACCTCCAATGTCTTGACCTAGAGCATTTCTCCACTAATCTACAAACTCTCCTTTTACCTATCTCAAACCTCACCTGTCCTAGTTCTGAAACCTCCTTCTACAATTCCTCCCTCTCCTCTCAACTAGACATTATGGCACCTATGGCAGGTGCCCCCAACAACAACCCTGGCACACCAAGCTCACTCGATACCTCCAAAAATGCTCCAGAACTGCTGAACGCTGTTGGAGAAAGTCTCACTGTGCATCTGACCTTCTCCACTATAAATTTATGCTGAGCTCATACAGCTTGTCTCTTTCCTCTGCAAAAGTTAATTACTTCTATACCCTCATAACCACACTCTCCCGCAAACCCAAACAACTATTTCTCACATTTAACTCTCTTCTTCGCCCTGCTGTTCCTCCTCCACCTACTAACTTGAACGCCTCAGACTTTGCAACTCACTTCACTGACAAGATCTCTACAATCAGAAAAGAGATCTCTCATATTTCTTCTTCCTCTTACAATACTTCCCCTAATTTCACTCCTTCTGCTGTTCTATGTTCATTCGCACCCTGTACATTGGAAGAGGTTTCTGCTCTGCTCCAGTCTTCCCGCCCACCACCTGCTCCCTAGATTCAATTCCCTCACATCTCATCTGTACTCTGTCTTCTTCTCTTTCTCTACCTCTCACTAAAATTGTCAATCTCTCTCTCTCCTCTGCTATATTTCCATCGCCCTTCAAACATGCAACTGTAACCACCATTTCTAAAGAAGCCCAATCTTGACCCTAACTCCCAATCCAACTATCGTCCTATCTCGCTACTGCCTTTTGCATCCAGATCCTTGAAAGTATTGTGTATGTGAGATTGACAGACTTCCTCGAGTGCAACTCTGCTAGATCCGCTTCAGTCTGTTTTCTGCGTTAAGCACTCTGTGGAAACGGCACTGACCAAAGTATCCAATGATCTACTCGCTGCAAAATCTCGTGGTCACTACTCTATCCTAATTCTCCTTGACCTGTCTGCAGCTTTTGACACTATTGATAATCAACAGCTTCTTCTCATCCTCCGCAATATCGGTCTACAAGATATTGCTCTCTCCTGGTGCTCCTCCTACCTCTCCCAGCACTCTTTCAGTGTTTCTTTCTCTGGCTCTGCTTCTTCTCCCCAGCTCCTCTCTGTTGGTGACCCCAAGGTTCAGTCCTTGGTCCCATACTGTTCTCCATCTATACTGCCTCCCTTGGTAAATTCATTAGCTCCTTTGGCTTCCAATATCATTTCTATGCAGATGACACACAAATCTACCTGTCCTCTCCTGATTTCTCCCCATCCCTCTTGACTAGTGTCTCTGACTGCCTCTCTGCTATTTCTAACTGGATGGCTGCCCACTTCCTTAAACTAAACTTGACCAAAACTGAAATGCTGGTCTTTCCTCCCTCTAGTGTTGTTACTCCTGTGTCTGTCTCCCTCCAAGTCAACGGTGCTACCATCAGCTCCACTGTGCAGGCTTGCTGCCTAGGTGTTCTCATTGACTCCAACCTCTCCTTCAAGCCTCATGTTCAATCTATCGCCAAATCCTGTCATTTCCATCTCAAAAACATTGCGCGCATCCGCCCCTACTTAACGCCAGATGCGATTAAGGTGTTGGTCCATTCCACTGTCCTTTCTCACCTTGACTACTGGAATCCGCTTCTCAGTGGTCTTATGTGCTCCCAACTTGCGCCGTTACAATCCATAATGAATGCAATGGCGAGGCTCATCTTCCTTTCCGCCTGCACCTCCCATGCCTCACCCTTCTGTCAGTTCCTACATTGGCTTCCTATAAAATATTGAGCTCAATTTAAAATTCTGGTTCTTGCTTTCAAATCGCTACATAATGCTGCTCCCACCTATCTATACTCCCTTATACACAAGTATGTCCCGTCTAGGCCCTTACGATCTGCTGAAGACTTACGTCTATCTTCTGTCCGTACTCCCACCTCTGATGCTCGCCTTCAAGATTTCTCGAGGGCTGCACCGTTCCTGTGGAACTCGCTTCCCTCCTCCGTTAGATGCTCACCCAGTCTCCACTCCTTCAAAAAATCGTTAAAACCCACTTCTTCATAAAAGCGTATCAATTAAACTGTTAATAGCTCCTGACTGATTCCTCTTCTGCAACTGTCACTAGTCTAATACTATCCTTAACTTTTGTGTCATTTTACCCCACTCCCTCTAGCGTGTAAGCTCATTGAGCAGGGCCCTCAACCCCTCTGTTCTTGTGTGTCCAACTTGTCTGGTTACAACTACATGTCTGTTCGTCCACCCATTGTAAAGCGCTGCGGATTTTGATGGCGCTGTATAAATATCATAATAATAATAACACAATGGGCTAACAGTTTTACACAATATTCATAACTTTAAAAGTATGCATCACATTCGCATACAACTTAAATTTTCAGAATCAGCATACCAAATACAAACATACGTCAAAATCATACAAATTGGTCCAGTGGGTCAAAAGTTTGTTGGAAGTATGCTGATTCTAAAAAAGTAAGTTAAATGTTAATGTGATGCATACTTTTCAATTAATGAATAATGTGAATAAATTGTATTTCTCTGCTTGTTATAATTACATTACCCTTTGTGTAAGGTAATTGAATCTCAGGCAGAGTGGAGGATTTTGTGTGGGAGTGTCTGAGTGTATTGTATGTGTTTATTGGTTGTGTTCCAAAACCCTGTGGGTGGTACTAATGTGTATATAAGAACAATAAACCCACAGCTCTGTCTGTTCACTGCTTGATCCTCAACACGGAGCTTTGTCTCGTTCTTGGGGGGGATTTACTGTATGCTGTTCCAGTTTGACTGCTAGGAGTGTAATAGGTTTTTCCTATTCGACTGTTTCAGCATTCATATGGTTTCCTGTTCGGCAGATTGGTGTTCTGCAGTAGCTGTGCCTGTGTCTCTGGAAGGGAAGATCTACTAAATGGCGGTTTAACCCTTTTATGCTGAAGGTGCCATTACAATTGGTGGCAAGCGTCGGGATCGTTCCCACAGCCAGAAGGACAGCTACAGGAGACACCATTCCGTGGATTTACAAGTTGGGGGCAACGCATGTCCCAGTACAGCGACCCTAAAAGCCACAGAATGGAACCAGCAGTGTTATACAAGGAGGAGGACCTGGATGGCTGGGATGCATTAAGGAAAAGCATCTGGTACCAGGCCCTGGATAATGTACAATACCAAAGGGGTGAGAATCTCCCCAGTGAAGAGCAGCGGTTGCAGAAGCAAGTGGCCCTGCGGATGCCCTTCCTGGGAGAGCAGCCCCTGGAGAAATGGGTGAAAGAACTAGAGCACCGGGAATGGCAGGAGCTATGGCTGGAGGATGCCTACCAGGTGCTCTGGTGGTATATGGCACAGTATATACCCTGGACAGCCGAGCATGACAAGCCAGAGGGAGAGGAGTTTGATGGTCCTGGCTTGTTATGGGAGTCCTTTGCAGAGCCAAACTTCGGGAGCCCTGCGCAGACCAGACTTCAGGACATTTTCTGTGAGAGGGAGGCTAGGCATGACTGGGATGACCCCCATGAGGTAGAGCAAGACCTAGCTCACCTAGCAACCCTGGAGTAGGAACTGGAGCAGGACTACCAAGATCTCTTACACTCCATTGGTAAGGCTCAGCAGGACAGCAAGGTGACAGATCCAGTCTCAGACCGCTTCAGCTGGGAAGATATTGTTGATATTTACTGGGAGGAACCCCAGGCGGCAGGTGGAGATGGGACCGAAGTCTCTCCACCAGCCCTACAGGGATGCTGGGCGGTCAGCCCAGATCCCCAGCGGCAGATTGATTTGCAGGGAATAGAGAGCCGTGTCTCCTTTCGCCAGCGGCAGTGTGATATGCCGGGAATTGGGAGCCCAGTCTCCATTCCCCAGCGGCAGTGTGATATGCTGGGAATTGGGAGCCCAGTCTCCATTCCCCAGCGGCAGTGTGATATGCCGGGAATTGGGAGCCCAGTCTCCATTCCCCAGCGGCAGTGTGATATGCCGGGAATTGGGAGACCAGTCTCCATTCCCCAGCGGCAGTGTGATATGCAGGGAATTGGGAGCCCAAGCTCCATTCCCAAGCGGGAGATATTGCAGGGAATTGGGAGCCCAAGCTCCATTCCCCAGTTGCAGGCTGAGTTACAGGGGGCAGAGACAAGTGGTCCTGTCCCCCAGCAGCAGTGTTCCTTGCAGGGAGAGAAGAGCAGCATCCTCCCTCCCCAGTGGCAGGGTGAGCTACAGGGATGCTGGGCAGTCGGCTCAGATCCCCAGCGGCAGTGTGATATGCAGGGAATTGGGAGCCTAGTCTCCATTCCCCAGTGGGAGATATTGCAGGGAATTGGGAGCCCAGTCTCCATTCCCCAGCGGTAGATATTGCAGGGAATTGGGAGCCCAGTCTCCATTCCACAGCAGGAGATATTGCAGGGAATTGGGAGCCCAGTCTCCATTCTCCAGCGGGAGATATTGCAAGGAATTGGGAGCCCAGTCTCCATTCCCCAGCGGCAGAGTGTCCTACAGGGAATAGAGAGCCCAGTCTCCTTTCCCCAGCAGCAGGACTCTGGATTGTGAGCAGAGACAGTCGGTCTCCCACCCCCCGCGGCTGGAAGTATGTATGGGAGAGGAGCTTGTTACCCCCTCTCCCCAGCGGCAGCTTAATGTACCAGGGGGAGACAGTAAGCCCCACAACTGTGCAGATGGGGCTGTGGTCTCTGCACGTACAGGGGGTAGGGACGGTCGGTTCTGCCCCCCAGCGACAGGGCTGTTTAGCCAAAGGGGAGACAGTCGGTCTCCAGCAGCAGAGCTGTGTGTCTAAAGGGGAGACAGTCGGTCTCCAGCAGCAGAGCTGTGTTTCTAAAGGGGAGACAGTCGGACTCCAGCAGCAGGGCTGTGTATCTAAAGGGGAGACAGTCGGTCTCCCCCTCCAACAACCAGGCTTCAACCAGGCTACCTTCCCAGTAGCGCTGGCAACAGGGCAGAGTACCGCTGGTCTCTGCCCACGCAGCAACCCACCAAGTCAGCATACCCGTACCCAGCACAGCCGTGGTGAGGTACCTGGACATGGATAAGCTTCTCCTCTACCCAGGTGTAGTAACCATTTATTGTGGGTGGGCTGTGCTGTTGATTGTGTTTTGTGGGTGGGCTGCTGGACTAACAAGGGCACTGACCAGCAGGAGGTCAGATACCCTGTTAGTCTGTTTGGAAAAGGGGAGAGATGTGACGAGAGCAATCTAGCCACATTGCATTGGAGAAGCCTGGTTGCTCGCCTGATGCCTTTGGACTATGGCCCCATGTTAAAACACATCTTTTTCACTGCAGAAAAGACTTATTCATGCTTTTCTGCCCGGTGTTAGGTAGATTCTCGGATTTACTGAATGAACTCCTATAACCCAGATAGGTATGCCATGGAGCCTATTCATGTAATAAAAGACTTTGGCTCCATGGCAATTGAACTGTATGTGTTTGCGGTCTGAGCGCCATTCAGTATTAATGTGCACTCAGACCTAAGCTATCTGGACATATGTTGCATGTCTGTATTTTATGTCATAAATGTAACCTTGTGTATTTTATTGTATTTTACTGTCTTTTTGCTGCCATGTGTTCAATGGAGTTTTGCCAATGGAGATTTATTGTATGCTGTTCCAGTTCGACTGCTAGGAGTGTAAACCTATTCGTATGGTTTTTCCTATTCGGCTGTTTACAGCATTCATATGGTTTCCTGTTCGGCGGATTGATGTTGTGCAGTAGCTGTGCCTGTGTCTCTGGAAGGGAAGATCTACTAAACGGCGGTTTAACCCTTTTATGCCTGAGGGTGCCGTTACAATTGGTGGCAAGCGGCGGGATCGTTCCTACAGCCAGAAGGACAGCTACAGGAGACACCATTTCTTTGGATTCACAAGTGGGGGCAACGCATGTCCCAGTACAGCAACCATAAAAGCAACAGAATGGAACCAGCAGTGTTATACGAGGAGGAGGACCTGGATGGCCAGGATGCATTAAGGAAAGGCATCTGGTACCAGGCCCTGGATAATGTACAATACCAGTGGGGTGAGAGTCTCCCCTATGAAGAGCAGCAGTTGCAGAAGCAAGTGGCCCTGCGGATGCCCATCCTGGGAAAGCAGCCCCTGGAGGAATGGGTGATGGAACTAGAGCACCGAGTATGGCAGGAGATATGGCTGGAAGATGCCTACCAGGTGCTCTGGTGGTATATAGCACAGTATGTACCCTGGACAGCTGAGCATGACAAGCCAGAGGGTCCAGAGTTTGATGGTCCTGGCTTGTTATGGGAGTCCTTTGCAGAGCCTGACTTCGGGAGCCCTGCGCAGAACAGACTTCAGGAAATTTTCTACGAGAGGGAGGCTAGGCATGACTGGGGTGACCCCCATGAGGTAGAGTAAGACCTGGCTCACCTAGCAACCCTGGAGTAGGAACTGGAGCAGGACTACCAAGATCTCTTACACTCCATTGGGAAGGCTCCGCAGGACAGCAGAGTGACAGATCCAGTCTCAGACCGCTTCAGCTGGGAAGATATTGTTGAGATTTACTGGGAGGAACCCCAGGCGGCAGGTGGAGATGGGACCGAAGTCTCTCCACCAGCCCTACAGGGATGCTGGGCGGTCAGCCCAGATCCCCAGCGGCAGATTGATTTGCAGGGAATAGAGAGCCGTGTCTCCTTTCGCCAGCGGCAGTGTGATATGCCGGGAATTGGGAGCCCAGTCTCCATTCCCCAGCGGCAGTGTGATATGCTGGGAATTGGGAGCCCAGTCTCCATTCCCCAGCGGCAGTGTGATATGCCGGGAATTGGGAGCCCAGTCTCCATTCCCCAGCGGCAGTGTGATATGCAGGGAATTGGGAGCCCAAGCTCCATTCCCAAGCGGGAGATATTGCAGGGAATTGGGAGCCCAAGCTCCATTCCCCAGTTGCAGGCTGAGTTACAGGGGGCAGAGACAAGTGGTCCTGTCCCCCAGCAGCAGTGTTCCTTGCAGGGAGAGAAGAGCAGCGTCCTCCCTCCCCAGTGGCAGGGTGAGCTACAGGGATGCTGGGCAGTCGGCTCAGATCCCCAGCGGCAGTGTGATATGCAGGGAATTGGGAGCCTAGTCTCCATTCCCCAGTGGGAGATATTGCAGGGAATTGGGAGCCCAGTCTCCATTCTCCAGCGGGAGATATTGCAGGGAATTGGCAGATTGGTGTTCTGCAGTAGCTGTGCCTGTGTCTCTGGAAGGGAAGATCTACTAAACGGCGGTTTAACCCTTTTATGCCTGAGGGTGCCGTTACAATATATATATATATATATATATATATATAAATATAATTATCATTATATATTTATATATAATATAAAATAAATAAATATGTAAATATGTTAAAAAATTTAATAAAAAAATAAATAAAATATATATGTGTAATTTCATTCTAACTGTATTTCAAAATTAATATATATATATATATATATATATATATTGATATAAAAATACAAGTAGAACAAATATATATATATATATATATTTTAAGGTTTTGCCTGTAGTTGTGGGAGGGTCTTGATTTCCCATTAAAAGGGCTGACAGTCCACTCCCAACTTATCGTGGATTGTCTGGCGAGTCACATGATGTAGCGGAGAGCTAGTATTTTATAGCCTACCTCCACTTGTAAATCCCAGTGAGGCTCAGGAACAAGTAATTATAAATCCATAGGCAAGGTATCCAGCAGGTAAAACAATACAGTAGTATCCCAACAGCACTCCCAATAACTGGACGACACACAGTATCAGGAGCAGAACTGAAAGCTTTATTTCCACAGTGGCCTTTTAAAGCATGCTCCCATGCAAGGGAGGGATTTACATTTATTAACACAATAGCCAATCCTGTTCGGGTAACCTCCCACACATCCCCTCCCCTCAGCCTGCATCATAATCCCCTTATCCAGGACACCAATTCCCCCCGTTTCTGGATGTACCTCTAAACCTAGGGGTACCACTTTAAATTATACATCCCCTGGTAGCTCTGATCTGGGTGAACAACATATCCAAAAATCACCCAGATCAGACCAGGGGTTCGGGAAATTCATGGAGGGAATAAAATGACCGACCGCACTGGAAGAAATAGCTGAATTGGGCTCCCTGCGATGGGGCCCTGGGGTCGGTCCTGGAAAAAGGGAATGAATTACATGAAAGCCTCTAGCTATAGAGACTGGGGATGGTTCGCCTGAATCCCCTTGTTCGGTTGCTTCTGTCTACCGAACGAGGGGCCGTTCGGTAGTTTGGAACCAAACGGACCAGGCTGGTGGAGGTCTCAACGGTGTTCGCCTAGTCGAGTGTCCGTTTTGAGTTCCAGACACTTGACGGCAAAACACCGCTGTTCAGGAGTTTTAAAATGGCTGCCGCCACGCGTTCGTTTCCCGAATGGCGGCCACCCCCGAGAACAAATGATTACTATACAGCTTGTCAATTACCAGTTCGCAACAATGTTGCAACGGGTAATTGAAGGCACACTTAACACCGGGGAGGTCTGACAGTTTGGTAGTTTCATTCCCTTATTTGTTAGAAAGATTCTACCGAACAATCAGACAATACATCACATTACTACACATACACTTTGCAATTAGACAAATACAGTATAAAATAACACAAGTCCCAGGACAGCCCAGTGCCATCCGCTACACATGACTACTTCCGGTCGCCATTTTTGTTTTTTGTTGTCTCCTGCAGTTCCTCGTGTCCTGATTAATAGCTCTGGTGTCTGTTTATATTTCCACTTATCCGACCGCTGGCTAAATGGTACTGTACCACTACCCCTCATGCTGGCTCAGAACTGCTCGGTTTACTGTAAGTCAGACCCACAGTGTCGCCCCACGGTCGCTTTTTGATAGCGTCATCAATATGTAGGTCACTGTTTTCTCTATCGCTTTCCCTTACCGGTTTCGTTCAAATGATGTGTTTGGCAAATTATACAGCACTACTTACGTACGCTTGTAATGCAGCATTACTGTAAATATTTAATTTCTATCTACCGTATGCTCAGGAATCGCCTCCCCCCTTCCTCAGTTCGGCTCTTTCACAATTAAAAAGCTCAGTATTCGTATGCATTCATATGAATCGGGTGATTTATATATGTGAAACAGATGAACAGCTGTTCATACTCAAGCTGCGAGCACAGTTCTTACAGACTGCCAGTCTCCAGCGTTAGTCTGTTACTCACAGAAACTGCGAGTTGGCAATCTATAATCTGTATAATTTATCCAGTTTGAAAGCCCTTATTTCTTTATGATTATCAGCCACCACTAAGCATGTGCATTTTCAACTATGGATAGATAAATTAATTTTCAGGTACCTGCTGTCACTTGGGGGAGGACGGGACAGTTCCATAGTGGTGCCTAAGAACACAGGGTGAGTATTGTACTGTCAAATTAGATGTACATATTTGAGCCTTTTCTTGTTCCAGCTCTACCATCTCCCTCTTCACCTCCTTGTGGTTCTATTTTCAGTAGCCATATCAACATAGTATATCTATAACTCACAAACATACATATATAGTAGTTTAGCATATACATTTGGGTGTCTTATTCCACAGATACTTTTATTTCATTTGACGGTCTGCTTAAGGATGTTTCAAATCCTAGTCGTAGTGTAATTAAGTAAACACTTGGTAAAGTACTGAGGCCAGCACTGATGTACTCATTGAAGTTTTACTTTTCTGGACATACACATATCGCATTTCTTAGGTACCTTGCTCAAATAAATGGTTGCCTTCCAAGCACTGCAATTCCGTCATCTGCCTCGGTAAATATTTCACTGCTCATCTGCGGGTAGATTTATTTTATTTGTTCAGGTCCACCATCTGGCCCACTCACATAAATATGTTTGCACAGATACTCATTCACATCTTAAGCTATAGGTTGCAGCACTTATTAGGTTGCAGCACGTATCTACTGCCGCTCTCTCGTTCCCATGTTTCTGCATAGAATCTCGTCCTGACTCAGACTTTATCAGGTACGATTTCACAACCCCGTGCCTTTTCTATTTTTAGAGTGGTACTGGCTTTTGAGATTTAGGTTGTCCAACTGGGTTTCTGTTTTCCAGTCTTAATCCATTAGCTAGTGGTTCCGCGAGGCCAACACCCATCCTCATACTCAGAGGTATACGTCCCTCTGCCCAAATCATAGTTAGCCGCCTCGCAGTGTCACATAGAGAGGGCCTCCCATGTCACTCCCATTCTATCTTATGCTTTAGTTACCACCGAGAGGCCAACACCCCGCCACAACATTTCGGTGGCCTCAAACTCCCCTCGGGCCAACGCATAGTTAGCGACTCTCACGCCGCTTGGCAATTAGTAGGGACTCATCTGTCACATTAAGATAGCATAATTCTTTGCGCTTGGCTTCTAGCTAGCCTGCCAGTACCCGGTCTCTTTATCTCACTTATAATAATCAAGTTGCTTATATATATTTTCTGTTATGTATCAAGTTCCTGAGGCAATTGTGGCTTCAGTTCAGGTAGGTTGTTACATGTTTTCTCATGGTTTCGGGCTAATGCAAAAATCAATGTGGCCGAATACAGTTTTCCTAAAAACTCACCACAGGGAAACCAACCCATAGGGGTTGTCACAGGGAACACTTCACTTAAAACCCAGACTATTCATAGTCTTATCAGCACCGCATGCCTCCACCATTCCCAGCCTTAATTCCCTCATATCCTCCGATGGATTTCCTTACATATGTCATTATCGACAATGCCATTTGGGCCTATTTGGTGGCGGGTACAGGCGCATGACTCAGTAGAACAGACATCGGCAACACTTTTAGCTGCTTCCCATCTCATTTTTCGGTGGGGCATCTGCACGACATTTAAATGGCAGGGGCTTTATTATATGTTTCTCACAACTCACTTTTTGGCTCCATAAAGCAGCCTAATAAATTTGCCACGGTTGCTGGAACTTTGTGTTGGTTATTGCTTGATATGTGCAGATGTCCAACTGCACACTACCTGAATGATTTTCTCACGATCAGAAACATACCCTCCCCTCTAGCGGCCTTGCACACATACAGGCTCTTTTTAAAATCCCTGGTTAACTCGGTGTCTGGTTTATATTTATACACATATATATATATATATATATATGACTTTTGTCTTGATGTTTACACAAGTTTCATTGCCGGAATTTAGCTTATGATTGTCAAATAACTTGATTTTGACAACTTTGTCAGTATATTTGCCTTATTCGGTTAATGATGTGGTTAAATTACCATGCTAGGTTTTACTACTATAACTTAGTATTTCATGGGCATTGACATTTCACTTTCCTTAGGTGTCCTGGTCATACTGACAGTTGCTTTACAAACACAAAACCCGTCATCTGCCACAGTCATATTCTCACTGCTCACCAACAGTATCTGGTAGGTTCTTTTATTTAATTCGGGCCCATGATCTGGCCCACTACAATGTACCCATACGCACAGATACTCATGCACATTCTATTCATGGGTCGCAGCTCGTCATCTACTGCCACCCTCTCGTTCATATTTTTCCGATAAGCATCAGCCTGACTCAAACTTTATCAGGTACAATGTAATAATCTTGTGCATTTTCTATGTTTTGAGTGGTACTGGCTTCCTGAGATTTAGGTTGTCCAACTAGGTTTCTGTTTCTTGTCTTAATCCATAAGCTAGTGGTCCCGCGAGGCCAACACCCATCCTCATACTCGGAGGTATACGTCCCTCGGGCCAAATCATAGTTAGCCGCCTCGCATGGTTGCATAGAGAGGGCCTCCCATTTCACTCCCCTTCTATCTTATGCTTTAGTTATCACCGAGGGGCCGACACCCCGCCACAACATTTCGGTGGCCTCATATTTCCCCTCGGGCCAACGCATAGGTAACGCCTCTCATGCCGCTTGGCAATTAGTAGGGACTTCTCTGTCACGTTCTCAATAGCATAATTCTTCGCCGCTTGGCATCTAGGTAGCCTACCAGTACGCAGCCACTTTGTCTCAGAATAGTAATGTTTGCTGTGGTAGCTATTTTGGGGTTCACTTCTTTTTGCCACCTTAACCTAAAATTACTCTGTTCCCTACTAAAACAATGGTGTCCTGAGTAATAGTTCATCACCTTCCCGTAACAACCAAGTCAACCAACCATTATTAGTACTTCACGGCTCCATCCCTACGACATCTATATTCATGCTTTAAGTTCGCTTAATATTAACTAGACTCTGCCTAAATGCAAACCTTTTTCCATGACATGCCTTCCGTATAGGTGCAGCATCTGCAGCTTCCTCCAACCACATTCCAGCTCATATCATCAAGGCTATGGGACGCTGGAAACCCTCCGCCTATACTCTTTACAGTCCAAACCCAGATAAAGAGTTAACACAAGCTTTTCGTGACTTGTCCAAATAAACAATGTTTTGCTATGTGTATATTATTTTGTATGGTACTTTTCTTTTTGCCCACTTTTATTACAGGCCTACAGCTTTCTCGGTTCCGCACACCACAACCGACTGGTATCCATTTGTATGTGTTTTATTGGTTATTGTGGCGGAACCAGCCACGCCACTGGGCATTGGAGAAGACTGATTGCCGGCCTCCTGCCCTGTGACTATGGCACCATGTTGAAAGGATGCATTTTCCCCTGCAAAGACCCAAAAGCTTGGTCTTTCGGTACTTTCCCCACGTGAGCAGTGTTACCCAGATAGCTATGCCATGGAGCCCATTCGTATAATGAAGGACTATGGGAAAGACTTTGGCTCCATGGCAATTGAACTGTATGTGTGTGCTCTGAGCGCCATTCAGTAATAATGTGCGCTCAGATCTGAGCTATCTGGGGATATGTTGAATGTACCTGTTTTGTGCAATGGCTGCACAGTTATATGTTTTTATGTGTTTTATTGTCTTTTGCTGCCATGTGTTCAATGGAGTTTTGCCTCTGTCCTTGGAGATAAGATTACTTCCCAATTATCTCCAGGATAGAAGACTCTGTGGAACTGGTTTTGGGCAGAAAAGGAATGCTTCCTTTGGTCACAAAGGACTACAATCTATCTTTTAAACCACTGGACCAATATGTATGATTTTGACATATGTTAGTATTTGGAGTATGCTGATTCTGGAAATGTAAATGTTTTATGTGAATGTGATGCATACTTTTCAAGTTATGAATTATGTGGAAAAATTGTATTTCTCTGCTTGTGCTAAATTACATTACCCATTGTATTGTATTTCTCTGGCTGTGATAATTAGATTAACCATTGTGTTCAGTAATCATATCACAGGCAGAGGGGAAGATTTTGTGTGGGAGTGTCTTTCTGTAATGTACGTGTGTTATTGGTTGTTCTGTAAAACCCTGTGGGCAGTACTAAGTTTGTGGATTGGGAATAAAAGAGGCTGTATGTGCCAGTCCAGGCAGTTCCTGCTTAACCCTCAAAGTGAAGTGTCATCTCATTATTGGGGGAGGATTTATTGTATGCTGTTCCAGTTTGACTGCTAGGAGTGTAAACCTATTCGCATGGTTTTTCCTATTCGGCTATATACAACATTCATATGCTTGAGAGCATTCATATGCTCCTACGGTTCGGTGGTTTTGGTGTCTGCTGCAGTGTTTGGAGTCCTCAGGAAGTGCTAGGAGCATCCTTCAATGGAGGTACCCAGTCGGGGTGCCAGGTGATCCGTTACAGTTAAATTATGTTATGTTACCCTTTTCATTACGGCCAGATTGCCCCGACTACAAATTTTAAGGCCTTGCCTGTAGTTGTGGGAGGGGCTTGATTTCCCCTTAAAAGGGCTGACAGTCCACTCCCAACTTATCATGGATTGTCTGGCGAGTCACCCCTCCCACCACTCCCTCTATTCACCCTCTGAGGTGGGCCCACGTTTATTACAGGCCTACTGCTTTCTCAGTTCCGGCACACCACAACCGACTGGTGTCCATTTGTATGTGTTTTATTGGTTATAATATGTTATGTTACCCTTTTCATTACGGACAGATTGCCCCGACTACAAATGTAAATATATATATATATCACTATATAAATAAAAATAATAAATTAGGTCATTTTATTAATTACAATTTGTGGGACCTGCCTGAACCTGCCTCGGAAGACCTCGCTGAACACAAATTTTAGTGTTTCAAAACAGTAAAATGTATTACAACGTTGATATGCTCAGTAAAAGTGAAATTTTTTGAAATTTTCACACACAAATGGCATTTATGTGGACGATATAATTGATGTGATACGTTTTACTGTTTTGGAATACTAATATTTGTGTTCAGCGAAGTCTCCCGAGTATAACAGTACCCCTCATGTACAGGTATTATGGGGTTTTCAAAAGTTACAGAGTCAAATATAAGGCTGGCAATTCAGTTTTTTCACATTGAAACTGTAGCAAAACTAGCCACTTAAGACTATACCTGTATGAATATGTGCATATACCTTTAAAGCTGTTAGTACCCAGTATAGTACTGTATCTACATTTCAGGCGAACAAGGGCATTCGTATGCTGGTGGCATGAAAAACCCAGCATTTATACTGTAGTTTCACAAACAGTGCATTTCAACACTGTTCGTGAAACTAATAAACTACCGAATGGACGACCACACACACACCGGAGGTCGTGTGGCGCCCATTATCTGATTGCAACATTGTTGCAATCAGTAGTTAAGGGCTTTCCTAGGTGCCCGTCATTCGGCTACCAACCACGCGGCGGTCGGCCATCTTCGTTCCTTTGTTAAGCCCAGCGGTATTTGGTCATCGAGCTCCTGGAACTAAAATCGGCTACTCAACGGCACGAATACAGATGGACTTCCAGGCCATTCGGGAGCCCCGGGCGTTCGGTAGTTTGTTCCCTTAATACCAATCGGTACTTTAAATGTGACTTGAAAATAATATGTGTTTCGTGCGGCGTTCGGTTAGTTATGCTGGGATCTGAGCAGTATTCTCATGAACTGTGCGCTCAGACCCCAGCTATCTACCGAACGTCCATTCGTTTAAATAAAGGGAATATTATGGAAGTTATGCATTTTAATGTAAAATGTCAGTTCTGCTGCACGGAGGGATAATCCACTTAACTGTATATTGTAGTGGGAGTATCCCTCTCGTGCAGCAGTGCATGGTGGGAGAAATATCCGGGTTGTGCAGTTCCCCATGTAGTCCCCTACTGTACCACCCCTGGAATGTCAGTAGGGAAACCCCTTGCATGGGGAATCCGATCTATACAGTGACCTGTGATTAAAAGCTCAGTTGACTCCCAGCCTATGTGTCGTCTAGTTCTTAGGAGGGGAGGATTCTTACAACGCTACCGGGATTATTGTATGCTGTATTTATTTCCTTGGATTATTTTATGCTTTTCCTGTTACCCAGTGGAGATACTGTGGATTATACTACCTCTCCGCTACAATTGGTGGCAGCGGTGGGATTGAAACAAACAGCAAAGCAACGGTCGGCAGAAATTAAAACGAATAGAGGAGAAAAGAGCAGCAATTTGGGAGTTAACCCACACGTGGAAACCCGCGAACGGCCGGTGAATGGGAATGAATTATGCCCTTTTGAAATGAAGCACATTAAAAGACTTACTTGAAGCAAGAGGAGCAATAACCAGCAACAAGGCGAAGGCTATCTTGATTACAGAACTGATGGAAGGAGACAGAGCAGCAGCTGCTGCAGCACCTCCAATGGAGGAAGAACAACATGAATTTGCAAAAGAATTCAGGAGCAGGATGGCTTTATTCCCAAACCCACCATCTGAAGAGATGATTGGCAGGCTCTTCGCAGATGTGCAGGAATACATCATGCTCAGAGGGGCGCAGAGAAACCAGCAAGCCGGAGAAAGAGCCACGACACCGGTCAACACTTTCCCAGGAAAAGCCAAAATTCCCTACCAAGCCTTCAAAAGCTATTCAGAGGCTGACGGTGGTGTAGATGACTACCTGCAGGATTTTGAGAGGCTGTGTCAACTACACGACATCAGCGAGGCGGATCGGGTACCTCTACTAGCAGGGAGACTGTGACGAGACCAATCTCGCCACATTGCATTGGAGAAGCCTGGTTGCTCGCCTGCTGCCTTTGGACTATGGCCCCATGTTAAAAGACTTTATTTTACCCTGCAAAGACAAGAAAGCCGGGTCATTTGGTGCTTGCCCTGTTTGAGCAGTGATACCCCAGATAGCTATGCCATGGAGCCCATTCGTATAATGAAAGACTATGGGAAAGACTTTGGCTCCATGGCAATTGAACTGTATGTGTGTGCTCTGAGCGCCATTCAGTAATAATGTGCGCTTAGACCTAAGCTATCTGGGCATATGTTGCATGTCTGTATTTTATGTAAATGTAACCTATGTATTTTATTGTATTTTACTGTCTTTTTGCTGCCATGTGTTCAATGGAGTTTTGCCTCTGTCTTTGGAGATAATTGGATTACTTCTAATTATCTCCAGGATAGAAGACTCTGTGGAACTGGTTTTGGGCAGAAAAGCCATGCTTCCTGTGGTCACAAAGGACTACGATCTATCTTTTGAACCACTGGACCAATTTGTATGATTTTGACGTATGTTTGTATTTGGAGTATGCTGATTCTGAAAATGTAACGTGAATGTGATGCATACTTTTCAAGTTATGAATAATGTGGAAAAATTGTATTTCTCGCTTGTTCTAAATTACATTACCCATTGTGTAAGGTAATTTAATCACATGCAGAGGGGAGGAATTTGTGTGGGAGTGTCTGAGTGTATTGTATGTGTTTATTGGTTGTGTTCCAAAACCCTGTGGGTGGTACTAATGTGTAAGAATGTGTACATAAGCACAATAAACCCACAGCTCTGTCTGTTCACTGCTTGACCCTCAACACGGAGCTTTGTCTGGTTCTTGGGGGGATTTACTGTATGCTGTTAGAGACTGATTGCCAGGAGTGTAAGCTGCTTGGGTGCTTTTCCTGTTCAGCTGCTAGCAGCTATTCGTGAGGTTCCAGTTCTGGAATTTGGAATGCTACTTGGTATCCTGTTCGGGAGTTTGGTGTTCTGCAGTAGCTGTGCCTGCATCTCTGAAAGGGGACGATCGCCTAAACGATTTTAACACCTTGTGTGCTGAAACGGTCCGTTACAGAGACTATCTGGTCGCGCTGCAGAGGCGTACCAGGCTGTGCCGGATGAGGACAGTAGAGACTAGGACAAAGAAAAACAAGCGATTTTAGCCCGGTATGCGATCACCTCAGAGGCATACTGCCTAAAGTTCGGGACATTAAAAAGCCAACGAAAGACTCCCATGTAGAGTGGGCACACCGGCTACAGCGAGCTGCAAATGGATGGTTGGAAGCCACCCAGGTTAACACGTTGGAGGTTTGCTATCCATTGATAAAGCCTTATACTGGCGAAACACGTTTGGATACTTTTACTGTTTTTATATACTGTTAATAAAAAGATTTTGATCATTTTTTACGTTGAAACCATCATCTTTTACTACTACCTGGCTTTTATTAATGTTTTATACTGTATACTTCTTTTATTATTTTTATTTCCTGGATATAATACTCCAAAGAATCCTAGGTGGGGATTATACCACCTACGCTGTTACATAGAGCAGTTCAGGGCCGCCATCAGGGCATGACAACCGCAACGGTTGTCATGGGCCCGGCAGTCCTGGGGGGCCCGGACTGCTAAGGTCGTCCGGGCCCCCCATTCAGTGGGTACATACCGGGTCACCCCGGTATGTACCCACTGGGCCAGCCTCTTCTCCTGGGGGGCCCAGCAGCCGGTCACCTCAGGGCCCCCCAGAGGCTGGCCCTAACAGCCGGCCGGCACGCGAGGAAGCACTCAGAGGAGAGAAAGAAATGTCTGAGGGAGGTGGGGGGGAAATTTGAGGGAGGGGGAGGAAAGAAATTTAAGGGAGGAGGAAATTTGAGGGGGAATTTAAGGGGAGGGGGGAGGAAATTTAAGGGAGGGAGGGGGGGAGGGAAATAAATTTAAGGAAGGGAGGGAGGGGGAGGAAAGAAATTTAAGGAAGGGAGGGGGGGAAATTTGAGGGAGGGCGAGGAAAGAAATTTAAGGTAGGGGAGGAAGGAAATTTGAGGGGGGGAGGAAGAAAATTTAAGGGGGGGGAGGAAGGAAATTTTGAGGGAGAGGAAGGAAATTTGAGGGAGAGGAGGAAGGAATGAGGGAGGGGGAGAGAAAGGAAATTGGAGGGGGGAGGAAGGAAATTGGAGGGGGGGAGAAGGCAATGAGAGGGAGGGGGAGAAGAAGGAAGTGGAGGGGGAGAAGGACAGGTAACTAACTCATCCGGTGTCCCTTTTTAACGAACCTGTCGATTGTCTATCTGCCTCCTGTGTTGGAGGGGGGAGACGTAAGTTGGAGGGGGGGAGAAGAAGGAGGAAGATTGGGGAGAGAAGGAAGGAAATTGAGGGGGAGAAGGCAATGAGAGGGAAGGGGAGAAGGACATTGGAGAGGGAGGGGGAGAAAAAGGAAGTTGTTGGGGGGGAGAAGAAGGAAGTTGGGGGGAGAAGAAGGAAATTGGAGGGGGGAGAAGAAGTTGGAGGGAGTGGGAGAAGAAGGAAGTTGGAAGGTGGGGGAGAAGAAGGAAATTGGAGAGGGGGGAGAAGAAGGAAATTGGAGAGGGAGGGGGAGAAGAAGGAAATTGGAGGGAGGGAGGGGGAGAAGGAAATTGATAGGGGGGAGGGGGAGAGATTGACATACATCACACACACACACACACAATGCACCCCTTGCACACAGAAAAACAAACAATGCATTACACACAGACACACATACACAAGCAATGCATCCCTTACACACAGCAACACACAATGCACCCCTTACACACACTCAATGCATCCCTTACAGACGCACACACTGCATCCCATACATACACAAACTCACCTTGCAGCCCTTACACATACAAACACAGATTCACACAATGCATTCCTTACACACATCAGGACATACACACACAATGCATTCCTTACACACACACTCCACCCCCTGTGAACAAACTCATTGGTGGAACATGAAGGTGGATCCTGGGACCCAGACGTTGAGCTGTGTAAAGGGCCCTCAAAAAAATGGAGCTGCTTCCCGTTGATCCCAGAACATTGATTTTTGTGACCACAGTTACAAACCGCCTCCAGAGAGCCTGTTCTACACCAGACTAGTGGAGCCAGACGGGAGCTAGAGCCCATCATTATCCTCATATGGTTGTAAGTAGGCAATCTAGTTTATTATTTGTGGCACTAATCTCTAATTTACCTCACATTAAAGGGACACTATAGTCCCCAGAACCACTACAGCTTAATTTAGTGGTTCTGGTGTCTAGCCTGTCCCTGCAAGCCTTTTAATGTAAACACGGCGGCACTGCAGCACTGGTGTTAGTTAACATGGCAGATCATATGGGTGGGGCATTGTGATGTCACATGGGGGGGCGGCAAACTTAACTTTTGCCTAGGGCGGCAAAAATCCTTGCACCGGCCCTGCAGACACTGCATTCCTGTGGGCGGACTCGGAGGGGGGGGTGTGGGGGCTGCAGCACTTTGGGCGGACTCGGGTGCAGGCACCGGGGGGCCCAGACCTTGAGCTGTGTCAGGGGCCCCACAATTTCTGATGGCAGCCCTGCCAGCAGCACACTTCTCTCCTGGGTGGCCGTCCGTTTGGCAGGTTTGTTCGGGAAAAAACAGTCATTTGTATGGCTGGGCTATAGAAAACAGCCATTTACACGAACAGGATAGAAACAGACGAATACACCTGCAATAAACAGACAGATGGTTCTGTCACACTAACTCCCCGTGCATCTTACAGGAAAATACCTGTTATCTATGTGTCATTTCCTTGAAACTTTAAAACCCATATCAAATCAAGAGCCCATACAGTAAATAGAAAGGCTGATATATAATGTAAAAAATGAGATAATTATTTATATAAGTAAAGTGCATAGTGTTACTGAAATGGACAATTCACAAAATAGAAAACAACTACAAGGATTCCATAGATCTGTATCAGACACGCAATCCCATTTTAATGCATTATATACAGTGTCGACCAATCACAGGGTGAGGGACGCATGCTCACAGTCAGCCTTTTTTAACGGTAAAGTGTGACACCTTGAACAGTGTGTGTCTACCAGTGAGTGGCTAAACGGAGAGCAGATGTTATTGGCAGACATCTGGTTCGTGGGGTACCCGATACTAAGTAGCGGCAGCTTATGGCAGCAATTTACAAACAAGGTTATAAACGAGCACACAGTCATTATACTGGGATTTTAATGGCTTCCTGGAGTATTCTATATCCGCTCTTGAAGTGACTGTAGTTGAACGAGCACTTTACACTGTAAATTATGGTAATGTTAATGATTTGATTCCAATGCTCTCTGCCTGATTATAGCTAAAGTTATCATTGCATACCCCTTTCCAGCCTTGTGATCTGCTTGTGACTAGCCTCACAAAACAGAGTTAGTTTGTCCTTATTGTGTAGAGATGTTTCATATTAATGACCCGAAAGGGCAACACCTGATTGATCTGAATGTGGAAAATCCGATTCAAAGAACAAGCTCACATTGAATAATGTTGCAGCAAAGAATTTGTGAGGGTTTTCAAGAAACACAAAATAGTCTGTTAATTTTCGTTGAATTTGATGTCTTTCAGCTCACACCTGTAAAGAGTGGGTGGGGGCTATAACATTCAAACAATTGAGGCACATTCTAATGACTGTGGGAGCAAAAAGTTAATTAAAAAATGTGGCAGACTATGATTCTATCTCCCAAATCTTCCACAAAAGACGTTATAACTATCCCTGACTTTTACCACCTATTCCCCCATGTCTTACACCAGAGAGCGCCTCTTCCCAGTACTGGCAGATGGTTCCAGAGACCTGGAGAAAACCGCGAGGACTGTAGTGAGTATTAGTCTTATTTCTCTGGAACTTTGGCTCGGCTGTGGTCACCAACATTGGCCGGTCTACTTTCACCTCTGCTTTCCCCCACTTCCCGGAAAGCCAGGAGAACTCTTTCCTTTCAGTCTGCAGGAACTCCCAATATTTGTCCATCAAAAGAGACAATTGACATGAAACTCTGTTCGGCGTAGACTTTGATTGCAGATTGTCAAATCTTCCCCCCGATGGCGATTTGCCAATTCTTAATGGATCCAAGTGCTATGTTGCCAACATGGGCGATCATTTCAGAGATATCCGGGGATGTATCACATGTGGGGGTTCCTGCCTATTTTTTTGTGTTTTGGAGGTTATTTCATGTTAGGATCTCTGTGTCTGGGATATAATTGATTTAAGCGAGGACTACAGTAATATTTTCCCAGACACAGACACATCAGGACAGGATCATGCTTTGTATGGAGACCCCATGCTGGGAGTCCTTGTATAAAAGAGTGCATTTTTCCAATAAAATCAGTCATACTTCCAGAATCATGTGTCATTTAATTACTGAACAAAAGGGCTATATTCACTAAACAGTGCTACTTCGAGCTAAGAAAGGATTCCAGTGGCGATATCCAGCTGGGATATAGATGCTCTGTAACAGCACCCCCAGGCATAAAAGGGTTAAACCGCCGTTTAGTAGATCTTCCCTTCCAGAGACACAGGCACAGCTACTGCAGAACACCGAACTGCATACAGGGGAATGCTCCAATTTCCCGAACTGCATACAAGGGAATGCTCCAAACTCCCGAACTGCATACACAGTAGCACTCCAAACTCCCGAACTGGAACCTCAAGAATAATAGGAAAAGCACCCAAGCTCCTGGCAATCAGTCTCTAACAGCATACAGTGCTACCTGCCCAGTATTTATGCAGGTCTCCCACCTGGTGGACACTCCCCTAGGGGACCAGATGGGAGACTGTGACAAGGGACAGACATGCACCAATGACAGACACACAGAAGTAAAACATCCCCACAATGCATCCTAATTCCCTCCCCTCTATCCTGGAGATAAATGGAAAGTAATCCAATTATCTCCCAGGACAGAGGCAAATCGCCATTACACACGTGGTTATAATAAAACACTAAAATACAATAAAATACATAATGTTACATTTATCACATAAAATATATACATGTAACCCATCCCAAGATAGCTGGGATCTGAGCGCACAATTGTACCGAATAGCGCTCAGATCCTATACACACAGTTCAATTGCCATGGAGCCAAAGTCTTTAATTACACGAATAGGCTCCATGGCATAGCTATCTGGGTTAAAGCATTCACATAAAACAAAGTCCCAATCAATCCAGCGTTCGGCTAAACAGCCACGAATAGAAGCAGGGAAGGCTGGAGTCTCAGCGGTGCCTGCATGTAAAAGTGTCCGTTTTTAGTGCACTGATTCCGGGTTGGGCACTGCTGACCGTCCGGGGAGCTCCATAACACCGCCACCTAGCGGCCGCTAAGTGTAACTGTGGCCACCCAGTAACAGTCAATTAAGCTGCGGTTAACCGCAGCTACTGGGTGGTCAATTGACTGAACACGCTCGTTAAGCCACGGTTAACCGCGGCTTCTGGGGGGTAGACTGGCGGCGCACGCCTGCTTCTTGGCAGCCAATTAACAGCGCCTGCCAGCTCCTGGGAGGCTAATAGATGGCTGTTTGTTTGGTAGATAGAATCTACCGAACGGCTGTGCAGAAAGGCATGAATAAACCTTTCTGCACAGTAAAATGAACTGTTTAACTGTCAGGCCATAATCCAACGGCAGCAGGCAGGCAACCAGGCTCCTCCAATGCAATGTGGCGAGATTGGTCTCGTCACAAGCTTCACTAGAAATAATAAACCAGGAGAACTTAGTGTCACTCCAGAACCCTCTAGTGGTCTGCGGGTGTGGGCTCTAGTTGAAATAAACATGGGGTTTATAGTCCCAACCAGCCCCCACCCATGAGTGGCAGGGGGTATAATTTAATGAATAAACTGGGGCGGGACCCCATCCATTGGTGGCAGATGGGGGGCTCCTTATTAAATATAGGTGGAGGGTGAGCAGCAATTGTCCAACCCCTTACACCAGAATTTGACAAAGCTTTTTCCCTGGTGGCTAGGAATCCCCAAGCACCTAGCTACTCCCCGATGAAAAATATCTCTTCTTCCCTCTCCTAATACCAGTGAGAATGTGCCCAATAAACAAGATCACTGCAAAAAATATACTTACCATCAGATGTCTTCTTTCTTCTTAAATCTTCTTTTCTTAACCCCCAAAAATGGGTCCCCATAAATCTATTAAGTTGCACAAAACATTGAGTGCCAAACGTAAACTGAATTTGCATTGGCAGAAAAAATATTGTTTACGGGTTATGTAATTAAATTAAAGCCTGGGTAAGAAGTGAGATTTGAAAGCAAAACGAAAGTTTATTTTTCTCATATTTTCCGATTTTTGCCCATCTCGATTATCCAACAGGTTTATCCAGCCATAGTACAGGTTAAGTTAACAGGTCATGTTATAGAGATATTTATTGGAGCTATGCTGTAAACTTTATTCAGGTTTATTTCTACCATGAACCAGAGACCAAATTAAAAGAATGAGCAATTACATTCTCAGGATTTTTTCATATCGCTGCGGAATCTATTCCCTAACTCTTGCTTTACTCAATTTTCTTCATCTTCATTTTTGAAAAGTTTTATTAAAATCTATCCATAAATATTGAAGATTTTACTAGAATCACAAAGCTATTTATAATGTTGAATTAATGAGCAGCTCCTCCTGCACTCAGCTAAGCCATGAGGATCCTGTTCAGCCAAGAGATCGACTGAATTTCTACAGAGCGTAAAGTCCTCTCCGATGCCATTAACCTCTCTGCCCAGCAAATCCTCTGGCTGTGAATTGTAAATTTGTAGTGTTGTAGTTGTCAAGTTCTTCCAAGGATGAGCCAAGTTTCAACTCAACGGTAAAAAATCAGCACAAATAATACGCTGAGCTTTTCTGAGTTTGGGTCTTAATCCAGAGACAAATTTAAAAAAGGAATTCACACAGACGGTATGACCCTAACCTGACCCAAACAGCTCCTTTGAACTCGGTGTTATAGGAGCAGATGGTAACATTTCTATGGACCGTTTTCCAGACCACAGAAAGAAAACGCTGGACAGGCAGACTGTACATTTGCACTACAGATGTTTCCTAAGATAGTTCAAAAGTAAATAGAACAAGCTTGTATTCTAAACAGAGAATAGAAAGTATAAAGAGATTTCATGGCTTCTGAAAACGTACTAAACCAGCAGACAGGGCGCACTCTGTTACAGAAATCAATGGGTAGAACGAGGACATGTCTAGGCTTGTGCTCAAATGAACAACTTTCAATTTCCATCATATCTGGAAAGAATATCCAAACTGAAAGTGAAACAATGGACTCGGATGCATCCTGGCACTTCAGATCTTTACAGATATGCAACTATGAGGGGTGTGTGAATGTTGGCATTGGGTGTCTGTGGGAGAGGTATATTGTATTTTACATCTCCTGGGGATTACCGCTGGCACTTAACTGCTGCTTCTATTCTGTTAAATATGTTAAATAGCTTCCATAAACTTTACTCCTCGGAATCTTTATCCCATAATCAATACGTGCTTCAGGCTCCTGCATGTTTCATCAGTGCAAGGTGACGTGCCGAATACAGAAAATGACAAACAGTTATAATCTGAGCAATGGGCTAAGATTTCTCAGGAACGCTGCCAGAAGCTGGTGTCTGGTTCAGCATCTCATTTACAGCAGGTCATAACAAGAAATGGTGCTCTACTAAGTACTAAAGATGCTTGCAATGAAGGGGCAAATCCTGCCTAAGCCCTACAGTAAAGGAAATGCTGATGCCAATCATTGATTATGGGGATGTAGTATATGCACCTGCTCCGCAAACCCACCTTAATAAACTCAACACATTGTATAACTCGTTCTGCTGATTTGTGCTACAATGTAATTACAGGACCCACCATTGTGAAATGCTAAAGGAATTAAACTGGCTGTCGCTGGAATCCAGACGCACCTTTCATCTTTCCAGCCTTGTGTTTAAGAGCTTTTCTGGGAAGCTCCCACCCTACCTGAGCAGAATGCTCTCCCCGGCTGTTCCCACCTCCTATAACCTCCGATCCAGTACCAACACTTTATTTAGTCTACCTCAATACAAAAAGAAAGCGGCCCGATCCTCCTTCTCCTACAGAGCGCCGCAATTATGGAACGACCTCCCGCACACTTTCAAATCTTCCCCAAGCCTAAAGTCCTTTAAGAGATCCCTCTCTACATACCTCAAAACAGAATGCACCTGCAATGGTTGGTTATATATTTCCTACCTGTTTTATGTTCAATTTTGTATATATTGTGTATTAATATTGTTTTTGTATTTTATTGTACCCTAATGTAACAATGCAATGATTTGTGGACCCAGGACATACTTGAAAACGAGAGAAATCTCAATGTATCTTTCCTGGTAAAATATTTTATAAATAAATAATAAATAATTTGGACACTGGAGAAGTTGTTATTTCAGTTGAATTTGTGGAAACCACTAGAAGCATTCATTGTGTTGAATAATTTTGATTACAACTGTATTTCTCTGCAGTTCATGGATTTCCTGCAGTTTTCTTTATTCATTGAGGTTCTCAATCATTATTTTTCAAGAACAAAACTCAGTAAACAGCTCTATTTATGTACATGTACTTATGGGTTTATTTTTTGTAAATAAATCCTAACTGAAATTTTTATTTAGTTAAGTCCTGAGCACGGGGTGTACAGGGGAGCATTAAGCTAGTGTTCTGCTAGGACTTTGAATTTTCTGCTCAAAATCATGTAACTGGCCCTTTTGGAGGGTCACATTATTTTAGCTTGAAACCCTCTAACATGCATTCTTGCAACCGAGGCCGAAATGCCTGGTGTCTTGCTTTACAATTTGAAAAAATCAGGCGTATTCACTTCACTGTGAATAATTCACCAATTTCCTTTTTATGAAAGTTTTCAGTTACTATAGTTAGGCTGGAACCAAGACTGATTTGGACACATTTTCCAATTTTATATTTTACAATGGCCTGGTGAACTTCCAACGATTCCCAGTTTACGTCAACAAATTGTGACATCGTAGAAAGTGATAACGTACAAGAAATCCGCTAATTACCTGACAATACGCACAAGATGTAAATGAAATAACTACAAGAAACGGACAATCATGACAAGGAGTGATGGCATTTCAGCTGATAGGCATCTGGTTAACAACATTTCCCTTTTTATGTAAACAAACGTTGTGTGTCTGTGAGGATGCAATCAATCGTCATTTAGTGACTCATTTGTTGTGTGTTCAGCCAGAAAGATTCTCATTCTACCCCAAGGAATTGAATGCAGGCGATCTACAGAGGTTTTTACTGAGAGCAATGATCTAAGGCTGAATTAGAATGCTGACTCTTGGCAATATCTAAGCTTTATATAACTGACTTTAGTAGCATTTCTACATGTTTCGTAGCTCTCAGGTGGGGAGTCAGGGACTGTTATCTGATATATCTCATTTATGGCCTTTATTATTATTTACATTATTATTCTTGGAAATTATAAATCACCAATTTATTCCGCAGCGCTTTACAATATTATGGAAAGGGGAAATTTAAAAATTAATGAGACAACTACAAAATATTACAGGATCAATAGGTTGATGATGACCCTGTTCGAACGAGCTTACAGTCTAGACGAGGAGTACATGCTCTTCAAGTAGTGTTCATCTAGTGTGTCTGCAGAATATAATAATACCTTTTGTGTCATTTTACCCCACTCCCTCTAGCATGTAAGCTCAGTGAGCAGGCCCTCAATCCCTCTGTTACTGTGTCACTATACCCCACTCCCTCTAACATGTAAACTCACTGAGCAGGCCCTCAACCCCTCTGTTACTGTGTCGCTATACCCCACTCCCTCTAACATGTAAACTCACTGAGCAGGCCCTCAATCCCTCTGTTACTGTGTCACTATACCCCACTCCCTCTAACATGTAAACTCACTGAGCAGGGCCCTCAATCCCTCTGTTACTGTGTCACTATACCCCCACTCCCTCTAGCATTTAAGCTCACTGAGCAGGCCCTCAATCCCTCTGTTACTGTGTCACTATACCCCACTCCCTCTAACATGTAAACTCACTGAGCAGGGCCTCAATCCCTCTGTTACTGTCACTATACCTCACTCCCTCTAACATGTAAACTCACTGAGCTGGGCCCTCAATCCCTCTGTTACTGTGTCACTATACCCCACTCCCTCTAACATGTAAACTCACTGAGCAGGCCATCAATCCCTCTGTTACTGTGTCACTATACTCCACTCCCTCTAGCATGTAAACTCACTGAGCAGGCCCTCAATCCCTCTGTTACTGTGTCACTATACCCCACTCCCTCTAGCATGTAAACTCACTGAGCAGGACCCTCAATCCCTCTGTTACTGTGTCACTATACCCCACTCCCTCTAACATGTAAACTCACTGAGCAGGGCCCCCTCAATCCCTCTACAATGCTCATACTCCCCACTCCATCTAGCATGTAAACTCACTGAGCAGGGCCCTCAATCCCTCTGTTACTGTGTCACACCACCCTCTGTAGCATGTAAACCCTCACTGGAGCAGGCCCCTCAATCCCCAAGGTTACTGTGTCACTATCCCACCCTCCCAACATGTAAACTCACTGAGCAGGCCCCCAATCCTCTTTACCAAGTCACCATACCCACTCCCTCTAACATGTAAACTCACTGAGCAGGGCCTCAAAACCTCTGTTACTGTCACTATACCCCACTCCCTCTAACATTTAACCTCACTGAGCAGGGTCTCAATCCCTCTGTTACTGTGTCACTATCCCCCACTCCCTCTAACATGTAAACTCACTGAGCAGGGCCCTCAATCCCTCTGTTACTGTGTCACTATACCCCACTCCCTCTAACATGTAAGCTCACTAAGCAGTGCCCTCAATCCCTCTGTTACTGTCACTATACCCCACTCCCTCTAACATGTAAACTCACTGAGCAGGCCCTCAATCACTCTGTTACTGTGTCAATATACCTCACTCCCTAGCATGTAAACTCACTGAGTAGGCCCCTCAATCCTCTTGTTACTGCCACTATACTCCCACTCTCTAACATGTAAACTCACTGAGCAGGACCAACTCCTGTTATTGTTACTATACCCCACTCCCCTCTAGCATAAACTCACTGAGCAGGGCCCTCAATCCCTCTGTTACTGTGTCACTTCACCCCACTCCCTCTAACATGTAAACTCACTGAGCAGGGCCCTCAATCCCTCTGTTACTGTGTCACTATACCCCACTCCCTCTAACATGTAAACTCACTGGGCAGAGCCCTCAATCCCTCTGTTACTGTGTCACTATACCCCACTCCCTCTAACATGTAAACTCACTGAGCAGGGCCCTCAATCCCTCTGTTACTGTGACACTATACCCCACTCCCTCTAACATGTAAACTCACTGAGCAGCCCCTCAATCCCTCTGTTACTGTGTCACTATACCCCACTCCCTCTAACATGTAAACTCACTGAGCAGGGCCTCAATCCCTCTGTTACTGTGTCACTATACCCCACTCCCTCTAACATGTAAACTCACTGAGCAGGCCCCCAATCCCTCTGTTACTGTGTCACTATACCCCACTCCCTCTAACATGTAAACTCACTGAGCAGGGCCCCTCAATCCCTCTGTTACTGTGTCACTATACCCCACTCCCTCTAACATGTAAACTCACTGAGCAGGCCCCCAATCCTTCTGTTACTGTGTCACTATATCCCACTCCCTCTAACATGTAAACTCACTGAGCAGGGCCCTCAATCCCTCTGTTACTGTCACTATACCCCCACTCTGAAGTATGTAAACTCACTGAGCAGGCAGGGCCCTCAATCCCTCTGTTGCTGTGTCACTGCCACCCCCCTCCTTCCTAACATGTAAACTCACTGAGCAGGGGCCCTCAATCCCTCTGTTACTGTCACTATACCCCACTCCCTCTAACATGTAAACTCACTGAGCAGGGCCTCAATCCCTCTGTTACTGTCACTATACCCCACTCCCTCTAACATGTAAGCTCATTGAGCAGGGCCCTCAATCCCTCTGTTACTGTGTCACTATACTCCACTCCCTCTAGCATGTAAGCTCATTGAGCAGGGCCCTCAATCCCTCTGTTCCTTTGTGTCCAACTTGTCTGGTTACAACTACATGTCTGTTCGTCCACACATTGTAAAGCGCTGCGGAATTTGATGACGCTATATAAATAACATAATAATAATTATAATATTGGACAATCTTGCCAGGTTTCATTACTCCATATCTATATTCAGTCCTCAATGGATAATGATTGTGTTTGAAATGTTTCTAGTAGAGATTTATAAATAACGGACGCACATAAAAATCTATATAGGTCGCCTCCAACCGTTTGCAATAACATTTTATTTTTTTTAATGGATTTACTTAACTTTTTACTCTGGGATCCACTTGACTCTCCTCTTCTCACAATGACACGAAGGAGGCATGGCTTCTTCTGACGTGGTCGAATGCTCCTGATAGTGGAGGCATGGCTTCTTCTGGCATGGTCGAATGCTCCTGATAGTGGAGGCATGGCTTCTTCTGGCGTGGTCGAATGCTCCTGATAGTGGAGGCATGGCTTCTTCTGACGTGGTCGAATGCTTCTGATAGTGGAGGCATGGCTTCTTCTGGCATGGTCGAATGCTCCTGATAGTGGAGGCATGGCTTCTTCTGACGTGGTCGAATGCTCCTGATAGTGGAGGCATGGCTTCTTCTGACGTGGTCGAATGCTCCTGATAGTGGAGGCATGGCTTCTTCTGGCGTGGTCGAATGCTCCTGATAGTGGAGGCATGGGTGGTGAGCACCACATGCACAGCTAAGCCTTTCCACAGGAATGCATTGTACTCTTTTTTGTATCTTCTTTTGTGTCATATGTTGGAGTTTTACTCGGTTGGTGCAGCGGAAGCGCCTCTTGAGGCTGCAAATATAACAGCAATAAGAGATGGACTCAACCCATCTATGGAAGTTTCTAAAAACTGCAATGTGTTAAATTGAAGGGTTAAAAAGACCACACCCAGACCACATCATTGAGATGGTCATTGAGATGAAATGGTCTGGGTGTCTATAGTTCTTTGTAATGCTGAGCCAGTTTGTCCGATGCTCTTCCAGTCCTGTGTAGCGCCAGTCTCACTGCGGCTGACTCCCTTTCAATGGCTGAAATCAACAAACGTGATGATCTCATAGGAAAGCATTGTGAGGCTAGCGCATGCGCGGCACAGGGTTCTGACCAATACATCTCTATATGGAACGTTTAGCGCCTCAATGCAGAGCGTTGAGATGCTGAACGTCAGTGCTGCACACGGGGAAGCACGTCTAGTGGCCGTCTGAGTGATTACCACTAGAGGTGTTCCTAGGCAGCAATGTAAACACTGCCTCTTCTGAAAAAACTGTGTTTACATTAAAAAGTAGGAAGGGACTGACTATAGACACCAGAACCACTACATTAAGTTGTAAACAGTACATTAAGCTGTGTACTGTACATTAAGCTGTATACCGTACATTAAGCTGTATATTGTACATTAAGCTGTGTACTGTACATTAAGCTGTATACTGTACATTAAGCTGTATCCCGTACATTAAGCTGTATACTGTACATTAAGCTGTATACCGTACATTAAGCTGTATACTATACATTAAGCTGTATACTACCATACATTAAGCTGTATACCGTACATTAAGCTGTATACTATACATTAAGCTGTATATGTACATTAAGCTGTATATTGTACATTAAGTTACATACTGTACATTAAGCTGTTTAGTGTACATTAAGCTGTATACTATACATTAAGCTGTATACCGTATATTAAGCTGTTTACCATACATTAAGCTGTATACCGTACATTAAGCTGTATACTATACATTAAGCTGTATATGTACATTAAGCTGTATATTGTACATTAAGTTACATACTGTACATTAAGCTGTTTAGTGTACATTAAGCTGTATACTATACATTAAGCTGTATACCGTATATTAAGCTGTTTACCATACATTAAGCTGTATATGTACATTAAGCTGTATACTGTACATAGCTGTATACTATACATTAAGCTGTATCCCGTATATTAAGCTGTATATTGTACATTAAGTTATATAATGTACAATAAGCTGTATACTGTACATTAAGCTGTTTACTGTACATTAAGCTGTATACCGTATATTAAGCTGTATACCATACATTAAGCTGTATACTGTATATTAAGTTGTATACCATACATTAAGCTGTATACCATACATTAAGCTGTATACTGTATATTAAGTTGTATACCATACATTAAGCTGTATACCGTATATTAAGCTGTAAACCGCACATTAAGCTGTATACGTACATTAAGCTGTATACTGTACAATAAGTTATATACCATACATTAAGCTGTATACCGTACATTAAGCTGTATCCCGTACATTAAGCTGTATACTATACATTAAGCTGTATACCGTACATTAAGCTGTAGTGGTTCTGGTGACTATAGTGTCCTTTTAATATCAGGCTGTGGGTCTAACAATTCTAATTAACAATATCTCTGACTGGAACTATCATTAGTCCAGTGCATTTCACGTTTTATATAATTATAGAGATTTCTTGTTTCTGTGTCATGATTTGTAGAAGCAACGAGTGTGGTTCAGGAAGAATTTTTCCCTAGTCTGCCATGTAGCTGTTTTATAATCAGCGTTATTGAACTAAGATTTGACACAGCGTGGACAAGCAGCTGCGTGGCCTATCAATAAAGAGTGCCCAAAGAGTATCACGTCGGCCTCATGTATTCTGACTCTTGTAAGGGAATTATAGGAGCTTGTATTCATTATCTCCCATCTGAATGCAGCTTGTGGGAGAACACACAATAACCCCTTTATATCGCCATCCCTCAAGCCGGGACTATTCAATAACTGAAGGAGGACAGTCTGAGCAGCTGGTTTGCAGAATTATCTTTCACAATTGGAATAAAAACCCATGTCTGTTAGGATGAACAGAAGACACTCGGAAGAATGCGGATGTCCATGAAGACTTTAACATATTTGTGTAATTTGCAGATATTTTATAGATATTTAATTAATCCATCAATAATTTGCCCCCAAAAGAAACCTCCCTGGATGCAAGAAATGTATGTTAATATATACCATGACTCTGGAGGATGTAATATTGCTGCCTTTATTATTACTTATTTATAGAGAACTCAAAACAAGCAAATCAGACAAGAACTGCGCCAACACAAGTTAATAATAATAACTAATAATAACTGCCTTTCTCTCAGTGGGACTCAAAGTGCTTTTCAGTGCACACTGTCGGAATTAACCAAACCGGCAGCAGTAATAGATGTTATTATTACCCAATTAATGGTACTCAGTTTATCAACCTCAGAAGGATGAAAGGCTGAGTTGACCCTGCCAGAATTTGAACCTGTGACATTGCATTTTGAACAGGTTTTGTAGTGAGGGAAGTTACCAACTGGGCTACCTCACCAGCTTCAACTGAAAAATGGTGAGGAGGACCTCACAATTATTATTAATTATTATTATTATTATTATAATATAGTGCCAACATATTCGGCAGATCTTTGCAATTATAGAAAGGGAACATTTGAAGGTGGAGAAGACCCTGTTAAACAACTTGCTATCTATGAGGATTTGTGGTAGGTTGGTATATATCGTCAGGTGTCTCGTCCATAGACACTTACTGGTGAGGTGGTCTGACCAGGATGCGATGTACGATGCAATGTTACCACTGCTGTAACATGCCAATATGGAGGAAGTGCCCGATAAGAAAACAAATGGTAAAAGAAAATGTATCCACACAGAGTTATTGCCATATACTCTACTACCAGCCATACAATGTATCCACACAGAGTGATTGCCATATACTTTACTACCAGCCATACAATGTATCCACACAGAGTGATTGCCATATAATTTACTACCAGCCATACAATGTATTCGCACAGAGTGATTGCCATATACTCTACTACCAGCCATACAATGTATCCACACAGAGTGATTGCCATATACTCTACTACCAGCCATACAATGTATCCACACAGAGTGATTGCCATATACAGGCCCCCCCGACATAATAGCGTACAGCTATAACCAACACCATAACAGACAGCACCATGCACATGACGATCTCCACCCGACACAGGACGATAGGCAAGCAACGGAGACGTACAGCAGACCCATACCCCGACAAATCCAGCAAGACTAACGACACTCACAAAACCCAGTAGCAGAGATGACTGGAAGGCAGACAGGGGAAGACACACAAAACCGAGGGCCGGGGAGGCAGAAGGACCCAGGACCCCCACAGATACAAAAAAGGAAGCAGGGACGGAAAAACTATCGATAGAACAGGGCGACTTCACGCCCGGTAAAAGGCTTCATGACCCCACAGGGCAGACAACTAACAAGGGCACGTCAGACCGCCCCGACCCATTACAACCTACCATGACTGACTCTGGCAGGGAACACACCACCACACACAACACCACACAAGGGACCCAACAGAATACCAACACCGATAGCAAAGCATAGAGACACACTAATCCAACAGACACTGAGATAGCACCAACCAGGAGCAATAACCCAACCCAACGCCCGGAACAAACATAGAGCAATATAGCGAAGACATTCCCAGTTAACAGTGTACACACAGCCGACGCCAAACACTAGACCCAGGGCCCACAAAAGTGCAACAAACAACTGATATGACCATCCGAGCTCAAAGGGCAAAAAGACAAGAACGGGCAAACCAACCCCAAAAAGGGAACACACTAAAACAGGGAGTCCCAAAACAGGAACAAGCTACATAGAAGAGCCCCCAGATTAGCACAACACCAAGCAACAGGCAAACTCAACGAAACCCAGCAAGGGGGGCAGACAGTAAACCATAGACCATGGCACACTAACTAAACTAACCTCAGAGATACATCAACACATACACTCACGTAAACACGGACACTAATAACAGATAAACACAAAGGAGAAGCACCCTACTCTCGTCAAAATAGAGCCGCATTTGCCTAGATATGTTTATCTCCACCCATTTGTGGTGTAATTGTTTTCCTAATGTTCATTTATATGTGTTCAATACTGTTAAGACACCTCCCGTGTCTTTAAGCCAAACCGCCGTTTAGTAAACCTTCCCCGGCTGCAGTACAGTCTCTGTTCGCTTACTCTGTAACCCACGAACCAAATGCAGGGGAAGCGGCAATCTCCCGATCGAAATCCACGAACGGCTCCAAACTCCCGAACGGCAATATACGAACTGCTAGGAACCGTCGAACAATAATATCCCCAAAGCGGCTTTCGTTCCATCCAGCAGTCTCTAAACGTGAAGAAGAAATCCCCCCAATAACGAGACAGAAGCTCCGCATTGAGGGTCAAATAAGATCTGGGTTTACTGTGGGCTACCTGCCCGTATTTATGCAGGTCTCCCACCTGGTGGACACTCCCCTAGGGGACCAAATGGAAGACTTAAAGTACAGACAGATAGCAGGACATTTCTGACACACAGTCACATATTTTACCCACAGTACATTCTGATTCCCTCCCCTCTGTCCTGGAGTTAATTACCAAGTAACTCAATTAACTCCAGGACAAGGACAGTCGCCATCTTAAACATGAAATAATAAAAGACACAAAAATGCATAACTACATGAAGACTGAACATTTCCCATTCGTATTACATGTCCCCAGATAGCCTGGATCTGAGTGCATATTATTGGCGAATAGCGCTCAGATCCCACACACATAGTTCAATCGCCATGGAGTCAAAGTTCTTACAGTCCTTCGGTACACGAATGACTCCATGGGTGGGCTATCTGGGTTAAGTCTTTTGTGTGTTCTCAATCTCCCGAACGGCCGATGTTCGCATGCTTTCGTGGAGGCAGCCAGGCGTTCCCTTGTTTCAGCGGTGTTCGACAGAAAAAGTGTCCGTTTTCCGTTCCATAGAAATAGAGCCAAACACCGCTGAGCGTTCGCATGATTTAAAATGGCCGCTGCCTCGTGGTCGACATACGAACGACGACCACCCTGAGTTCGGTTTAATTGAGAAGTGTCTGCGGTTAACCACAACGTTATAATGGTGATCACTTCGTTAACCTGCAGCACACTCCTCACTTGGGTGGCCGTTCGTTCGGCGGTTTTGTTCGGGAAAAAGAGTCATTCGAATGGCTGGGCTATAGAAACCAGCCATTCATACGAACGGGGACAAACAGACGAACGGGCAAAAATCCAGCAGACAGATGGTTCTGTCACACGGCTCCCTCCTTGTGGGACACTCCGGCAGACCCGGCTTGACCCTGTGGCGGGTCAACTTGGGGATGACCGGACTACGAGGTGATGGAAACGTCTGTTTGTCGTGACAACCCATCTGCGTTTCCGTTTAGCTTACCGGGTCTGTAGCTGATGGTAAAATTGTAGGGCTGTAGTGCCAAGCTCCATCTCAGCAGTCTCCCATTGTCTCCTGAGACCCGGTTAAGCCAAACGAGTGGGTTGTGATCAGTCACAAGGGAAAACTCTTGCCCATACAAATAGGGGCTTAACTTTTTCAGTGCCCAGACCAAGGCCAAACATTCCTTCTCCACTGCCGCATAACTCACTTCTCTGGGTAACAACTTTCTGCTGAGATATGCGACAGGGTGCTCTCCTCCATCTTCCCCGACTTGGCTCAGCACAGCCCCCAGTCCATACATGGAAGCATCTGTATGGACGAGAAAGCGTTTGTTAGGGACTGGGGCAGCCAAGACAGGGGCATTCACAAGAGCCTGCTTCAGTGCCTGGAACGCAGCTTCACAAGCCGGAGACCACAGGACCTGCTTAGGCAAGTTCTTCTTCGTCAGGTCTGTCAGGGGCTTAGCGATAGCGCTGTAGTCAGGGACAAAACGTCTGTAGTACCCTGCCGTCCCCAAGAAGGCCAATACCTGGGTCTTAGTAGTAGGTGTGGGCCAGTTAGCCACTGCTTCTACCTTGGCTGGCTCTGGTCTCTGGCTCCCACACCCCACTCTGTGACCCAGGTACTGCACTTCAGCCATACCTAGATGACACTTTTCTGGCTTCAACGTCAGGCCAGCGGCCCTAATCTTATCCAGCACTACCCCTACATGTACCAGGTGTTCCTCCCAGGACCCACTGTAGATCGCAATGTCGCCCAAGTATGCACAGGCAAATTCTTGGAAGCCATCCAGGAGTCTATCCACCATCCGTTGGAAAGTAGCCGGTGCATTTTTCATCCCAAAAGGCATGACCTTAAATTGGTACAGGCCAAATGGGGTGACAAATGCCGACTTGGGGATAGCATCCTCGGCCAGGGGGATCTGCCAGTAGCCCTTACACAGGTCTATGGTGGTCAGATATCGCCCCCTGGCAATACGATCTAGTAATTCGTCTACCCGGGGCATTGGGTAGGCGTCAGTGGTGGTCCGCTCGTTGAGTCGCCTGTAGTCCACACAGAACCGGGTGGTCCCATCTTTCTTTGGCACCAGGACTACAGGCGAGGCCCAAGGGCTGTCGGAGTGCTCGATAACCCCAAGTTGGGTCATCTCCTGTATCTCCTTCCGCATTCCTTCACGGACTGCTTCAGGGATACGGTAGGGGGGCTGTCGTAACGGGGTCTGTCCAGGGGTCTCTACCTTATGCACAGCTAGGGTGGTATAACCTGGTTCCTGGGAGAACGTCGCCTGCTTCTCCCATAACAACTGCTGCGCCTGTACCCTTTCTGTGGGGTTCAACCGGTCCCCTAGCTGTACCAAGGTAGTAAGGTCAGTCTGGGAATCCCTTTCTAATAGATCTGGAAGGGGTAAATTCTCAGAATCATCTGCAGCTGGGGCACACACTGCTGCAATGTTCTCAGGTCTCTCCTGGTACTCTTTCAGCATGTTCACATGAAAGGACCGCTGGATCCTCTCATCTGCACAGCTGGCTATCAAGTAAGTAGTGTCGCAGATCTGCGCCACTACCTTGTACGGGCCCTGCCAAGATGCTGCATCTTGTTGGCCTTCACAGGTTTAAGCACCAATACCTTTTGCCCAACCTGGAAGACCCGCTGTCGGGCACCCTGATCGTACCATCTCTTCTGTCTCCCCTGGGCCGCCTGGAGATTCTCCCTTACCATCAGGGACAGTTTCTCCATGCGGTCCCGGAGTTCCAGAACATATGGCACAATGGGGGTCCCCTCTTGCTCTGTCTCCCCCTCCCAGTGGCCTCTAATGAGATCTAGGGGTCCGCGGACCCTTCTCCCATACAGCAGCTCAAAGGGGGAGAACCCAGTAGATTCCTGGGGCACCTCTCTATAAGAAAATAATAGATGAGGCAGGAATCTCTCCCAGTCTCTGCAAGTGTCTGTAAAGGTCCTCAGCATCTGTTTGAGGGTACCGTTAAAGCGCTCGCAGAGACCGTTAGTCTGTGGGTGGTAGGGTGAGCTAAGTAACGGCTTAATGCCGCACACCTTCCACAGTTGCTGGGTGAGCACAGCGGTGAATTGGGTTCCCTGGTCGGAGAGGATCTCCTTAGGGAACCCGACCCTAGTAAAAATTCTAACCAGGGCATCAGCAACCGCCTCTGCCTCTATGTTAGACAGCGCTACTGCCTCTGGATAGCGGGTGGCATAGTCCACCACGGTAAGAACATACTTCTTACCGGATGGACTAGCCCTGGCCAGTGGACCCACAATGTCAACGGCTATGCGGGCAAAGGGCTCCCCTATAATAGGCATCGATAATAGCCTAGCCTTAGGGTGGTCCCCCCGCTTTCCTACCCGTTGACATGTGTCACACGTGCTGCAGTACATCCGCACAGCCTGGTTAAAGTTTGGCCAAAAGAAGTTCTGTGAAATCCTATAGGCTGTGCGGCGGGACCCTAGATGTCCAGCTAAAGGAACATCATGCCCTATCCGCAGAATCTCCTGCCGGTACTTTGCAGGTACCACTAACTGGCGATTCGGCGGAGAGGCAACACTCTTCTGGGAAGGTTTAGGGATCCTATATAACCTGTCCCCCACCCACTCATACCGTTCCCCATCTATTCCTTCCTCCCCAGCCTCTGCCCTGTCCTTGTATCTTTGGAGGGTCGGATCCGCCCGGGTTTCCCTCCCAAACTCCTCTGGGGAATCCCAGCTTAAGGGGACCTGATCTGGGGTATCAGTCGGGGAAGGAGATCTTACCTGGGTCTCGTCAGCAAGTGGGCTGGTTCCGGCAGCACGGGTCTGGGCACGGGTGGTCACTGGGTTCACGTCTGCAGGGCCCATCGGAGCATATGCTGAAACCAAAGGGGCCAAATCGTTTCCTAAAAGAACATCTGCGGGCAAGTCCTTCATCACCCCCACATCCACATGCCTAGCGCCCACTCCCCAATCCAAATGTACTCGGGCAACAGGTAAGCGAAACACGGCACCCCCTGCTACCCTTACTGCCACAGTGTCTCCAGTGTGTTGATGCTCTGAGACCAAGTTCTTTTGGAGCAGTGTCATCGTGGCTCCTGTGTCTCTCAGCCCATTCACCACTCTGCCATTTAGCTTCACAGTTTGCCGATGTTGCTGGCGATTATCCTGGTGAGCCGCTTGCACTGGGTCTGCCTCGTGCAGAATGCCCCAAAATTCCTCCTGCTCTAGGCAGTGAGCAGCAGGCTGAGGTGGGCGCTGGTTTCCATTAACTGGTCTCCTCCAGGACTGAGCCTGGTTGGCACTGTTCAGGGGGCACTCAGGACGCTTGTGCCCCAACTGCTTGCACCCATAGCACCGATGGGTTGGGAGTACTCCCGGGCATTAAATCGGGCTGGTTGCATATAATTGTTAGCTGGTGGTGCGGCTGGGGTACGGTGTACTGGGGGTTGGTAGACTGCAGGAGCGGGTGTTACTGCTGGTCGATATTCCAGTCTGGCAGGGGCTTTAGCAGCTGTACCATCCAACTTGCGGGCATCCGTGTATTCGTCTGCCAGACGGGCAGCCTCGGGTAGGATAGAGGGTTTTCTGTCTCTGACCCATTCCCGGACCCCAGCAGGTAGTCTATCAAAGCAGTGCTCCAGCAGGAACACTTGTAACACCTCCTCCCCAGTTACCGCTTGGCATCCAGCCATCCAGTGGGCTGCGGTACGATGGACTCTGCAGGCCCATTCCACATAAGAGTCCCCAACCAGCTTGTTGGTTTCTCTAAACCTCCGCCTGTACGCCTCTGGGGTCACTGCATACCTGGCTAGGAGCGCCTCTTTCACAGCCCGATAGCTGGTGATCTCCTCCTCTGGGATGGCCCGAAAAGCTTCACTAGCCCGGCCAGATAATTTCCCAGAGAGGATGGTGACCCATTCATCTGCAGGTACCTGATGTAGCGCACACTGCCTCTCAAAGTCTGCCAAAAATCCATCAATCTCTCCCTCTGTTTCCACAAAATTTTTAAACGCAGCAAAAGGTACCTTTTTTCTAGCAACCACATTATTGTCATACGGTACCTCTGCTGCTGCAGCTCCTCTTTCCCGGGCTGCCTGTTGTGTTGCAACTGCTGCCTGCACACGAACCACGATGTCAGCTGAGGGGTTGGGGCCAAAATGTGCCAGCCTTATTTGTACTGCCCGGTTGAATTGTATTTCCTCGGGTGTTAAATCCAAGGTACTGGGCACGTTGACTCTTTCCATTCCCGTTGCTGAATCCATCTCCATTAGCAAAGCAATAATCTCCCGTTTCTTTAGATTGCTTGCTGACCTTCCTCGGCGTTCCAATATGTCCTTAAGTGTAGCACGCCTTAATTCCTCGTACTGCATCTCTTGTAGCTGACCTCCAGTGCTGTAGGATTCATCCCACCGCTGCCACCAATTGTTAAGACACCTCCCGTGTCTTTAAGCCAAACCGCCGTTTAGTAAACCTTCCCGGCTGCAGTACAGTCTCTGTTCGCTTACTCTGTAACCCACGAACCAAATGCAGGGGAAGCGGCAATCTCCCGATCGAAATCCACGAACGGCTCCAAACTCCCGAACGGCAATATACGAACTGCTAGGAACCGTCGAACAATAATATCCCCAAAGCGGCTTTCGTTCCATCCAGCAGTCTCTAACGTGAAGAAGAAATCCCCCCAATAACGAGACAGAAGCTCCGCATTGAGGGTCAAATAAGATCTGGGTTTACTGTGGGCTACCTGCCCGTATTTATGCAGGTCTCCCACCTGGTGGACACTCCCCTAGGGGACCAAATGGAAGACTTAAAGTACAGACAGATAGCAGGACATTTCTGACACACAGTCACATATTTTACCCACAGTACATTCTGATTCCCTCCCCTCTGTCCTGGAGTTAATTACCAAGTAACTCAATTAACTCCAGGACAAGGACAGTCGCCATCTTAAACATGAAATAATAAAAGACACAAAAATGCATAACTACATGAAGACTGAACATTTCCCATTCGTATTACATGTCCCCAGATAGCCTGGATCTGAGTGCATATTATTGGCGAATAGCGCTCAGATCCCACACACATAGTTCAATCGCCATGGAGTCAAAGTTCTTACAGTCCTTCGGTACACGAATGACTCCATGGGTGGGCTATCTGGGTTAAGTCTTTTGTGTGTTCTCAATCTCCCGAACGGCCGATGTTCGCATGCTTTCGTGGAGGCAGCCAGGCGTTCCCTTGTTTCAGCGGTGTTCGACAGAAAAAGTGTCCGTTTTCCGTTCCATAGAAATAGAGCCAAACACCGCTGAGCGTTCGCATGATTTAAAATGGCCGCTGCCTCGTGGTCGACATACGAACGACGACCACCCTGAGTTCGGTTTAATTGAGAAGTGTCTGCGGTTAACCACAACGTTATAATGGTGATCACTTCGTTAACCTGCAGCACACTCCTCACTTGGGTGGCCGTTCGTTCGGCGGTTTTGTTCGGGAAAAATAGTCATTCGAATGGCTGGGCTATAGAAACCAGCCATTCATACGAACGGGGACAAACAGACGAACGGGCAAAAATCCAGCAGACAGATGGTTCTGTCACAAATACTACAACATGACAATGAAGACGCATGACAGAAAAATAAAAATAAAAATAAAGAATGTCAAAAAAAAATGTATCAGTGTATAAAATAAACCAAATGAATGTGAGCATATATACACGTCTCCACCAAAAAACACATTCTTTTGGTTTATGTTTCATGCAGACAGACGCAACTCGCACTCTCTATTTTTATAGATTGAATGAAGTGACTAAGACAGAGCAAGACGATAGAGGTGGACTGGACACAAGTATACCGAGATATTGGGAGAGGAATTACATAGCCGTTTGATGTGTTCTCCCAATGAATTGGACTTTTAGAAATGTCTTTGTTTATTAATATTTTTTTTCAATTTTCAAATACCGAAAAGAAAAAAAGAAAATGACATATAATGTATGATTCCGGTATATTAGTCATACAGAAAAACTTGCGTGAATATATTAAAGCATAACATAGCTGCTTAAAAATGTACATACACAAAAACTAAACAAATATATATGAAACAGGCAGCAATCACAATAACCCAACCAGAGTGCGCCGATGGTACGGAGACTAGAACCGGTTCAAGTTTTTGGCATCACAGGGGTCCTATAAGAGGAGTAGGTAAAGCGTCTGCAACGTTGCAGTAATTGGTTAGTTAATCCGGATCACAATTTTTAAATGTATTCTAGGGAAAGCAAATATCTTTGTACAATTTATATTTTGGTTATTATTTATATAGAATGACTTTTCCGTTTGGTATTGCAAATTGATCTGATATTTAAATTTGTGCCAAAGGGCCTGGACAGAAGGTCTCCACTGTCTAGCGATACAATATTTAGCAGATACAAATATATGTATCATCAGAGGTTTCTTTACCTACTAGAGAATGGCAGGTCTAAAAGGAATATAAACATTTGTGGAGACAACTAAATTTCTGATGAGAACAACCCTTTTAATAATTTCACCATCAAATATTAAAATGGAATTAGACTATCACACTCCCACCAAGTATGGTACTTAGAGCCAATCTCCCTATTACATCCCAGGAAATGCTGGAGTTGGAATATTGTAATTTATGAAGCTTAGTTTGAACCAAGTACCACCTATATAAGATCTTATATTGCAGTTCAATGAGACTGATACAATGCATGTAGAGTGAGGGAAAAAATCATTTGATCCCCTGCTGAATTTAAACGTTTGTACACTGACAAAGAAATGATCAGTCTATAGTTTTAATGGTAGGTGTATTTTAACAGTGAGAGACAGAATAACCACACAAAAAAAAATATCCAGAAAAACGCATGTCAAAAAAGTTATAAATTGATTTGCATGTCAATGAATGAAATAGGTATTTGATCCCCTATTAATCAGCAAGATTTCTGGCTCCCAGGTGTATTTTATACAGGTAACAAGCTGAGATTGGAAGTGTTCCTAATCTCAGCTCGTTACCTGTATAAAAGACACAGAAACAATCAATCAGATTCCAAACTCTCAAACTCTCCACCATGGCTAATACCAAAGAGCTGTGCAAGGATGTCAGGGACAAGATTGTAGACTTACACAGGGCTGGAATGGGCTACAAGACCATCGCCAAGCAGCTTGGTGAGAAAGTGACAACAGTTGGTGTGATTATTCACAAAAGGAAGAAACAGAAAATAACTGTCAGTCTCCCTCGATCTGGTGCTCCATGCAAGATCTCACCACATGGAGTTTCAATGATTATGAAAACAGTGAGGAATCAGCCCAGATCTACATGGGAGGATCTTGTTAATGATCTCAAGGCAGCTGGGACCATAGTCAGCAAGAAAACAATTGGTAACACACTTGGCCGTGAAGAGCTTAAATCCTGCAGCGCCCGCAAGGTCCCCCTGCTCAAAAAAAGCACATGTGCAGGCCCGTCTGAAGTTTGCCAATGAACATCTGAATGATTCAGGGGAGAACTGGGTGAAAGTGTTGTTGTCAGATGAAACCAAAATCGAGCTCTTTGGCATCAACTCAACTCGCCGTATTTGGAAGAGGAGGAATGCTGCCTATGACCCCAAGAACGCCATCCCAACCGTCAAACATGGAGGTGGAAACATCGGCTTTGGGGGAGTTTTTCTGCTAAGGGGACAGGACAACTGCACTGCATCAAATGGATGATGGATGGGGCCATGTACTGTCAAATCTTGGGTGAGAACCTCCTTCCCTCAGCCAGGGCTTTGAAAATGGGTTGTGTATGGGTATTCCAGCATGACAATGAGCAAAAACAAAGGGGCGGCTCAAGAAGAAGTACATTAAGGACCAGGAGTGGTCTAGCCAGTCTCCAAACCTTAATCCCATAGAAAATCTGTGGGGGGGGGGCTGACGGTTCAAGTTACGTTACTCTGTGATTGCCAACAAGGGTTTTGCCACCAAGTACTAAGCCAAAGGGATCAAATACTTATTTCACTCATTGACATGCAAATCAATTTATAACTTTTTTTGACATGCGTTTATCTGGATTTTTTTTTTGGTTATTTTGTCTCTCACTGTTAAAATACAGCTATCATTAGAATTGTAGACTGATCATTTCTTTGTCAGTGGGCAAACGTTCAAAATCAGCAGGGGATCAAATACTTTTTTTCCCTCACTGTACTTCCAATAAAAATCTCTGCAACCAATCTTCCTGAGAGATTTATTCCCATTTTAGAATTACTGAATGTAAAAATAAGTGATCTAGAAATTGTTTTGTTTCTGGAACTTTTATCCAGAAACTCTTCCAAAATTTGACATTCTGTAAGCTTGCAACCTCCAATAAAAATTTAAACTTTTGGGTAGGCTATGATTTCCTCAAATGAAAGATCAAATCTTTGATGAATGTCCGCGAAATGTAGAATGTGGTTATTCTATTTTAGTATTTCGTTGGAAAGGTTGGGTGAAGTGTAATATAAATAAAGTATCAGATACAATCTATTAATTATATCTGATACTTTCTTTATATGACACTTCATCCAACCTTCCAAACTAATATCTTTGATGAGAATCTGTAACCCCTATTGGGGTAAAAAAATCTTTTATCTGAAATGTCTTTTTAAGAAAAGTTATAGTTTTAATGATATCTTTAATTATAGGATTTGTTATAGCAGTGTTTCCTTATTATGTTCCTGTTGACCAATAACATGGTTCAAGGTTCAATAGAATGGCTTAAGGTTCCCACAAGCAGCTCTTTCCTTATTCAGCCAGGAATGTCTTGGTTGAGAAAAATTATTCCAAGCCAAAGGTACATTCATTATGTAAGCAAAAAACCACCAGGATAACAACTCTCCCCCTCCCCTGATATATTCCTTCAAAGGATGTTTTGATCGATTCTAGGTTTCATACTTTGCCAAGTAAATGTCTTAATTGGCTGTGGATTAAGTGGAAGTCTTATGGAGGTCGGAGGACATTCTGAAAGCGAATAGCTCTAGCTGAGTATTGGAGGACCGAGTATGAATGGAGAAAGGCAGGCTTTCCAAATGATTTAATATTTCTGGATAAACTTTTACAATTATTTTTCAAAAATACATCATATATCAAATAAATAAATAAATATAAATCATGAAATCATTTTAAAAGCGTATCTAACAATATTAAATCAAGGCCATAGTTTGGGAATGGCTGTGAGAAGCATTGTACAGTAGTTATGGTTGGAGAGGAGGTCGCTGTGTTAGAGTCCACCTGGGATTTGGTACAAAGCGAGACATTGAGAGTATAGTAGCCCTCAATAAATACTTAATAAATACATACAACAATAAAAAAAAAAGTATCCGTGGTGTAGGGCAGGGGTAGGCAACCTACGGCACTAGTGCCACGCACGGCACTCAAGGTGTCTTTGCACGGCACTCAAGGCTGCTAGAGCCAAACAGGCTCTGTCCTATCACGAGTCCCAGTGAAACTTCAGATATCTGCTAATACGAAAAGGTGGTGAAGGACAATCCTCAATTTATGCATTGCAGCACATAGAGGAAGTGATCTCAGATCACTTCCTCCCAGCACTTGGGAATGGGAATCCACACTGTAGTAGAACAACCTGCAGCTGCTGTTGCAGCTCCTGTCCTTGACCTGTACCTGGCCAGTCTGGTCCCCACTGGAACCCAGGGAAGCCACTCTCACTGCTAGATATACAGAGAGCTGCAGAATAACCCTCCCCTCATACAAATAATACGAACAGCCCACACACAAACATACACACAATCTGTACAAACGTAACCCGCTAACAATCCACATACATGCACACAACCTCACACGCAGCCTCTCACGTGCAATACCCCAAACAGCCCCCACACACTACCAAATACACAATGTGACATATCCATCCACACATAATTCCACAAGCAGCCTTCATACACAGCCCACATTCATATGTATCATACACGATACCATAAACTACTAATGAACATATACAATATAATAGCTTATATATGCACAAATAGGATACAAAGCAATTACAGTAAAAATAACACAAGCAGAATACGGCAGCATACACACCTCAATTTAAAAAAATAGGACCGGCACATCACAATCCTATATCGGCACAGTGCTGCTAAAAGGTTGCCTACCCCTGGTGTAGGGTGTACTTTCCCATAGAGAGTCCATTTAACACCTTCAAGCAGTATTATAAGCTTCCTGTGTTAAACTCAATTTTCGGAATAGTCCTAGTGCGGGTAACTGTAGGGATGAAATTGTTAAATATAAAAGTGAAAGTTTAGCGCTTATTTGTGTGAGGAGAATTTAATAGAAGCAGCAGTTGCCTTACATAGTGCAAACACCCTCTATTTCAATACAGGTAAAATTAAGGATTCAATATAGTGAGTAACGCTAACTTATAAACTGATTAATACATTCATCTCAAAGGCATTTATAAATAAAAAAGGGAAAGTGACTATGTATACATATAAAATTAATTTAGCAGACAAACCCCCACGTACAAAAAAACAAGCAAGGCTTGAACAATATAAAGACAGTGATAGTGATCACGCGAATAAATTCACTTACAGACAAACGTTTAACAGAAAAACACAGGAGGAAATGCTTATGGGATAAACAGACAAAAGAAAAACAACACAGTGTAAAACTGTTTAAAAATGTAAATGTAACAAAGAGAGGGAGGAGGGGGTTAGAATGCCATTGGGATAACTGTATTAATTTATAAATTTGTTTTAATCACTATATTAAATGTTTATTGTTTAAAGGCATAGCACATCTTAATGTTACAAAAACTGCAGAGACGAGACTATGACCGACTAGCATGTGCCCCTACTTAGGATGGACAGCCCCTATTTTGTCCACATATCCCGCTGTCCTTCTTTTCTAGGAGCTCCATATTGTGTTTGTCTGAGTGTATAACAGAGCTCCACAGCAATAATACTCCCAGTAATGTGTCTGAGTGTATAACAGAGCTCCACAGCAATAATACTCCCAGTAATGTATCTGAGTGTATAACAGAGCTCCACAGCAATAATACTCCCAGTAATGTGTCCGTGTGTATAACAGAGCTCCACAGCAATAATACTCCCAGTAATGTGTCTGAGTGTATAACAGAGCCCCACAGTAATAATACTCCCAGTAATGTGTCTGAGTGTATAACAGAGCCCCACAGTAATAATACTCCCAGTAATGTGTCTGAGTGTATAACAGAGCTCCACAGCAATAATACTCCCAGTAATGTGTCTGAGTGTATAACAGAGCTCCACAGCAATAATACTCCCAGTAATGTGTCTGAGTGTATAACAGAGCTCCACAGCAATAATACTCCCAGTAATGTGTCTGAGTGTATAACAGAGCTCCACAGAATAATACTCCCAGTAATGTGTCTGAGTGTATAACAGCTCCACAGCAATAATACTCCCAGTAATGTGTCTGAGTGTATAACAGAGCTCCAGCAATAATACTCCCAGTAATGTGTCTGAGTGTATAACAGAGCTCCACAGCAATAATACTCCCAGTAATGTGTCTGAGTGTATAACAGAGCTCCACAGCAATAATACTCCCAGTATGTGTCTGACTGTATAACAGAGCTCCACAGCAATAATACTCCCAGTAATGTGTCTGAGTGTATAACAGAGCTCCACAGCAATAATACTCCCAGTAATGTGTCTGAGTGTATAACAGAGCTCCACAGCAATAATACTCCCAGTAATGTGTCTGAGTGTATAACAGAGCTCAACAGCAATAATACTCCCAGTAATGTGTCTGAGTGTATAACAGAGCTCCACAGCAATAATACTCCCAGTAATGTGTCTGAGTGTATAACAGAGCTCAACAGCAATAATACTCCCAGTAATGTGTCTGTGTATAACAGAGCTCCACAGCAATAATACTCCCAGTAATGTGTCTGAGTGTATAACAGAGCTCCACAGCAATAATACTCCCAGTAATGTGTCTGAGTGTATAACAGAGCTCCACAGCAATAATACTCCCAGTAATGTGTCTGAGAGTATAACAGAGCTCCACAGCAATAATACTCCCAGTAATGTGTCTGAGTGTATAACAGAGCTCCACAGTAATAATACTCCCAGTAATGTGTCTGAGTGTATAACAGAGCTCCACAGCAATAATACTCCCAGTAATGTGTCTGAGTGTATAACAGAGCTCCACAGCAATAATACTCCCAGTAATGTCTGAGTGTATAACAGAGCTCCACAGCAATAATACTCCCAGTAATGTGTCTGAGTGTATAACAGAGCTCCACAGCAATAATACTCCCAGTAATGTGTCTGTGTGTATAACAGAGCTCCACAGCAATAATACTCCCAGTAATGTGTCTGAGTGTATAACAGAGCTCCGCAGCAATAATACTCCCAGTAATGTGTCTGAGCGTATAACAGAGCTCCACAGCAATAATACTCCCAGTAATGTGTCTGTGTGTATAACAGAGCTCCGCAGCAATAATACTCCCAGTAATGTGTCTGAGCGTACAACAGAGCACACAGCCTGTTAAATAAGAGTATTTATAATGGAAGTGCCCGGTGCCTGTTTTTGCCATTTGACTAACACGGCTGAGGTTTTAGTTTTGTCAGAAAGAAAGAAGTTTGCATAAAATCAATTCACTTTTGCTGACTGAACTGGTAACGTGTTCTGCTATTTCCAATCATTCATTTAGAAATGATCCCATTCCGCAACAAATTTACAAGTTTCACAATAAATTTCACAATAATCCAAAATGTGAAGCGCTGCGTCTACTTGATATATTGCCACATGGACTTCAGGATTCACATAATTTGGGCTTTGCCAAAAAATAGAATTATGAGAAACGTTGATTCATTTCAGTGACTCCCCTGACGATTGTCAAAGTGAATGCATTAACCCTTCAAGACACGAGAATCAGTTAAATCCCCTTATATTATGGCAATCCTGGCAAAACACCTGTCATAAAATGGTTAATCTGATTCCTATTTGGTTAATTCCATGTTAATTAAAAAGCCCACTAAGACCATTTGAATGTAAAAGAAATAAAACTAAAATAATTTGACTAAAAAGTGGGTTTTTTCAAATAATGCAGAGTGGAAGAGGAACTCTCCCTTCTCATATATGTTAATGATATATTTATTTATAGTGGAACTGTGCACCTCCATGTTGGGTCCTTGTCAGCCTTTTTTTTTTATACAATTAGGTCATCTCTGCCATTGAACATAGCTTGTGGAGGAGTTAAAACAGAAACAATGCATCTCTGTTTCTGCCTATTTGCATTATGTGCCCTGACTGTGCCAGGTCTGAAGTGAATTGTGATGTCACTTATTAATCATCGCATAACACGAAATATGAGTAATTGGTGGTTTTCACAGTTCTTCTCAATGGTGTAATAATCAAGGAAGTGAAAGTTTCTCAGTCTGGTGCAGAGGACGTGGACATTTCTTACAGTATAAATGCAGGTTTGATTACTCTGTATAGTATGGGTGCTTGGTTCCAGACAGGTAATTGTACATACTGTATGTGGGATCATTCTAACATACAGACATTTTATCACCTTTATGGCATTTATAAAAAGTCATAACTCTAATAAAGCTACTATGTTCCTTACAAATGTCTACCCACAGGGTATGCTATCACTTATATATATTTTTTAGTCACATCTATTAAGTGACAAAACTGCTTATTGCTAACATTTCATTCAGATCTAATCTAGGTTTTATACAATCTCTTACACATTTTATTCCTGCAAGTTATCCAGTAAAAGATCAATGAATGGATTAAAGTATAAACACTTTGTGTGTATGTAATATTATTCAATAACCCTCAACAGCAAAGTTAGCATGCTCACTATTCAACCAAGTTTGTAAAAAAAAAAAAAGAAATCTGTTCATATTTTTTTAAAAACTGCTAATTAATGTAAAGTAATGTAGTGAAAGAGTTAATTAACGTTTTGCACATTTATGAACGAAAGGCCAACTTCTCCAAACTGATCAGCAGTGAAGGACCTTCTTCCATAGAGGGAGGAAGCCCATAGCAAGGACTAAATTTAGAATTGTTAACCACAAGGGAAACTGTAAACTGGATGGGACCAAGCAAAGGCTACATTCCATCTTTATAAAGTAGCGAGACTCGAACTTGTAAATAGAATCCCTGCTTTCTCTATAAACATAGCAGCTTCCCATCCACTAATATACTTCGGAATACTTGGAATACACCTGTCTTCACTAAAACGAATTAAGGGTTAGTCACTAAAGGAAAAGTTGCAGTGAATTAAAAAGCAGATGATAAAATTCAGACTAATAGGGTTTATTTACTGAAGTGAAAATTCCAAGTGAATTTCAAATTTAAAGTAAAAATAGCAGAAATTGAAAAAATCTTGCTTTCGGTTTTGCTACTCTGACCTTTAAAGAGACACTATAGTCACCAAAACAACTTTATCTTAAAGGGACACTATAATCACCCAGGCCACTTCAGCTCAATGAAGTGGTCTGGGTGCCAGGCCCCCCAGGTTTTAACCCTTCAGATGTAAACATAGCAGATTCAGAGAAACTGCTATGTTTACATTGCAGGGTTAATCCAACCTCTAGTGGCTGTCTTCCTGAATTTTGCATTGAAAAATGCTTTCCTATGGACTGTTTGAATGCGCGCGCGGGAGCTGACGTCGGCGGGGGAGGAGAGGTCACCAGCGCAGAGGGAGCCCGGCGCTGGATTAAAGTAAGTAGCTGAAAGGGATTTAACCCCCTTCAGCACCAAGGGAGGGGACTCTGAGGGTGGGTGGTCCTAAGGATGCTATAGTGTAAGGAAAACGAGTTTGTTTTCCTGACTATATAGTGATCCTTTAATGAAGCAGTTTTGGTGTATTGATTATGGCCCTGCAGTCTCACTGCTCAATTATCTGCCATTTAGGGGTTAAATCACATTGTTTATACAGTTTTAGTCACACCTCCATGTATGTGACATACACAGCCTTACTAAACACTTCCTGAAAAGAGATATCTAATGTTTAAACTTCTTTTAGTGCAAATTCTGTTTAGATATATAATTTCTTATCACCAGCACTATTAATAGCCTAGCAGGATCTTTCTGTGTGTGATTAACTTTCAACTTACAGAGCAGGAGATAAACATGTCTTAAGTAAGTTAAGACCTGATTGAACATTTTTTTCATGCAGGCTGTGTCAGTCACAGCCAAGAGGGTTGTCGCTATAGCTGCATAACCTGAAACAAAAGTGATTTGACTCCTTTAAGTTTGAAATTCACATTGAATTCATTTTGAATTCTCACTTTAAAGGGACACTATGGTCACCAGAACAACTACAGCTTATTGCATTTGTTCTGGTTAGTAGAATCATTCCCTTTAGGCTTTTTGCTGTAAACAGTGTCTTTTCAGAGAAAATGCAGTGTTTACCTTACAGCCTAGTGATAACTCCACTGGCCACTCCTCAGATGGCTGCTAGAGGTGCTTCCTGACCCTATAGTGTTCCTTTAATAAATAACACTGCAAAATAGCCAAGGTATATCTATAGCTAATTTATAGATTATTTTCATTTCAGTTTTTTAGCATGAATTTTGCACTTTGTTCTCCACTTTACAGCATTGCAGAGAATCATTTGAAATATGTGAGTTTTCCTCAGCATCAGAAGTGTCCCCCTAACAATATAATAATATAATGATAATATTCACTCACAGAGGCAGGTAATAAAATGCCGTAGTCAGCTTTGATCCAATTCACACTTCTAGGTAATACAGATCATTAATCTGTGAAATCCCGCTGTGTACTGTAATGCAAATACCAAGTAAGGTTCAGGTGTTCACGTTTGAACACACAGTTTCTAGCCGTACCGAGGTGAGCCGCACGGTGCCCCAGCAAGCAGACAATAAAATGAATTAGAACATAACAGGAACTGGACCAGACATATTACAGCCTCATGAACGCTCAGTGCTTTACGGAAAATGATTCTATTTCACCCTGATGTTTTTATTTGATTAATAAACTGTGTTGAGAACATGAGCTTTGTCTAATGCTCTGCTGTTTATCATTTAAATACAGAGACATGTAGCATATTTTTTGTTGTTAATTTTACCCTTTATCTAAGTGTTTTTATAAATCTTTTTTTTTTAAATACGCAGAGAAAAAACTGTTTTAAGTGCTATGTTTTTGTCTATTTCTTGGTATTTTGAAAGCACACTTGGCAACACGCACCAAAAGGGTTTAGAACTGCTGATGTAATCGCTGTAATGAGTGGAGACAGTTTAGGATAATGTAGCAGACGGAGAGCATCCATATGACATGTTTCTAGCGGACTTCCCATGATCACATACAATTCAAAGCAAATCAAACTGAAAGTGGAAAAAGACAGTTTATCTGCCTTAAAATCCTTAACCAAAAGGAAAATGAACGGACGTCATCAGATCCTTTAACCCTGGGCTGCAAATAATGGGAATGCACGCACCTTGCTTTACTAGAAACAATTGTTACTCAAGATCTCTAAGAAAAGAAATTTACAGAACAGACGTGAGATGTTAAGATCCTGGGAAGAATCTCCACACACACCATTACTTCTAGGGCCATAGCTGCCAGCAATCCTGATTAATGTGATACAGTATCGAAAGAATGGCCTGTGCCGTGCACCAACTTTTATTGCAGCAAAGCAGGGACGCCTCAGACTTGTGTTCTTTATCCTCTTCTTTGTCACAATTTACTTTTCTGATTTTTTTAAAAATATTTTGTTGCACAACGAATTTATGGGATTTCCAGAGAAGTGACATTTCTTTCTATAGTGACACTAATGGAAGGCAGGTCATATTATTGGAGTGACGGGGAGATACATCCTTCCTCACATTCTAATTTTATTCAATTACTTTTTAATTTTTATAGCAGTGTGGGCAAAGAGATATTAACAGTCTTGGCCGTGCACAAAACAGCTCTCAAAACCTGTCTGTCTGCCCGTCTGCCTGCCTGCAACCCTCTCTATCTATCTAGCTGTCTCTCTGTCTGTGTATTATTCAATGTAAGCAGCACATATAGAGGACCAGCTCCTCTTGCATCCAAACACTAAAAGGGTATTTTGTTTTTAGCATAGTCTCCTTTGGCACTGAAACTGTAAAAAGAGGTAGATATATTTTTATGAGGGTAAAATTGTGACATTACTGCAGCTGAATGAACGCAGGGCGAGGCGGCTAAGACACGTACATCTTTTCGATGCATGTCACTCTTGGCTACTTTGGCGCCTTGCTCAATAGAAACTAATTTGGGGAGTTGGTTACTTGGAGCAATCGATGAAGAGTCACAGGATGAACTTTCTGGCAGCAGAACTAGTCCTGTTCCCAGTGTCCAATCAATGTGTTTGGTCTCAGGTGGCGTAAACATATTTGGCGCAAAATATAGATTTGTTCTTCTCAGAACAAGAACTTGATTAAAACAGCCCCTACTTTGATACTTTCCAAAAACGCAAAGTGATATAAACATAAACAGCTTTCAAACAATGTTAAAGGAATGTTAATGAAACCTATTTGAGCCGAGCGCCTGTTTTTTACTTTCTTTTGAAAGCCCAGGGAAATCCAGACTGGATTATGGTTAAGGAACAATTATTAGAGCAGTATCTATGATGAAAGCTCCACGTTTCATATGTTACTCCAGACAAAATCCCCGAATCGGCAATAGGCTTTTAAAACAGGATCGATCTAAGCAGTGGGATTTTACTCTGGAAATAAATAATAAAACGTGTCACCATCAGTCTGAAGAGACGAACGATGCCTCTTATCAACGTGGAGGAAACAGCATACTGCTACAAACACTAAAAAAAATCCTTTAACTGACTTGGTCTAGATAGTCTGCCCCAGGACACAACCCCCATTAAAGGGACTCTATAGGCACCCAGAGCACTTCATTTGGTTTATGTGGTGTGGGTGCAGTGTCCCGGTCCTCCGTAGCTCTCAATGTAAAAATGATTGCCTCTAGTGGCTGTCTACCAGGGGCCACAGGGGCAGAGGGACATTATAGTGTTAGGAATACAAAGATGTCCCTTTAAATTGTCAATGAAGGAGTTTGCTTTTTCTGAAATATTATGCCATTTTAAAGGGACCCCTAAAGCACTTTAACTTGCTGAAAAGCTTTATGTGTGAAGAGTATGTCCAATTTTTTTCATTTAAAAAAAAGGTGCAGCTTTTAATCAAAATTGGCACTTTTATAATTTAAAAATGAATTAAATTAACATCTCCTAGCTGTCAATCACTTACTGGTTTGTTTAGCTCAGTGGAACTAAACTCAAGAGACAGCAATTGCCCAAGAGCCCCTGCCTTGCAAAGACTTCTCATTGAACTGCATTGGAAAGTATGTGATTGGACAGCCATAGAAAGTCTGGGCGGGGCTAGAAAGGGAGGGCTTGCAAAGACAGCAGACAAGAGATCTGAAGCTTTTGCGAGCTGTTTTTTTTATATATTCCCAATGAAAAAATGTATACTTAAAAACATGGAAGTTTTAATTTTGGGTATATCTACTAAACGGATATTTTTTATTTATCTTGTATTTGAGCAGTGGCTGGTCCCTTTTAGGGAACGTACAGATCCTGTCACTATCAGCAGTGATCTCTGTACTTATAGTATATTACAGTAGGTCATTTCTTTATCATATTTTCTGTTAGATACAGCAAGTTCCCATTTCATACAGCAGGTTTATCACAGAACATGCCAGAAAAAAGTGTGGGGGGCTGGTGTTGGACCGTGGCTTAGATGTGAATTGCATTTCTAGGGCCACAGCACAGACCCCTTTTTTGACAGATGCAGAGGTCCAGCGGGAGCAAGACAGCATAATGACATCATAGCCAGGCTCCATAAATGGCATTAGATATTCACTTTATAAGGGACAAATAGTTATTTACTGATTACAAGAGAAATTAACAAACTAAAATATAACTATACTAAATCTTTTTAACTTGCTTTACTTAAGCTTTGTAAAGATCATACAATAAACAAGAGGCACAAAATGCTAATTAAGTAGCACATGCAAACTGTATGCAAATTTAATCTCTTTCTAGAAATAATATAATGTGCAGATAAGGATATAAATTGGGAAGAGTTAGAGTTATTTAGTTTACTCTAAAATTTAGTCTCATACCTGTATAAGGGTGTACCTCATTTTCAATACTCTGGCTTGTCTACTTTTGTAAATGGTTTGCCATGATGGGGTTAATGTTCATTGCTGGACTGCCATGCGGTCTCAAAGGTAACATAACCAATCTGGCAACTTTCAATGTGTAAAAACTGAAGAGGGGAAAGTCCAATATTTAACCCTGTAACTTTCCAAAACTCCAGAAAACCTGTACCTGGGGGGTGCTGTTGCACTCGTGACACATCGCTGAATACAAATGTGTATTTTATTGCAGAAAAAGCTAACAGTATTATGACATTAACAGTTAAAATGCCATGCAGAAGTGGCCTAGTGATAAATTGTAATATAGGGAGATCTAGCCCCCTCAATCTATTCTCATGCTAAATGTCCTTAGAGTTCTTTAAGTGTAACTGACAGGACATGATTCATGTTCTCATTGGTTGCATACAATGTATACGTCATATATCTCATTAAATCACACTGATTGCATGATTTAACCCCTTCATAACAGATTGCACATCAGGACCTGCCATCATAACATAATGAGATGTGCGTAACTGTTGTCACGAAGGGGTTAAAGTAGACGTGCCATCTGAAACAGTTTGACATTAAGCAATCGCACTGTTAAAACAGACAAAGTGTTTTTAAAGTGTTTTGCTGGTTTAAATAATATACTTGTTCTGACGACACCTGAGTCTTCGGCTGAAAACAATATTTAACTTATCCTCTTTATCCTTGTTTTTTTATTTGTATAACTTACTGTAGTTAAACAGTTTAATTTAAAGTAAAAAAAAATGTAATTTCTATACATTTTTTTTTTTTACATGACAATAGAATGGGAGACAATACAGGTGTTAATCAAATTAGTATTTTAAGACCTTTTTTAAAATTCATATAAATGAACTCAGAGAAAAATAATTACTAGTGCAACCCTTTTTGCATTGTAGCTGTTGTGGACTGACTTTGCCAATCGGCTGACTTAGCATGATAGGAGCAGCTGGAGAGACAAAGGTGGATTTAAAGCACTGATGGCCGGCCGAGGATAATTGGAAAGGTCCTTCACAATCATTCTAACCCCTCTCCCATACAGACAATGTGCTGGCAAAACTGAAAGCCAGCTAGAATTAGACTTCCGGGTTGGGCTGAGTACAGAGAGTTTCCAAGCACTATCACAGGCATGCATTGCAAGACTCTCCACTCACAGTCAGAATACAGAATTTCCATCGTTGAAGTACTTGATATCTCAGTGCTGATTGCGTTTGGGCGGAGGTGAAAAACTTCACAAGTGATAATTGGAAAGCACAAACAATGTTCGCTCAATGAATTTGCTATCAGTATCGTTAGTATAATGTAATTAAAACTGTATGCCAAGACATGTGTGCACATGTGGAGGGCCACCATCAAGGGATGCGCAATGACTCTATGGAGGGGACTGAACAGAATCATGGGGCCCACCGGGCCTTATCATCGGGGCTATTGCTCTGTGCTGTTTTTATTCAAATACAACTAAGTGGCTAAGACCAGCAGTGGTGGGGTGTCCATCCAAGCCTAGTACAAACCACTCTTGTGTCATTGCGTGAGATCTTTGTGAAGTCTTGGCCATGCTGCTCTGTGTGCCGGTCTCACCACAAAAGTTTTGGTGGCACAACAAGTGTATTGTAGTGTTGAAATATGAATAAGAAAAAATAACAAACCGCTAAAAAACTAAATCATTTTTATTTATTTCAATGGTCAGGTGAAAGCTGACTTGCAAAACGTATGCCAAAAACCTAGTTATAAAATCTCAAACAGTAACCAAACAACAGAATGTTTGTCAGTGATTAGCAAGTTCTGCAGGTTTGTGTTTCTTAAAGACTCATGTTAACGTGATTGTGGACTCAGCCAAGCACTCGGAATCTCATGGTCTGGCAAATCGCTAGTTAACCATTTGAGTTATTATGTGATGCAGCCGCGATGGCATGTCTGAACTAGCAACGTGTCTGCGGTCACAGACAAGGCAGCGCTGTGATTGCTCACTAAATCATGGACCCTGGAGGCTCCCACGGCAGTCCACACTATCTGCAGGCCACACACTCGTTTTCACGGCCAGGCTCACGCTATTGGATCACCATTTTCACCAAGAATACTTGTCTTTCTTTCTATTTTGTGACCATCAGTGATGCAGGAAATTAAATCTGGTAAATAATATCCAGATACATTCATCACTAAGCCATATAGAGGGAGAGTTCCTAAAAAGATATCACAGACTTACATCACTCAAAGCAGAAGATTTTTATTATTGTTAATGTAAAGAACTCTATCTGCTGCTATATGTGAAATCTCCTTTAGGGCAGTTATGAATGATCTCTTGCCCTCCGTACAATCCTGCTATAGAAGAGGTATAATGTATAAGGCATAAAGCCCTGTTAAGAGGCCACTTCTAGTCTTTCTTGTACATTCTTTAATTTCCTTTATTCATGTCTTGATGTTCCTAGAACGGGGGTGTGCAATTGCTGTCCCATCCTTAGTGGTGTCTTGTAATTCGTAATAAATTTTGTAAAATAATTTCCTGTGATTCAATACCTCTTTTGATTCATGCCAATTCCGTACAAGACCTTGCAGACTAACATTCTTCACGGTTGCTAAGTCTGTTCACAGTTATTTTTTGCTAAGTGCTTCTTAATGAACAGATTTCTACTGTTACCCCACTTAGCAAATAACCTGTAAGAGGGAAATGGAAGCAGGACGGGGCGCATGGCGGAGGCGAGTGATGGTTATTGAGGTATGGGAGTGGAGACAGAGGGAGATGGATGAGGAGAGGTAGAAAAGCACATGGATTTAGTGGGATTTAAATGCCGCAGTAAGGAATTTGAATAAAATCTAATGGGTTGCAATACTGGGTGATAAGACGAAGGAAGGCTAATGTCGTGAGGAGTAAAGCTAATGGGTGGGATAGCAATATTGGAGCCTGGCGATGCGTTGGATAAGATGTTTAGCAGTAGAGACATCAAGCGATGGAAAAGGTGTACAAGGCAGGAGGACATTTAAACAAGGAATGTGCTAAAATTGTTACCTGGGTGAAAAGGGGGGACAGCGAAAGGGGGGTGGGATATCGAGAGCATTTTGAAAGATCAGGTTTATTTGAAGAAACCGTGAGGACATCAGCAACTCCTTGCCAGATTTCATTAACAATGAACAGGGGGTGGGGAGGCCCCCGGGAGGCACCCATTCTCTCCTTGTGGGAAACTTTACACCTTTACTGTTTATCAAATGTTAATTAAAAATCCCAGTGAAACATTTAAATAAGTTCACTGCTTGCCTGAAACTGTTTATCTTTCAAGTCTCTAGATTTCACTTTGCGAGATTTTGCATTTGATTGGAAAATGTGCTGTTTTTGTAATTTTAGGCGGGGCCCTCCAAATCTTCGCTATGGATTTATATCTCCATCGATAACCACTTACATGATGTATTCAGTGCTGAAATTTTATTTTGACAAAGATAATACAAATTATTGTATTGTATTGTGTAACAACCTAACACCCCCACTACAATCCCCCTGCAGGTGGTGCGTTAACCCCTTGCGGGATAAAACATACCAGGAAAGGTTAAAGGATCTTAACATGTATAGCTTGGAGGAAAGACGAGACAGGGGGGATATGATAGAAACATTTAAATATATAAAGGGAATCAACACAGTAAAGGAGGAGACTATATTTAAAAGAAGAAAAACTACCACAACAAGAGGACATAGTCTTAAATTAGAGGGACAAAGGTTTAAAAATAATATCAGGAAGTATTACTTTACTGAGAGGGTAGTGGATGCATGGAATAGCCTTCCAGCTGAAGTGGTAGAGGTTAACACAGTAAAGGAGTTTAAGCATGCGTGGGATAGGCATAAGGCTATCCTAACTATAAGATAATGGCAGGGACTAATGAAAGTATTTAGAAAATTGGGCAGACTAGATGGGCAGAATGGTTCTCATCTGACGTCACATTCTATGTTTCTATGTATATAGGCAGGCTTTACTAAAGCATCCAGGAAACCAATGAATTAATCAAGGCTCAAACTATTTATTAATACATTGATTTCACTCCAGTAGTTTGAATCATTCATATTACAGGGCAACATCTTCATGTTGTGTACATGAGGCTCATAAAGTTATTTAGGCCCAGGAACAAAAATGGTTTAATCTAAAAAAAGTGATGATTTTCACCCATTTTGCTCTATTGACTGAAAACTAACTCCCAGCTCCAGTTGCTGGATAGACTGCTGATACAGGGAGGGCATACTGTTTACCTGCTGCCTAGGGCAGGAGAGTTATGGTCTTTGTAATTACTATTACTCCATCTATTAACTTCTAACGCAATAAAATGAGTTTCCTATGCTGAATCACCTAAATACAATCAGTATTAATCATTTTTCCCTGAAACCTGATTTTATTGTAACGCTAATCTGTTAATACTAAGGGAATGCTCTGACATTTGATTTTCTATAATAGTTTCCCCCTCTTTATACCCTGTGTGTAGTCCTTGGGATAGTGTGGTCCTACATAGGGTCCAATGTTATATATGTATGTGAGAGGAAAATCACAGAAAAATGATATCTAAACACACCATACTATTACTTTGATATTTTTTTCTCCCAATGTCGGTTACATTTTCGAGGTGTAAAAAAATCTTATTGTCTTTACACTATTGCTAACAGTTTCACTGCAGTTTTTAGTTCCAGAATTGGGCATTTTGTCCTTAAACGTGGAGTTTCCTAAGTCAGTCAATATCCCTATCTGACTATACACCATCTCGGACAGAGTACAATAATCCAATCTACCTTCACATTTTTGCAGCTGTCTCACTAGTATGTCACACATAGTTTGTAGATAGGAGAGCTTATTCACCAAACGTCACATTAAAGAGAATTGGGGACAAAACTTAATTGCAAACTTCTTGCTAAACAGCCAAACTTGTGACTATTATTAAGGTGAAAAAACAGAAATTTTAGCTTAAAATGTGCAACTTGGTTTTAGAAGCTCTAAAATAATGTACTAAAATCTAACGTGTACTCACTCCAAAAACCAATGTGTAAAATGTAGGATATGACTCAAATTTACACTTACTCCCCCTCCTTCTCCATCATATCTCATGTGGTATCGAGAGAGTTCAGACTTTTTCTTATAAAACACTTTTTTCTTTAGCATTTGTGAAATGATAAAGCCTTGATAATGATGTATTGTGTTGTGAGAATGTAGTTGATTTGTGGAATAGCCTTCCAGTAGAGTTGGTAGGAGCCAATACACCTGGCAGGAGACCAGATAGAGAAGATATAGATTCTGAGCCTGGCACACAGCATGGCTACATTTAAAGATATTGTAAATAACAATCTGATGATAAATTCCAAAGGTGTCCCACTCACTATGTGAACAAACCGAACGTTTCACTTAGAACCTTTCCCTCGAATTGGACTTTTTAAACACCCTCTATGTCTAACACATACTATACTGAGTCTCACATGCCTAATGGGAGTTGCAGTCTGCAGGTTCGGTGACAAACGTTATCCTTATCAGCAGCTGATTGTGATGTGGTGTAAGGCTGCCTGACCATGATGGGAGTGATGGATCCCAAGTAGTTAGGGCTCATGAACCTTGTAAGAGCTGAGTGGCTGTGCATACTAGGAGTTATGCAGCACAGTAGAAGATCAGAACTTCTCTCCATAGCCAAGAGGCGCCTAGAGCAGCTGGCTCCTCCTAATGGGAGTTGCTTGATAAGCTATTGCCTTTTATTAATAATACCTGACTACTTTCTGAAGTCCATAGAAAGTTCTAAGTGTCTGCTCCCATTGCCCCATGCCAGGCAGCCAGCCCCAGGTAGCCAAGCCCATGCACTCAGTACTTGGCAGGATTTTAATGTGATCCTGTCTCCCTTCCCTGGGGCGGATCCTCACCCTATCTCCTCCTTGCTCACTCAGCTTTAACACTTCCCCCTTTTACTACAAATATGAAGTGAGTGAGACTCCAGCATTGAGTCAGTAACATCCTCAGTCTCCCTCCCAGCTAAGAGCAGACACCCAAACAGTGCTCCCACAACCACCAGCCAGCCAGCCTGCATGGCCCCCCTGACAGGGACCTGCTGCCCCCCTCCTGGCAGAGCCCCAGAGCTCTGAGCTCCCTGTCCCATGGGCAGCTGTCACAGAGGGTCTCTCAGCCAGCACACAGGGGGCTTTTTGTTCTGAGCTCCCCCCTCCCCTCCCCCCATGTAACTCTCTCCCCTGCTCCTGGGACTCTGGCTGCAGCTGCTGCAGAGAGGGTAGTGCTGCTACCATGGTAGACAGGGGTCCCCTGCTGGCCTCTGCTATCATCTTCTACCTGTCCATAGGGGCCGCTATCTTCCAGGTACTGGAGGAGCCCAACTGGAAAAAAGCCACCAAAGACTATGACAACTACAAAATCCAGATACTCCGCAAACACAAGTGTCTCAGCAAGCAGGACCTGGATGACATCCTGGAGGTAAGTGGCTGCTGATTGACTGCTGGGCTGGGAGGGTTACTATGTTAATGTCCCACTGCCTTGTGAATTGCAGGGTCAGGGGGGGACTGTGCAGTGTATATAAGGGGGGTCTGTGCAGAGTGGGGTGCCCGCATGGTGAGGAGGGGGTTGGTGCAGGGTCAGGGGTGTTTCGCATGGTGGTGTCTGTGCAGGGTCAGGGATTGTCTGCTGGGGGTTTGTCTGGTTGGGGTTGCATGGTGAGGGGAGGTTTGTGCATGGTGGGGTTGTGCAAGGGGGGTTTTGTGCAGGGTCAGAGTGGCTCTGTGCATGGTGAGGGGGGGGGTTGTGCAGGGTCAGGGCTCTGCATAGTGTGGGGGCTGTGCAGGGTCAGGGGCTCTGTGCATGGTGAGGGGTGGTTGTGCAGGGTCAGGCTCTGTGCATGGTGAGGGGTGGCTGTGCAGGGTCAGGGGCTCTGCATGGTGAGGGGTGGTTGTGCAGGTCAGCTCTGCAATGCAGCAGGCCCTGGTGCACATTGCGAGGGCTCTGTGCATGGTGAGGGGGCTTGTGCAGGGTCAGGGCCCCAGCCGGTGGTGGGGTGCAGGGCAAGGGTGCATGGTGGGGTTGTGCAGGGTCAGGGCTCTGTGCATGGGGTTGTGCATGGTGGGGTGTGTGCAGGGTAAGGGCATGGTGGTAGTGTGGGTTGTGCAGGGTCAGGGGGTGTCTGTACATGGTGAGGGGGTAGTCTGATGCAATATCCTGGAGGATGTGAAGTTTAGCAGAAAATTGTTGTTATTGTAGAAAGAATAGTCACTTTCTCTGTTTTCAATAAATACAATATTTATATAAATAAAACCAGTAGGATTTAGCATTGGATCCCGGCACTGTGAGGGTTAAATGGGAATGTATAGAGTGGGCTAGCTCCCTATACAGCACTATTAACCTGCCTGTATTGTTAGTTTCCCTAAACCTGCCCCTCTGTCCATCTGCTGTGCCCTAGCCTGGGGCAGGATGGCTTCCTTTATCATGGTAATTCGTTTCCCTGTGATCCCATTCTCCAGGGACCTGGCCACAGAAATGCTATTATTAACAATGAATAAGGTGATCACATTAACCCTTTCAGTGCCAGAGAGAAGACTGTGCTGCGGATCTCACTGGCGGTCAGTTACAATGTATCTCGTGTTGTCCTTGCAGAAAATGGAGTTAAACCCCTGGCTTTCTTAAATAAAAATACTTGTTGGGTAAAAGGAGAGGATCCCAAGCAGTATAAAGGGGGCACTCATATTGCTGTGATATTATCACTCTGCATATAACACTCACTGTGTATAGTGACTGGGGTCTGGACATAACACTGTGTATAGTGACTGGGCTTTGGACATAACACAGTGTATAGTGACTTTGCTCTGGACATAAACACTGGGTATAGTGACTTTGCTCTGGACATAAACACTGGGTATAGTGACTGGGGTCTGGACATAAACACTGGGTATAGTGACTGGGGTCTGGACATAAACACTGGGTATAGTGACTGGGGTCTGGACATAAACACTGGGTATAGTGACTGGGGTCTGGACATAACACTTGGTATAGTGACTGGGCTCTGGACATAAACACTGGGTATAGTGACTGGGCTCTGATATTACTGGTACGCTGCGTATAGCGCACACTGTGAATAGTGACCTGGTCTGATATTACTGGTACTCTGCGTATAGCGACTGGGGTCTGATATTACTGGTACTCTGCGTATAGCAACTGGGGTCTGATATTACTGGTACTCTGCGTATAGCGACTGGGGTCTGATATTACTGGTACTCTGTGTATAGCGCACTGTGTATAGCGACTGGGGTCTGATATTACTGGTACTCTGTGTATAGCGCACTGTGTATAGCGACTGGGGTCTGATATTACTGGTACTCTGTGTATAGCGCACTCTATGTATAGTGACCTGGTCTGATATTACTGGTACTCTGGTATAGCGCACTGTGTATAGTGACTGGGGTCTGATATTACTGGTACTCTGCATATAGCGCACGCTGTGTATAGTGACCTGGTCTGATATTACTGGTACTCTGCGTATAGCACACTGTGTATAGCGACTGGGGTCTGATATTACTGGTACTCTGTATATAATGACTGGGGCCTGATATTACTGGTACTCTGCGTATAGCGCACAGGGTGTATAGTGACCGGGTCTGATATTACTTGTACTCTGCATATAGTGCACTCTGTGTATAGTGACCTGGTTTGATATTACTGGTACTCTGCGTATAGCGCACTGTTTATAGTGATCGAGTCTGATATTACTGGTACTCTGCATGTAGCGCACTGTGTATAGTGACCGGGTCAGATATTATTTTATATAGCGCCATCAGATTCCGTAGCGCTGTACAATTACTGGTACTCTGCGTATAGTGTACCACACGTATATTACAGGTTCACTATCTCTATTGAGAAAACATAACATTTGTGAAGCCTGACGGGTTCCACTGACTTTTAAAGTTCAGTAAACGTACTGTAGATTGTCAGCTCTGTGGCTCAGTGATATCATTCTTTCAGTGAAGGCATGCAACGTCTCCCTGTTATCTAATCGTGTGTCAGCATTTTCGGTTATCATGTGTGAATCACCAACTTCTCACTGCGATCAGTCCAACCTGTGAGATCCATGCCTTTTTCTGAGAGGATCCGGGATCAAAGTCTTGCTTGGCTGTGTGAGCGGCTGGGAGCAAGGCGTGATGCTGTATGTTCTCGTTTAAAATGCTCTCTAACTGGAATGTAACAAGACGTTTTCTGAATATCACACTCCTGTGTTCCCCTTTACCTCCAACTGACCCCCCTGTGACCTCCAAACAGATTTCCACTCCAACTCCTATCATCCTCCAACAACCAGGTGTGCTGGTCTAACTCACCCCGTACAGCTGGCCAATGAACTCTCTGCTGTTTTGCCCGCGTATTTTTTTTTCCATCTAAACTTTTTGAATATAAATCAAAAGTAGCCGGTGCTGCAGGTGGATATTAACCCTTCGTGCAATGTTTATCATACATCTGATGCTACCACCATCTGGTTATTTGTACTGAGCGTTAAGGGTTAATTTTATGGCTGATTTAATATAGAAAATATATATATATATAATTTCTTATCACGCCGAGTCCGTGTGAATGGGATATATCTGTGGTAGCCGCGGATTGCGGACGCTGGCGTTGGGGTATTGTTACCCTCTGTTTGCGAGTTCTCGCAGGTTCCCGCTAGGGTTTTTTGTTTTTTCTTCTCTTGCTGTAAGGCGGATCGCAAGTCTGTAACTTCTGGTTTCTCTGTGGGTGGGAATCTTCCCCATTGAACTACGAACACCCCAATGTACAATAAATGCATCGTCACACACTCTGCGGTCAATGTCAATCTACTTCCATGTGCGCTGAAACAAAGCACTTTATTCTGTTTTCTGGCAGTCAGAGGCTAAGTTTGTGCTCCTGGAAATGGTGTTAGGAGAAAATTCATAAAAAAATATTTTAATTTTTTTGGGGTTTCTGTAGGAGAGGTAAAAAATGTAGCCTATCTCTAAAGTTGTAAAAGCAAGCCTGGCGTAATAATGCAGAAATATACCTTGCGTTATCACACCAACTCAGACTGGAAGGACCATAGCCACCCCAACACTGCAACAGTTTGGCAACCTACTGCAGACATCTGGCACCATAACCACTTTGTGCTTGTTGCTCTTGGTCATACCGTTTTGTAAAATCTGCTGATCCCAGAAAAGTAGCACTACTTGCAAAGAATGGCACTGGATTAGAATCTTGGGCAAACAAGTGCTGTGATTACTCCTTTTCATTCTAATTTAATGCTATTGTTTTACTAACACTAGATCGTCCTATTAGTGCATGATAGCGGTTATGCAAACAGCCCCTTTCCTCTGCATAGTGCGAGGAGGTGCAGCTGGCAGCCTGCAAACCGTGAGTGACTGAACAGAACACAGTAGCTGATTATACTAGAACTAGTATCATAGATTTTAAATATTTGAATTTATTAGCATGATCAATGCCCAGTAATTTAATATGATTTCTATATTATTCAATGGGTTTATAGGCAGAACTTATATCTCACCTGTATATCAGTTTTTGACAAATGCTGGGAGCCGGAGGGGCTCCTAATAATTCCAAGTCTATTTGTAAGTGTTTTTACGTAAAAAGGTATGGATGGTTTTACTTGCCCCCGCGTGTCAGGTTTGCTCTAAAGATACCGTAATGTTTATCAGACTCTGCGATATCGTGGTTTGTCCTGGCAATGAAGTAACCCTTCTCCAGTTAGCATTATGGGAAACCAATCTTTTTTTGAGGTGTTGTGCCCTATTTTAGGGGTGCCCCCTTTGTCATGCCACTAATACAACAGTCCTCACGATTCACAGTCCATTGTCATGATGTGTTTGAACTCCATAACCCACATGCTTCTTCTTTCCTAATTCTCATATGTTCAGCAAACCGCAGGTAAACTTCTAATACCTTTTTTATGATAAACCATAAGAGCTTACTCTTACTCTGGTGTTTTCACACTGCAAATACTTGTAACCATTCACTCATTAAAACTGAAAGCAGCGGTTCAGAAATTCGGAACTTCTAACAGTTCTGCGTTTCGTTTCTATGGGAACTTCCTCTTTCAATCCAAAATTTAAGTAGTATCCAAATAGACATGTTTTGTAGAAACTTCAGAGTTGCAAAGACTGCAAGATAAAGGCGGAAGATCTATGGAAGGTCGTCAGATATCACCGACTCTCTTACCACATCAGCAAACGGATCTATCCAAAGAATGCCAGGGGTGTCTATCTGGAAATCCTTCTGTCTCCAGTAATTGATGAGCTGTATCTCCGAACAAGAATAGTCTCCACCAGACCAGTAACTCTGAATATAGGTATCGAGAAAGGACCTGCAGAACGTTATGAAGGCCTTCTGCATGAGATAAGATTGCTGGTCCCCTAGACATTGGGGATAAGGTGGCTCATGTCTGAAGATTTAAAGGAACGTACCTGTATTCCAAACGCTTTAGTGTCCGTATTCCTAGTAATATAGGTCCAAACCCCATGTGTGATTAAAGGGTTTTATTAAACCTTTTCCAACGCTGAGGCTCCCTCTGCATTGCTTACCTTTCCTCCTCTCACCACGTTATGGAGGAGGTATTGTTTCCTCCATCAATGATCCTCATAGGGCAGCATTGAGAAATTGATGTGTGCACAGAGCTTGCCGCGCATGCACATCTAAGCTTCCCCATAGGAAAACATTAAGGCAGCCTCTAGAGGCGGATTTAACCCTACAATGTAAATATTGCAAAAAAACAAAATGCAGGGCTAAGAGGACAGGGCCTTTGTACTCACACCATTGACTCAGGGCCATTAGACTCAGACTTGATTGAGATGAAATGGCCTGGGTGACTTTAGTGGTCCATTTAAGGAGAACCTTAGAAAATATAATAAGTCGACACTGTATGAGGAGCATGCTAACTTGACGGTCATATAACACAGTCATACTGGCCAGTCGTAGATATTTGATTTGTTGAATTGAAAGATGATATAAATATGGGCGCTGGGAGTCCTGTCTTGTGTTGACGTCCTTGAATATTTTCCAAAAAATGGACTGGTGACGCACAGGACTCCTTGCGCCATAGCCACTTAACTAAGCGCTAATGGTTTTGGTGGTTAGAGCGCCCTTTCTAATATTTTATAACAGTTGGAGGACGGAGTAGCCTCACAGCAGACATGGCCGATATCAAGTGGAAGTGTTCGGCAAGCCTTGGGATAGTCAATAAAGCCATTGCTTTCCCTCCTGTGACCTTGTAAAAAGCTGAATTGGGCCATGAGGACATTCTCGATTTTATTTTTATTTATTTATTTTTCTCGTCTTTTTTTTATTGTTTTTATGTGTGTTGGGAACTAGTTGTATTTAGATCTTCTAATACCGTATTACTGTTTGCTTTGTATATTTGGGCTTTGATCATAATGGAACAATGACTCTTATTTGCTCTGTGACAATGGCGTCTGCCCTGTTCAACTCATGATGTGACTTCAGTCTTGTTCCAACAGTCTGTACTCACCTGGTTTCTAGTTTGTTCCATATGTACTTACACAATCAGTCTTAGACTTCATTTGATATTATTTTTTTTCCTTCTTCCTTCTCCCAATAATCTTTGTATCTGTGGAACTAATCACATTTTGTTTAAAATGAATAACTTTGATAGTGTGAATGTCAAGCTTATTTTAAATCAATCTGATTTTTTAATAATAAAATTTTTGTGTGTGTTTGTGTCAGCTAATACTTGGAGAGTTTGTCTTCTCCACTGATGAGGTGTGTGTGTGTGAGAGACACTGAATTTGGGGCCAGCCTTTGGGAGGGACACCTTCCTTGTCCTGTGACCCTCTCTTCAACTCCTTAACACCCCCAACAAACAATATGATTGTTTGTTTGAAAAAAATCACAATATCCTCTATTGGATATATGTGCCACAAATGTGTGTTTCTAGATCACTGCTGGTAAACTGCCGCACGCTGAGCAATGTCACAATCCAACTACCAGGACTCTCAGCCAAGCTTTTTAAGCGCACTGAATTTTAATAAGCAGAGACGCTTCATGCAACTCCGTTATAAACGTTGGCCCTCGTCCACCATGTTCAGCTGGAATGTGTCCGCTTTCTTCAAGCCCTATCTATCTCCCTATCACTTTAGTGTCTTGTTAGCAGTTTATTGTTATTATTGTTGTGAGGACGACAAGCAGGCTGTGGGAATACATGATTTTGTTTTTGTTAATATTGTTCTCTTTTACTTTACCAATTGGAGAACGATAGTAAAGTGCACCATAATGCTTGGATTTAAGATATTATTTTAGATGTTTCAGTATTTTCACCGGGGTAAGCAATGTGCATTCATCAAACATCCCAGGAGCTCTCTCCCCTTCTTTTAGTTTCAGATTGCTGCAAAAACAGTTACCAAAGGCTTTGTCTCATTCTGGAGACATTTTCTACTTTTGTACAAAAATAAATATCTGTCACCTTGTAGGAATCGATGGTCAGGTGAACTAAAGAATGCAGCGGGTCAATTAAACAAGCAACACCTGCCATTGATGTCAGAGTTCCAACTGAAAAACAAAGCACTGGGAGACTTGTACTAAAAGGCGTAATGTGTGCACGAAATTCGATGGCTTGAATTTCTTTACATAAAAAAAAAACAACAACCTGAAAATGCAGCTTTAAATGTCTAGAATTCCGATCCAAAACACCCGTAAGTGTTAAAAAGATCTAGAACATTTTATTTAAGAAATGTGGTCATATCCAGATGAGGCGCAGAAAGAGGTGGTTTTTTTTTGCATCTCTCAAATTTGTTTGTAAAACTTTCTTTGCTCATACATGTAATTATTGCTAAAATAATAATTAAATAGTGGATTTATTTAAAACATATTAAAAGGTTTCAGCAGTACGTTATTCTAAGATACCGCTGCGTTTGGAATTATTTGCCTTCTGTCCCGCGCTCATTTTCATTATGAAATCTAAATTCTCAGGAGATATCTTGTTCTGGTCACACTTGGGCATTCTTTTGGCATAAGGGGTACTTTTGTGAGCTAGTGATTTGTGGACCCCTTGTGGCACTATCTATCACCAAGCCCCTAAATCACATTTTTACTACAAAAATTTTGTTGTTGTTCGTTTCTATTTATTATTTTTTTTTTTTTTGAATTTCTGCATATCTCAGGTTGTGAACAGTGCACTTTGTGTATCCTTCTCCTGTACAAAGCCAAGCTATATTTTCTTGGAATTGTTTGTCTTGGCTCGGATTGCGAGGCTGTGTACTGCGCACCTCCAAGGGCTGCTTGCTGTCTTTCACTTTGCTTCAGAAAGTTTGAGGGAAAATGACAGGCCCTGTTTCTGTATGTAACCTACCTTTAATACTGCTTGTGCCTCCATGCCAAACTAAATGCAATATATATTTAAATATTATAATTTTTTTGGCCCAGATAAGAGCAATAAACTGTAAGGTAATACAGAGATTATGAGTGCTTTGCACAAACGGTTTTCTTCACCTGAAAAGTCTTAAGACCCATAAAGTGAGCCGAGCAAGGGGTCCAGTAATCCCCCAATCTGCTCTCCCTCCAACCACACGTGGTTATGAGTTTGTGCTCTCCTAGAGCAGGGGTAGGCAACTCCAGATGTTGTGGACTGCATCTCCCATGATGCATTGCCTGCATGATGGCTGTAGTGCTGAAAATTGACTTCTCCTGTCCTACAAGAACGCATGAGGTGGCAGAACACACGTGGGCAGATGCTCAGCTAAGGAACAATTTGGGGTCAAACAATGATTTGATTGGTTTGCAAAGAAGGCACTTGGGTTAAAATATAAGCAGATCTCTACCTTACACGGTTCTTTTCTCCACTATAAGAAGTGTGTGATCTTTAGCTGTTTTGGTGAATTAGTGACTGCAAGACGATCACACCATTCCCTGCACTCAGTGAGCATGTTCTGTAGACACATATAGCATTGCAATAATCACTATTGTCCTGGCTGTTTAAAGTATGCTTCTAATGACTTCAGGAGGATGTTGGCACTCGATCTAATCTTCTACATCTAATTGGATGGCTGCCAGTGATGGGATTTGTAGTGAAACAGCTGACAGAACAACCAGTATGAAATCAGCCTTGATAAAACGCTATCCCGGCTAAATTGCTGAGTACCTAATCACTATATTTTCTTTTTTTTTCTGTTTCCCTTCTTTAAATGAGATTGCACCTGTTGAGTAAAAAGGAAGTGAGAGTAAATTGATGTTTCCTGTGTTAAAATTCTGATGAACGCAGCAGATTAGAGTTTGTGGCTGGCAAAGGTCAAGCTCTGCACAAGTGCGCCATTATCACGCGATATGTGCACCCACCCCTGACCACTATCAGCCTGAGCAAGTAGTAGGTGTGTCCCTCAATTTCAACCGCTTCAGTGTTCGTAGAGGTGCCAGCGACTTCACATTTCTGTCTCTGGTCCATAGTCTGCATATAAATGCCAGGGTTATTACCAAAGTGAGAATTTAAAGGGACACTATTCATCACCAGGCCCCTTCAGCAAAATAAAATGGTCCGGATGCAATGTCTCCTCTGTTTTAACCCCGCAAGTGAAAACATTGCTGTTTTACGAAACGGCAATGGACAAGGCTGCGAGAAAGGTAAATAAAATGAAAGGCCACCAGGGAACTATAGCGTTACGAATACACTATTGTATTACAAACACTTAGTGTTCCGTTTAAGGCAAGAATAAAAATCAGCCAAACTTAAAAAATTCAGCAATGCTTTCAGTGTGGCTGCCCTGGTCTTAAAGGAACACGGCAGTGTTAGGAATACAAACCTAACAGCGTTACAAACCTAAGAGCGTTACAGTGCTCTTGTCCCTGCTGTATACAGACCGACGACCTTTTTCAAATAAAATTTAAGAAAATCTAGGTTTTACTCCCCTTTTTTTCAGTGTCAAGACTTCTCTGTGATGCTCACATCTCCGCCTTCTGTGATGTCATCAAGGAGGTCTGACCTCCTCCGGCAATGGTCTAATCCAAGGCTATTCACTAAGTGACAAGATCTAGAGAATGGCAATGATTTTTTTTTTTTACCTTAAAGGGCTAAACTCACTGCACCCGGACCACTTCATTGAGATTAAGTGTCTGGGTGACTAGAGTGTCCCTTTAAATTTGTTCACTTTAGTTAATAATCCTGTGTGTCTTTGGTGAGGGAAAAGTTATTGTGAGTTTTTCCCGTACTTCCTAAGTAATAACAAACTGAAGATGTGATAGAGTTTGGGAAATGAAACATGTCTCAAAGAAGAAAAATATATTGGGGGATGGTCGGTGTTTTTGGTGCTGTACTGGCTAATCTTCCGTCTATGTGATACCTTTATTGTGGAGTTTTATGGGATGGGTGGCTCAAACAAACTCTATAGTCTAATAGGCACCGTTACTTTCTCAGTTCATTGCTCTGTTTGCTTGTGGAGATACGTACAAATCTTTGACAGAAGCTGTGTAACGCGTCCCAACGTTGTTACAGGCAGGGTGAATTTCATCTTGATTTGGCTTTTGGCTACCGCTATCTGTATACGAGCCTCTCTTCTCTGGTGACGTTTGGGCAATATACCGTTACTATGTTGCTAGTCTGTTATTTTGTCCTGTGGTTGTTTGCCATAGTATATTGCATGGCGACTTTTCATTCATCATGGTTGCTCAAATCTCTGGGTCTCCGCCGATAGGTGGAGTTAGTTACCCTATATTTTATTTCCAGAATCTCCTGCCACTGGGCCTTTGCACCTCTGATTCTCTAACTGTTCACAGTTTATAATAAGTGATTTGTGGTTGTTTTAAGAAGCCAAGAATCTGTGTGTTTGTAGGTTCGTAGCTATAGCCACTTGAGACTTGCGTGCTGTAGTTCGTGTATGGTCATCTCTTTGCCATTGGCGTGAATTGCGCCTGAGGATGACCGTATTTCCAAGTGGTTGAATCTGTTTGAATGCTGTCGCCATAACAAAATGTATCTTTAATACACATGGTGGTGCATAGTGGCTGCGCTCTGCAAGTCGCCTCAGATGGAAATGGAAAATGTGACCTAATATTCCGGTATTTGGTGTCCTAAAATCCGCATCAAAATGTACCATCCACATGTGCAGAGCAGCATTCTCTATTCTTGGTAAATTTTCTTGTTTGCTAATCTTTCTGCGTAAGACATGTGGCGAATAATACTGGGTTTTATTTGGGAGTTTATCAGGGGCACATAGTTCAGTGAAGGGAAGAGAGCTACGCCACATGAAGCGGGTATTAGGAGCCGCCATCTTGGGCCCCATCTGGTGATGCCGTGTGTTTTCTGGGTGAAGCCCAATGCTAATAATATAAACAGCTCTGTTTTTTTTTTTTTTTTTTTTAAATAAAGAACACTACAAACTGCTAACGTCTCATTCTTAGAATTTACCTTCCCAGCTACGTTTTTATTCCACATTAATGAAGTTGACGGGATATTTTAATATTTGTTTATAAGAACTTTCCAGGAATCAAACTACGAGAATGTACAGAGATAAATAGCATATCATTCATAAAATCTAGTAGGAATTTCTGCACTTTGTAATCATTTATTTTTATTACAAAAACAAACCAACCCTAAAAGTAAGCTGGCAACAGAGAACTTACGGCACCATAACAACTTCAGTCTCTGAAGGTCACTCGAACAATTATGCATCAGAGCTGCCACGGATGCAGTTCACTTGCGTAGTGTGACTATTTTATTTCCCTTTAGTGAATGAGAAGCTGTAAATGGCGTATAGTAAGCATTTCTCTCTCGTGTGTTTGAAGCGCTGCAGAATAATTTTGCGCTATTTAAATGACCAGAATAATAATAATGCAAATAAGAACAGACTGCAGTCGTTTTCTTTACAACTTGATGAAAAGAACAGTCCTGACATCAGATCTTATTTATCATTATTTTAGATGGAGAGCCCTTGCCATTGTCCACAGGATAGTGCGATGTCTATCTGATCAATAAACCGATTTCCCCCTGCTCCTGCAGGTTGGTTATAGGGAACATGTTAAGCTATCAGATGCATATAAACATATACTGTGTATCGACACTCCTCTGAATGGTACGCAGGGATTAGATAGAAGATCTGCCCGTTACAACCTGTCTAGGAAAGGTTTCGGTGACACTGCTTTGAGAAACCAGGAAGACGTCTGCAGTCAATCCATCTCAACTTAGAGGACCAATATTTATTTATTTATAAAATATTTTACCAGGAAGGATACATTGCGATTTCCCTCGTTTTCATGTATGTCCTGGGTTCACAAAACATTGCATTGATACAATAGGATACAATAAAATACAAAAACAATATTAATACACAATAATATATACAAAATATTTCATATGCATTAAAAAAAATAAAATAAAGAAATCAATGGTAATTGTCCTAAAATGACCAGGAAATCACAAATTTGGATTTAAAATCGCTGAATTGGAATCAATTCCCTAGTTCGGCTGGCTATTTCAGAATAAAACCAGTGATTTCCTTGTGAGTTGCTGGTTCATTGACTTCGCTATCAGGCAGACAATCCTCACTTCTGTAATTTCAGATCCATTGTAAGACAATAGTGGTCTTTGTCAATCTGTGAAAATATTTGTGATCTTAGTTAAATGTTTGATGCTTTCCTGTAAACGCCGAGCGGCCAGATCTGTATTAATACAAAGGAATATTCACCTAATATATGTCATTAATGGATTTAGTGAACAGCGCTTGGCCCCAGCCTCGTCATGTCTTTCATGGTGACGTCTTGGTGGGACGAGAGGGCAGCACAGCTAAAAAGGACCCTTTGTTATACGGGCTGACACAACCAATGGTCTCCATCAGGGGGTTGGCAGTGGGAATTTACCATGGGGAGAAGGGGGTGGTCTGATCCCTCTATTAGCTGGGATTTTATCCACCTTGCTCAGATTCACGCAGACCCCGTTTATTATGTACATTTGCTGATTTTATCTGTTCTGTATGTCAACTTTCACCAACTAAGCGGTCTGGGAAGATCTCACTACATCAGATGCAGAAGTCTGCTTTCTTTATTTTCTTTTTCTTTTTTTTTTTTCTTCTTTTTAAGTTTTTGATCCTTGTTCTATAAATTCTGGTCTGTAGTGTTTTATAGCGTGGCTCTTCTCCTCTATAACGGTTTCATAATGGCGGGTCTCATAGCCCTGCGCATTTCATGTGGTTTATGCGGAACGTTCATTAAGCGTTCGGTAAAGAGTGAATTTCAAACGTCAGGCCAAGACGGCCACATTCTATCTAATTTGCAGGCGGTTTTGTTTACAATTTGATTATATTAGCCCCGAGTTTTATTTTGATTTACTTTCAATTCCTGACATTTCACACTTTTTGCAGTTCTGTATTTTTAAAACCCGTTCTTTCTTCACGCGATGTGATCGATAACATGTCACCAGAATGACATACCTTTTTTTTTAAAATTTATTTTTGTGTTTGCGCTTTGCATACAGGTTCCCAGCTTCACATGTGCATCGCCTGCAGTTTTGATCTGTTTTTACAGTTTAGGCTAAAGTCAACACTAGGTGTTTGGCTAAAGCCCGTGTGGATTTATAGTGAGAGTTCTATGGAAATCCAAACACATTTTTCAGAGCCCCTCTGTCATCAGCTGGCTCGGCCACTGGGAAGAGGAAGCCTTTAATTTGTGTTGGATCAGAGGCAGGCCATGAATCAGCACCTGGCAAGGCTGGGACGTGACTCCCCAGAGACCGGTTCAGTGAACACTCTTTGCAGAGTCTGCGCTGGATCTCACCTCTTACCTGAACACCGACACATTACATTTCTTTGTTCATTAATTGGAACCTTTGAGGGCTAAATAAAGCCTCTCTGTTCTGGAGCTATCCAGAAACTGCTAACAGGGATAATCTAGGTCGGAGGTATTGCTGAATTGTGCTAGTGACTCATCACTAAACAGCTGGCTAGCATTGGAAGATCATCATCCTGCTATTTGTTTGCCATTTTGAAGAAATAATATGCACCTTAAATCAACTCTCTCCTAAGTCTCTCTCTCTAGCTTGCCAAGACCATGCAGCAGCCATAAGCCATACATCAGACTGTGAGTATGTTCATTCATGAAATTAATGAATGAAGCTACTTGTCTAAGTAATAAATGTCATTCAGAAACATCTGCAGTGTCTGGGTAAGATATCACTGCTGTATGAAAATCAGAAAACCACATTAAGGAATATGCCTTCTTAAAGGGGACAGAACTACATGACTAAGTGTGTATCTCATTTTATCCGTCGTTTAGTTCCATTGTGTATATAATTAACGTCTTGCTAGTATGGTATAAAGCACATTATACAAATATACAAGGGGAGCAGCTGGCCATAGGTGTAAAAATTAACACTAGGACGTACTCTTTTTATGGTGTGCAGAAAAGGATTGTGGGAATTGTTGTAGGTGAGTGATATTTGGTAACAGGGATGGGCCATACACCTTATTACCTGGGGATAGATCTCTCCCAACTCTGATCAACTACTGTGCATTCACCGTGAGACCTTGCTCTGTGCCAGGATGCTAATTACATCACGTTTTTTAACATTTACCCACCCATCCTAGGTGATGTTGTTGAACCAGATTCCCGTATGATGACACATACTGTCTTCATGTTTAAAGGTGTACAGACATACGGAGTCTGTGACTAAGCCAAAAATGACGCAAGAGACCTTTCTGTTTGCCGTAGTTGGCCGTATTGCCCGTTCCTACTCATCTAAAAACCTATCATAGATCACAGCTGTTACAAGGAACCCCATAGGTTATATCTACCCAAAGGGTCAATATTGGACCTAAATGCCACCTAGACCCCCTCTGAACAAGACATACTGCAGTCCTAGGCCATTGTCTCACCCCACCCACCCCCCAGTGTACAGTGATACCCCTCTAAACAGTGACGGGAGGAAGTTTTCTAGTGGCTGTGTATTAGACATTTATGGGAAACATTTGTACTACGTATTTAATTATTAAAAACTGAGATGATGTCCACATATAGATTGTGTTAGAATCCTGAATATTTAGCAAATAAGCCCAAATAAAGTAGGGGTGTGGCCGTGCGCAGGGCCGTTCTGAGAAATTTTAGGTGACTTACTAATAACAATTAGTACAAATAAAATGTAATTTATATCGAGAACAATCTATTTTACTCAGACTTATTTCTAAACACATTTATTGTAGATTAAAGACACATTACTTGGAGTATTATTGCTGTGGAGCTCTGTTATACATTCAGACACATTACTGGGAGTATTATTGCTGTGGAGTTCTGTTATTCACTCAGACACATTACTGGGAGTATTATTACTGTGGAGCTCTGTTATACACTCAGACACATTACTGGGAGTATTATTGCTGTGGAGCTCTGTTATACACTCAGACACATTACTGGGAGTATTATTGCTGTGGAGCTCTGTTATACACTCAGACACATTACTGGGAGTATTATTGCTGTGCTCTGAGCTCTGTATTATTACACACACAGACACATTACTGGGAGTATTATTGCTGTGGAGCTCGTTATACACTCAGACACATTACTGGGAGTATTATTGCTGTGGAGCTCTGTTATACACTCAGACACATTACTGGGAGTATTATTGCTGTGGAGCTCTGTTATACACTCAGACACATTACTGGGAGTATTATTGCTGTGGAGCTCTGTTATACACTCAGACACATTACTGGGAGTATTATTGCTGTGGAGCTCTGTTATACACTCAGACACATTACTGGGAGTATTATTGCTGTGGAGCTCTGTTATACACTCAGACACATTACTGGGAGTATTATTGCTGTGGAGCTCTGTTATACACTCAGACACATTACTGGGAGTATTATTGCTGTGGAGCTCTGTTATACACTCAGACACATTACTGGGAGTATTATTGCTGTGGAGCTCTGTTATACACTCAGACACATTACTGGGAGTATTATTGCTGTGGAGCTCTGTTATACACTCAGACACATTACTGGGAGTATTATTGCTGTGGAGCTCTGTTATACACTCAGACACATTACTGGGAGTATTATTACTGTGGAGCTCTGTTATACACTCAGACACATTACTGGGAGTATTATTGCTGTGGAGCTCTGTTATACACTCAGACACATTACTGGGAGTATTATTACTGTGGATCTCTGTTATACACTCAGACACATTACTGGGAGTATTATTGCCGTGTAGCTCTGTTGTCACTCAGCCAAATTGCTGTGGAGCTCTGTTATACACTCAGACACATTACTGGGAGTATTATTGCTGGGGAGCTCTGGGAGTATTATTGCAGTGGAGCTCTGTTATACACTCAGACACACCAACATTATGGAGCTCCTAGAAAAGAGAGAAATTAGGAGAGAAAACAGGAATTATCCCTCCTACACAAGGACACTTGGGAGGTATGGACAGCTTAGTTGTTCTTGGCTTCATCTGGGCTTTCTTTTCTGTTTAACATATCAGGTAAGAAGTTTTAAGATCTTCGTAACTGGGCGATTAACTTTGCATCTGGTGCACTTCGGTCGGCCTTAGAACTGATCATTTGCTTTGGATATAACTGGTATTGGAGAAGCTGCCTGGTACTGTACCCGGTATATTCCATGTAATAAGATTGGTCTATACAATTAGTCTCCTATATTGTTCTACAAATGTGATGATTTGATCTACAACAAAACTTTTAGAATTTATTGCTCACAATACCTACATCTCTGTAGATTATGTTGCCATTTGTGACAATCGTAACCGGTTTTAAAAACCACGTGCAGGCTGTTTTTGTCAGATAAAATGTGTATTTAAAGTACAATCCACATGACTTTGGAGCGTTCCTGTGTTAAAATCATTGCTTTCAGAGCCTGTGATTGTATTTTTTTCGTACTGCGAGCTTATTAGAGTGGGTGGAATTCCAATCCACTGGGCATTAAAGGGATCCCGTTTACCTGGCATTATAGGCTCTTGGAGTGCCAGCCTCCATCGGCGCCCTTCAGCCACTTACCTTAATCCAGTGCTGGTGACCTCTCCTCCCCTGGTGACGTCTGTTCCCGAGTGGGGATCTTTTTTTATGCTGGAGGTCCGTGAGGACGTCCAGCGTCAAATAAGTGCGATTTACTCAGTGTTAATCGCGGAAGCGGCCTCTCGTGGCTGTCAGGGAGACACACTAGAGGCTGGATTAATCCTGCAGTGAAAACATAGCAGATTCTCTAAAATTTCTATGTTTACACTGCAGGGTTAAAACTAGGGGGACCTGGCACCCAGATCACTTCATTGAGCTCTGTTCCCTTAATCATAACGTTTTAATGTTACACAAGAGAAAAGGCTCCCTCTGTGTTCGCAGCCATTTCCCAGGATTATTTATTTTCTTGTTTCCAAACCAGCTGGCATGCTGAGGGCTGCGAGTTCAATGGACAAGAAGAACGAATTGGAACAAAGGTTGTCCCAAATCTGATTTTATTACTTCTCTCAAGTGTCAGCCTTGAATGCTCTCCTCTATGGCTTTAATATTTCCATATCTCTCCATCCATAGATTGCTTTGCATTGAATTGTAACCTGGCTCTGTTGTGGACTGCCTAATGTGAATTCTGTTCAAAAACGTGTCATCCACTTCTTCCCTACTAGATTGCGCCTGCGTGTAAAAGCCTTGTATCTACAGTATTGTCCTCCCAGCCTCCCTACATGCTCTTTCAGTTGTCCTTATTTTTTTGTGTGTGTCTGGTCTCTTGTCCATGAATATTCGCCTTCGTCTGCCCTCCATCACTCATAGCCCTCCCACCTGCCTGCACAGTCTTTATCAATTCCCCCATTTATTTATTAATTATCTCCATGGTGCATGGTAAAGATGGAGTGACCCCTCGCCCTGCACAGAATTCCTGACTCGTTTAAAGTTTATTTTACAGAAGGGGAAACCAGTAACAAGCGCCAAATAAGTAAGGGAAATTAGATCATCTTTGGAGGAACCCTGTGATGCTGATAAGAGTTCCTGCAAACTGACAGCTAGTTCTTACTATAGATTAATCTGTAAGATCCATTATTCTGGTGACTTTCTTCGAGCATGTTAAAGAGAATATCGGATCGAAATGTTATACAATTCAAGATTTTCCTAGTCTTGACATCAGAAAATATAGATTTTATTAATGAAAGGAGGCTCATATTATGCATTAACCTTCTTTACTAAACTCCAGCAAGAAAGAATATTTCAATAAAGTTTAGTGAAACAATATAAGAAAAAACAGTCACGTAACTGCAATGGGATATCCAATAGCTTTTTAAAAGTAGATTCTGAAGACCAATCTGCAGCTTTAAATAAATCTGATAACGTGCCTCCTGCCTGGAAAACGTTAGTAGACATAGCTCCTCTGGAGGAGTGAGCTCCAAATATAGAAATATCAATACCTGCCATAGACATAGTTTGTCTTACCCATCTGGCTAAAGATGTAGAGGTGACAGGGAGAAAAGGTTTTCGAAAGGAGATTAGCAATTGAGAAAAGTTAGTGTCTTAAGGAAGAGATTTAAAGCTCGTACGTCTGAAGACCGTTAAACACAAATAAAAGAGGGTGATCTGAAAAAAAAGGATAGAAAACTAAACTAAATGTAGGTTAGTTTTAGTACGTCTAACTATAAAAAAAAATTGAACCCCATCTGGGGTGTATTGTCTATTATTGAGGTCCAAAGCCTTAACATCAGAAACTCTTTTTTTTTTTTTTAAAGAAATGAGACAAAGTAAAACGGAAAGTTTAAATTATAGGAATTTTAAAGCTAATGAGTCATCACTCCAAGATTCTAATAACTGGAGAAGCAGGTTAACATCCAATGTAGAATTATATCTAGAGCTAAGAGGGCGTTTTAATCTAATGCCCTTCATAAGTCTTCAGACCTAGGGGTGTCTGCCCACTGGAAAGGATTCAGTCGGATTATGGTTCGGTATGCTTTCTCTGAGTCAAAAGCGGAAGACAAAAAAATTAAGTACATGTGCCAAATCGGAATGTGTGAGATCCACAGCCCGTTCCATGCACCAATTAAGCTACATTTTCCAGGCTGATCCACTCTAGGCACCCAGACCACTTCAGCTTAATGAAGTGGTCTGGGTGCCTGGTCCAGCTAGGGTAAACCCATTTTTTATAAACATAGCAGTTTCAAAGAAACTGCTATGTTTATAAATAGGTTGATCCAGCCTCCAAATCCTCTAGTGGCTGTCTCATTGACAGCCGCTAGAGGCGTTTGCGTGCTTCTCACTGAAAATCACAGTGAGAAGATGCCAGCGTCCATAGGAAAGCATTATGAATGCTTTCCTATGAGACTGGCTGAATGCGCACGCAGCTCCTGCCACGCATGCGCATTCAGCCGAAGAGTAGTAGAAGAGGCGGAGAGGAGGCGGAGAGCTCCCCGCCCGGCGCTGGAGAAAGGTGAGTGTTTAACCCCTTCCTCTCCCCAGAGCCGGGCGGGAGTGGGACCCTAAGGGTGTGGGCACCCTCAGGGCACTATAGTGCCAGGAAAACGAGTATGTTTTCCTGGCACTATAGTGGCCCTTTAACTTGCACGGGTACCTGGTGCCCATGCTTCTGAGAAAATGTTTTCTAGTTTAATCTAAAAACTATTTGAGTCATGTGAACTGATATAAGTGATGCTATTAGTGGTAATTGGTCTGACACCACAAGTGGATGGAGGTTCGCGTCTGGATCGCTAAGAGAATCTCGACGCATTTGTATGAGTCTCGGATAATCTATCAGCATGCTGAGAAGTTGAGGGAACCACAGCTGTGATGGCCAATGAGGAGTCACTAACACTAGGGTTGATCTCTGAGACAATGCTTTTAACAGAATCCGATATATCATCGCAAACGGTGGGAATGCATAATTGACTCAGTTGTTCCAGCATTGAAGAAATGCATGATCTAATGCTTCTGGGTCTGGACGCCAGCTGAAATTTTTTTCTAACTGACAATTGAGACGTGATGCAAAAAGGTCGTATTGCAATGGGCCCCATAGGGAACAAAGGCGCTGAAAAATGCTGGGATCCAGCATCCAGTTGCTATAATCTACTAGGAAATGGGAATTGCAATCTGCTATCGTATTGGACAGGCCAGGAAGATGTTCTCAAAACTATGTTGCGATCGAGGCAAAAATGCCATAAGTCTTTGGCAATGTCTGCTAGTTGTTTGGATTTTGTGCCTCCTAGTTTTTAGATTCACGTATTGAACCGCTGAAATATTGTCCATCTTGAGAAGGAAGCAACAATTGGATTTTCGCAGAACTGGGTAAGGTGAAGTATCCTGCCATGAGCTCCAGGCAATTTATATGCAAGTGTGTCTCTGTCAGAGACCATTTTTGCCTTTTAATTGGGAAAGGTACCTGTCTTTGGGATTTGATAGGAAATCTATTTTGTATCCCAGAACTGTATTTAAGATCCAGGCATCGTTTGTAATCTGACTTCAGACATGGAAATAGTGAGAAAGTCTGCCTCCCAATTTTTCTGGACAAGAAAGGGGAATTGTCGTAATCACCAGACGATGATCAGAAGCGAGACATTCCTCAATGACCTCTGGATCTCCATGGTCTGCCACAAAGTGGGAAAGATGGAGATGTCTGCTGTGTGTTAAATGAGGATCTGTTTGCTTGGAATGAGCTTCTTGTCTGGTTTGAGAGAAGCGGCTGGAAGAGCGGTTCCGTCCTCTTCCAGCCCTTCCAAAAACCTTAGGGCTGAAAATTCTTTTCAGTGAAGCTTAAGCTTTGTCTAAGGAACTAAATCGCTTTACATATTTATTAATAAATGAGTCTCCAAATAGGAGTCCTTCTGCTGCTAGTCCTGGTTCTGTAGTGGCTAAGTTAGCTAATTGTGGGTCAGTCTTTGAGTATTGACCTTCGTCTTCTGTGGTTAGAGCTGTATTAGCGTTTCCTAGAAAACATACAATTTGTTGTGTCCATCCTCTAAGGATGTCAATACTGGGCGAACTCCCTGAAGCAGCTTGTTCTAGGAATTCAAATATTTTTGCCACAGGACCAAAAATATCCATTAGCTTGTCTTGACAAGATTTTAGTGACCTGTCAGGTCCTTTGTTGGGATTCTTCCCTGATGTTGTTAGAAATTGTATTAAAGTAGGCTCTAAGTCAGGGGTCTGTGTGACCTTTTTGAGCTAAAGGTGGTCTAGGGCATTCAGCCCTCAGCTTATTCCTAGCTGCCTGGTCAAGGGGTTTCCTTAGCCAATATTGAAGGTATTTGGCAACATGAGCCATCGGAACCCATTCAGCTGGACGGGGATGTTTTTATATTATCTGGATTAAGTAAAGGTTTTCCTGCAGTATCCGTGATAACGTTTTCACCATCAGGTACCTCGGAGTATGCAGAATAATCAGAATCCACATCAGATTATTCATCTTCAGAAGATGAGGATGAATTGTCAGAGGAGTTTTTAGAAGAGTCAGATTTGCTCCTGTGAATGGCCATCCGAGTTCGTTTGTATTCCTCACGAGCAGAGGGTCTTTTAAGTAAGTTCCTCTCCTCAAATTTGCGTTTTCATTATTGGCCATTCCCTTTTTTTTTTTTTTTTAGATGCTTTAAAGCAAGAAGGGGAATCATAAGGACCTTCAAAACAATGTTTACACTTCTGAGTGGCCTTCCCAGATCTCCTGAAACCTTGCGTCAAATTCCTTTCAGACTCCACAGATGACCAAAATTGGTCAGAGGGAGTATTAATTACCTCCGTCTGTTGCGCAGGTTTGGTAGATTGGCTGATAGCATGAGCCACAGGTTTTGCAATTGCCTCTTGCATAGAGGACATAACAGAAAATATTGCAGATGATACTGATTTGTTGTCAGATAAATTAACAATACTCTGTAACGAGTCCTCAGTGAGGATTTCACATTCAGCATTAGCACCAGTAATTGGTGACTGCGGAAGAGTTTTCTTAGACTCTTTAGAATTCATAATAATCAAATTCTAGTAGTCTGCAGTAAAGGAAGTTATAACTTGATATATTGCAATATAATTACAAAAGTATTATTTGGTAAAATAACCTGAACTGGATACAAATTGTGTCAAAGTAATCTTTCTCAGAGAAGAAACAATGTCAGCTGAAGGAATCTGCTGAGGTAAAGTAGGCGGTAATGGGCATGAAAGAGCTGCCTCAATGACTGAACTGTTTGTAAATGAAAATTATAAGAGTATAATTGTAATATTGTTCGAGTTTTGCTGCGAACGGCCTCGCGAATTAACTTCGGCCAGTAGCAATAACTTCATGTTGTTTTACTTTTGCTTTTTGGACTCTGCCTCGTAGAAGAGAGAGCATGTAAAGCATTGAGATGTGGAAGCAGGTGTTGTGTGGTCAGGAAGGAGCACAGTGAAGGTGACGTTCAGCCTGTGCGCGTAGAGTTGGTCACTTTTTGTGTCCGTTGAATGGGTGTCAATGTTTCAACTCTGGTCTTTGCCAAGTCGTGATACTTGGGCGGTCACCTAAACTTGATATCCTCTCTTTGATACATTACATAGATTCACCTTTTTTTTTTTTTTTTTTATCAGTAAAAGCCTTGTCATCAGGTTTAATCAATGTAATATATTATCACCACTTAATCTGCTCCCAGTCGCGTGCCAAGTCCATTCTGTTCTGCTTCATTTTTTGAGTGGAAGCGAAGTGATTTAAAGACCTTCTCTGGAATTTCCCACCTAACTGATATAAAACTGTTTACGTGTTCTTAGCACAGAGCTCTGAGTTCTTCCTAAATATCTTATCCCAGACATTCTTATTGATCTGTTTTGCAGTAGATCTAATCTTATTAGACTGATGGACTCTCCTTTACACGTCACCAATAAACCCAAGCCTAGGTTGTGATTCTTTGACATGTTATATCATGTTCTCAGCTCCTTGTATCTGTGCCAGATTACCTGCTTCGTTAAACTTTCATAAAAGGGGACATTCGGTTTCCCTCATGGGCTTTAAATCAAACCTTTTATTAAACCAAACCAACACCTCCCCACCCCAGCAAAGAGATTACCTCTTCATGTTCAATTAAAGGTGTGATGCTGGGATACTGGAGGATCCGTTTATGTTAAAGGAATTCACTCCAAGAAATCAATGATACCGAACGTCTGTATTGATGTTTATTCTTGCTGCCTTGACAACCAACCCTAAAGTGTTTGCTTTTGTGACTCGGCTCTTTTGATAACCCTTATTAATTGAAGAGTCCATCTGACAGCTGGTATTTCCTTGTAGCAAAAATAGAATAGCTAAGCTTGTTACGGTTACAATTCTACGCTTGCCCAACACGTATAACGAATGCAGGTACAGAAAACTGACCAAAGTAACTCAAAACATTCAGCATCCATTTTTTTTTTTTTTTTTTTAATCGTTGCCAACTTTACTGATTTGTTATTCAGCTGCCATCTTTCCAGTTATCCTTGAAGCAGACGTAGCCAATCGGTAGCTCCCCAGCTGTTTTTGCACTACAATCCGTAAAGCTGACCGGCCGCATTGTGGGAATTGCAGTTGTTTAGCAGTTTGAGATCCAATCTTTGCCTGTATTTTCTTCAGAGATTTCTGTAACTTGCTGGCAAACAGACACTTCTATAACTTTATTATCACCTTACGGGGGCAGATTATGGGAACGACTGAAACGTTAACAGCTGTACATATTAAACAATGCTCTCTGTTGATCCCACAGACGTCTCCTTCCAAACGTCACGAGAATTAGTTTATGTAAGTGCAGGTGGATAATGACCCCATCCCCCACACCCTGCCAGGTTTTATCCCTAAATCACACATGGTTGCATATGTAACCGGGCGGAGAAAATCTGCCTCACTCGCCAAAACGAAACACAAAAACATTAATTAGCTTGTTTACCTGCGCAGTGTGTGAATTGGTGTAATTTAATTAGTGTTTTCTGTTTGCTGGGAAGCCGGGAAGTTATTGCAGGGGGGTAGTTATGGTTTGGTTACAATTATAACATTATTTTCTCTGTATGATACAATACAAATAAAAAATAAATACTTTCTCCTTTTGTGTGCCTAATGCAGAGGTTTTAACTACAGCTTCCTGAAGACATGCAAAGCCTCGTGGGAGTTGTAGTTCTACAAGATCTGGGGATTTACTTATTGGGCACCCCTGCTATGTGTATTATTTAAATTATTGTTCCCCCTAAATTTAATTTTGAAAAATAAATTAAATTCACTTGCTTTATTTGCAGTGTTGAGACTCACTCTTTGCAGCCACCCAATACCTTTCCTCCATAGCTTCTCATTGAGAAACAGAATTGCAATGTTTTACACTGTTTTTAGAACACCTGGAACACAGCACCTTCATGTGAGAAAGTGGTCGGAGTGGCTATTGTGGTTCTTTAATTGCGAACCTTGTAAGTGGATTCTGTAAGCACCGTTACTGCAAAGGCTGATTGTACAGTCAAATGTTGTGGTTATGGTGCAAGGAGACTCCACAGCCTATGGTTACTATTCAGATCTGAACATGAAGTGACGACACTTCTCTATCCGTGTTTGTCAATATGCCCCATTGTTTGTATGTAATCTCTACCAATGCAGAAACTGTAGTTAGAATTCAAACTGACAATAAAGGCAAATACTCTGCATACAGCGTGTGTAACAATTTCGTGATATTAAAGTTCTTTATAACGATTTCACAAGTTTAGAACAGGCTGTTCTCCCTTACGGACCATGTTCCGTTCCTACGATTTGGTCGTAAAAAGAATTGGTCGGTAAGTGAAGATGCGCTCACCAGCATGTGCAAGAGAGCAGGTCTACATTCGGAGGAATTCCTCCGAACATAGACCAGCTCAGTAATGTGGGGAATCTCCATGCTAGAGAGCTGGTCGTTAAGTGAGGACGACCCGTAATGTGCTGCTTTATTCATTTCCCGGCAGATTTAGGGTTGGCAAGCTCACTTTAGTGATTCTGACACCAAGAGTGGCCTGATTCCCTCCCAGTGTAATTTGTCAAACGTTTTTTTGGACTGTTTGGCAACTTGCCTGGGTGCCCACGCCGCATATCCTAGCTCAGAGATTCGCCTGTGGTAGAAAGCAAAGTCTGGGGTGGCACCAGGGCACTCCAGCACCATAATTACTACAGCAGCCTGTAGTTGTTATGGTGGTTGCAGTGTTTCTCCGCTTAGCACAGAAGCAGATTCGTACAGGCCCTGCTGCCTTCAGATAGTCTTCCGATCTATGGCAGCCTAGCCAAAGAATCACATGCTGGGACAATAAAATATGTTTGTTGGCTTGTGGTGAAGGAACATCTGCAGATAAGGCTGGCCTGGCGTAGTGAGCAGGCAGATCGACTTGGACAACAGCATTTCTCTTCGTCCTTCCTCTGAATAATACTTTGGGGCTTTTTACTCCTTATACAATCTCCACGCTGTCGTCACGCTAAAGTAAACATGTTTACAGTCTGTAAAAGAGGGATTTTTAATTCCTGTTTTATAGTGATTATTGAATATAATGAAGAAAGTGGAGTCCTGATGCAGTCTGAATCCGCATATTTTTCTCTCTTTTATAATTGTTTTTTTTTTTTATTATTCATTTATTTTTTTTTAGAAGAATTTTCTAAGTATCTTATGCTGAACCCTGATAGAAATGTGCTTTTAAATGGTGTTATCCCTTTATTGTAGGAACATGTTCTCTAATCCATCCATGCCTGTTTGTTTGAATTAGCGTGAAATCGTGTTTAAACTCTGAGTAAAGTTAATCATAATAAACCGATTCATGTTGCTGCCCCTGTAAGGCTCCATTCTGCACAGTTCTCACTACCACTGATATGACTCTGTGCCTGCAGAGCTTGCAGTCTAGGTATTGATCCTATAAGAAATAAACAGCCCAAGCTGTATTGGGGATTTTCAGCTATATACCAGATTACAATTTAACAAACACTTTTTTTTTATGTATTTGGTTTTGGAAATATTTAATCTGTTCCTTTTTATCAGAGCAGGTGATGAAATTCAAGGCTGAATCGTTTATTCATTAACTGCTTTTGTATGGCGTTTTATTCCGATAGCGCGCTATCACCGGAGTGTGAAAAGCTTTCTGTTCTGTAGATGCTCTATCAATACAGACTTACAGTGCTAGCTATTATAATTCTATGTTTTGTAAATGTTTACTTTTAACATTGCTAGTTAACCCTTTCAGAACCAGTCGGCACTGAAAAATAGTAAAAAAAAAAAAAAAAAGTCTGTCCTTGTTCTGATGGGGTTAAATAGCAAGTCCTCCTCTCAAGAGTAAATGTCAGTAGCTCCTGTCTGTAAGGTTCTCGATTGCATCGGAGTCCACAAATTAGCCTTGGTTTGGTAAAAGGTCAGATTTACTCAATACTAAGTCTTTCCAGACATTGCTGCAGTTAACCTGTTAAGGTATTGTATGTCTGTAAAGAAAAAGTCCAGGCCAAACCTTTCTGCCATTTGATTTTATGTCCGATCATTTATTTCAGAGGATGGGCTTTACGACCTTTTTAAACCGTCTCTATCCATCTGTTAACTTTTAATTGTGCACGTCGTTCTGATTTAGGCCATATGGAAATTAATGTAATATTTCTTGACGTGACCCTTATCATTTAATAATTTTGATTTCTTGTGCACCTCGGCATTCCACGTCCCTTGTGGTTCTCTGCATTTTGGTCGCGGCAGTTTTGAGCCTCCTCAAGTTCTTTTTTTGACGTTCTTTAGACAGTGGAGTCTTTGCTGCTGGGAGACTTTGGCAATGAACTTGTGTGTCCCAATCGCAAAGACATCTTACTTAATCATTACCCCGACCATCGCGTCTTGTGTCTTTAGCCGTACGTGAACGGCGTGTACACAGTTTTTCGTCTGATCTCTTTGACCTTGTTGGTGTGGCTGCTTTCTGAAGAATTCCTACTATCGCTGGTACAAAGTCCAATTGCTGCTTGTATTTTGCACTTTCTCTCGAAACAAAGGCTTTTATCTGGAATTCATGGTATCTGGTGGCATGCGACGAAAACAGGTTTACTTTTACCTTCTAGTTTAAATCCTGTTACACTGTGTCAATCAGCAAGACGACCAATGGGAGCTTAGAAAGGCACCGCGTGTTCTCTTGTTTACATCCATTGCGTGTTATTTGTGTGTATGTAAATCATTAACCCCTTCATGACCATGGTATGAGACAAAACTCTTTATAATTACAACAGGTTTTCATTGGGTGTGGAACTTGAACACGTCCTGCTGCTTAACCGGTTTGTCCCATTGAGGAGAAATCGATGCTACCTTTTTATTTTTTTTTATTTATTTTTTTAACCCCCCCCCCCATTAATGGAGGTTTTTTTTAGGTACTCACATTACAATGTAAATGTTATTCCTTTTTTTTTTTTTTATTATTTACTGTGGCCCACGGGGTTAAAGTTCAAGTCTAACCCCTATAACTACTACACCATAACTGTTTTTTTTGTTGTTTTTTTTACACTTCAGCCCATTTAGGGACTATGGTCCCAGGAGTCCCCTTGTGCCATTCCATGCTAAGTATTCAAACCGTTTTGCTCCCCCAGGCTCCTGCGGTACTGCTTCTCTTAACAGAACTTTCTGAAGTGATTATGGTGCTTACAGGATCCCTTTAATGGTTCCCACATAATGTAAGGAGCAGAGATGGATCTTGCCCTTTAATTGCCCTTTAATATCCATACATGCAAATGAGTCTCTCTTGGCACATTTAGCTGAAGCAGCTGGCTGATTGTCATAGAGTTGTAGTTTGGGAAGAGTTGATTTACCGGCTGCCTATCCCCATGTCATTGTATTTGACCACAACTACTTTCATCCTGTGCAACGTAATGGGCGTTAAACAGTTGGCCAGCCAATCAAAGGTTTCTTGCCCAGGATTGGAATGTAATGTAGCCGAGACTGGCCGGACATCTCATTCTGGCAGAGTTAAAGGATTAGTCTGTGTATAATCTATTAATTGTCACATAACAACCCCCATGGACTGCTTCAGGCTGACCACACTGTCTCTATCTCAGAGCTAACTTGAGCCTCTTTTTGAAATAATTTTTTTGGCCCCAAGGCGTTTCTTAGGAATTTGTCCGATTACATAACTATGAGCCTCAAGACAGACAGCCGGCCAGCTGCTGCGTGCTCTAAATATCAGCTATGGCCTGAAATATATTCTGGGCAGACTGCGGAGCTTGGTTGGTATCTGCAGGACAGATGGATGTCACAAGCAAGAATCTGTTAAGAAATTTTCCCTTTGGAAAATGCTATTATTCCCTTAACTCCCGAGTCGCCTGCTTACATTTTTAAATGGGCGTTTGTAGGTTTACTTTATAACACTGTAGCATATTATATACATTTATCTATATACGGTTTTATTCCACGGGCAGTTAAAAACATGTGGCGTTGGTTACGAAAGGTATAATTTAAACTGATTTTGAAATTTAAAGACAAACCTGAATTGAAAGCATAGTTGGCTTGGCGAATTTATTTTCAGTTTGCTATTTTGATCTTTAATTCCATATTAAAGGGATTCTCCAGGCAGAGTAGTTTACTCACCTGGTTCCAGCGCCGGGAGCCTTGTGAAGCCGCGCCCCTTATTTTGTCAAAATGACGAAAGAGGCGGGCGCGAGCAGGGAGCAATCAGACGCTTCTGAAGTCCTGAGCGCACTACCGCGCAAGCGCGTGGTGTGCGCGGCCGTGATCTGAGATGACAGCTCAGCTCGAAGTCTTTGCCCGCCCCCTCTCCTCTGCTGAAGGGCAGGAGAGAGAAGGCGCGCACACAGTGCCTTCTCTCTCCTGCACACGTCAGACGTATCTTAATACGTCTGACGTGTACAAGGCCTTTTTAGGGCCCTACATGATAGGAAGTCCCTCTGGGGACCGTCTGAGTGACGGCCACTGGAGGTATTCCTATCAATCAATGTAAACACTGTATTTTCTTTGAAAATACAGTGTTTACATTAGATTGCCTGCAGGGAGCTATAGATCTCACCTGAACAAATACATTAAGCTGTAGTTGTTCAGGTGACTATAGTGTCCCTTTAACTTTGAATTACGCCCTATGCTGTTGCTACATTGAGCATTTGAGAGTATTGACCATGGAACTGCACATTTTTTCAATTCAGGTTTATCCTTAAATTTGCAACTCTGTAAATTTGTCAAATTCCACACTATGTCCAGTTTAGTGAATAAACGTCTCTATTCTGCTAGGAGAACAGGTTCCATCAGCTGATTCATGGGGTTGCCTACCTGGGTGTAGACATCATGCTTGATAGTTGAAATATGGACTTTATTGCGTTCAGCCTAATCCAGTCTCCCAAGTTGAACACGTGGCCCAGTGTACACTGCATTCCTTCAGAGCGTGTTAAACCTTCTTTTCATGTTACGGCAGTGTACCTGGACACCTCGAAGGCAACCATTATTTCTGGCCTCTATAACAGGAATTCCAGTAAGCTCCATAAAGCTCTACCTGGTATATTAAATGGTTTTTAATGTTTGAAAGAAAACGTACATATTTTTTATTTTTTTATTTTATTATTAGATTAATATTATATTAATCACTGGCCCTCCTTTATAAAAAGACTAGTGATAGCCTAGCAGTAAATCCTTAGCTTTTGTGGGACCACAACATCCATGATACTTAGCCAGCCGTGAACCCATCCTTGGGACAGTAAAATAATTTTTCTTCCTCTATAACTGGACCAACAGAGATCACTGCAGAAGTGGTCAATCTCCTCCTATGGGATTGTTTGCTTCCAATATGATATCATTATTCAGCCTCTCGTCATACTTTGACAAAACCTACTGAATCGTCTGTGTCTCTCTTTCCAAATACTCTTAGAACTAAGTGGCCACTAATCATTATTTGATACATACAGTAGGCTAAATAAATCCTTGAGATCCATCTGTTTCACAGACTTGTAAAGGAGAAAACGGAAAATGACATTTCATTCTCAATCCATTTTTTTTTTTTTTTTCCTTCCTTGAATCTATATTACAGCAGTTTAATAGAAACCAGAGGATTCCCCACACCCAAAGCCTGGCTCCTCCGTTTGGGATGAGATAATACAATGATATCATATTTGTATAGGTTAGCAGTGAGATGACAAAGGCTTCCTAGTGAAACCTTCTAATTATCGCATCCCAGTTTGAACGGACATTGAATTCCAGAAAATCCTACTTTTATATCGAAGTGGACTGACTGCACCCATGGCCTCTGAACACCATAATCAATACAACAAGTTGTACAATTAACTCTAGAGGATTGGGTAAGAAATGTAATTTGTCCAGTTACGGCCTCCATCTGCACGGAATTCATCATAGCTCTGTTAGCTAGGGGACTAGTGGTATAAAATTGTTAACAAGGCTTTTTCAGGGTTTCATTTCTAGGTTATTTCTAGAATTCTTCTATGCATCTGTCAACTGCTTGAGGTTGCCTTGAGAAACCTTTCCATTTGGCCACGCGTGATGACTTTGGTTGTCTGCCAGGACAGTCTGACATCGGACTAGTAAAAGCTACTGGTAGAAGGTTGCAATGCAATGCTCCAGCCCGAGGTTTCAGATTTTCTCCATTTAAAAGATACAGGATAAAAGATATGTGAGATCATTACGGCTCGTGGGTCCTAATTTGTTGCTTAACAGCCGTGGTGGCTAAAATGTAACCTCACATTGAAAAGCCTATGGAGAGTTGAAGTTCTCATACAGCTGGGGTGATTATGTACCAAATCCCTTTATTTTCTATACTTCACAAATAGAATGCTGATCGGTCGATTTCTTCAAGATATTAACACTGTAATTAAAGTATAAACCTATACAACAAGCATGGTTACATCGTGACATTTAATTCTAAACTTTATTTAGGTATATTTTAAAGAATGTTATGGTTTACAGTATTTGGCTTTAGAACCCTGTGCTTCAGATTGACATGTATTTGGTTTAAGGAACATATTGTGCTGAGAACAGGCGTAGTTTGGTAGATATTGACCGGGGCCAGAGAGAGGACCCTACACGTTCAACTGGCATGTGATGACAAAAATATATTCACACTATATATAGATCTACTGTGCAGAAGTTACTGTAACCAGCTGTTTGTTAATCTAGCCTTGTTCCTGATCTGGTTTTAGAAAATGGGTGTGCGCCCGGCCGGGTTCCTCTGTTCATGTAAAACTCCTGAATCACCTTGAGATACTATGATCAAACTACACGCATGACTCACATATTCACTCTCTAATTTCACTGTTTTCCATTGGCTTCTTACAATAGGTAGCGGATATACAAGCTATTACTTAAGATAAAGGATCTTTTTGTGTCCAGAAAGATTCTGTTATTCAGAAAAAAGGAAAGCAATAACCATTCATTTTCTGGTTGTGTCTCAAAACAGGGAAACCTTTTGCTTGAATAAAGTGAAATCCTATCCTCACGGATTAACAAATCATGAAAAGCTCCAAGTGAGTTGGAATAGGTGGATCATAGGCGTCCGCAGCCTATTGTATAAGGGTGTGCACCCAAAAGCAGAAACACACACGCCGCGTGTATGTATGTATATGTGTGTGTGTGTGTGTGTGTGTATATATATATATATATATACACACTGCTGTGTGTGAGGGTGCTGTTAGTGTGTGCTTTGTGTGTGTGAGGGTGATGTATGTGTGTGTGTGCTGTATGTTTGTGTGTAATGTGTGGGGGCCGTTTAGTTAATATCCTCCCTCCCTTCTTACCTTATGTAGGGAGGGGGGACCGTGCTCCTGCCTTCCCTGGTGGTCCAGTGGAGAGTGAACTCTAGCCTCCTGTGGGGCTAGAGTTCACTCTCACGAGATCTGGGCATTGCCGCGGTAACCACGGTAATGCTCCGACCATGCGAGAGGAACCCGGCGGAGCTGCTGACAAGAGCTCCCCAGGTCCTCTCCTGCCTCCCTCCCCACGGAGGGATGCACATAACACGTGCCGCAGGGATAAGGGTGTGCCTAGGCACACCCCGTGCGCACGCCTATGAGGTGGATGCAATTTTGGGTATTCAGGGATTGCTTTTCTTTGTACAGATGTAAGTAATGAGCTATGAAAAATTTTAAAAATAAATAAATCTCAAATAAAAACCTATTTCTGGTATGTTGCTCTATTAAATGTCTAGCTTCAACTGTCCACACAGTCTAATGGATAAAATATCACCCTCACTGGTTAAACAAGACAATCTCCCAACTGCTACCTGTCCATACCTCCCACACTGGTTAAACAGGACCATCTCCTAACTTCTACCTGTCCATATCTCCCACACTGGTTAAACAGTACCATCTCCTAACTTCTTCCTGTCCATATCTCCCACACTGGTTAAACCATACCATCTCTGAACTTCTACCTGTCCATATCTCCCACACTGGTTAAACCATACCATCTCTGAACTTCTACCTGTCCATATCTCCCACACTGGTTAAACCATACCATCTCTGAACTTCTACCTGTCCATATCTCCCACACTGGTTAAACAAGACCATCTCTGAACTTCTACCTGTCCATATCTCCCACACTGGTTAAACAAGACCATCTCCTAACTTCAACCTGTCCACATCTCCCACACTTGTTAAACAGAACAATCCCTTTACATCTATCTGTCCACATCGCCCCCCCGCTCCCCCCTAGACCGTTTAGGGGACTGTTGTAATGTATGATATATGTTCATGCATTATCAGAAGCAACCATGAATCTCAATGGCAAAAGGAGCTGTGTGAGCACTCAAATTTCTTTGTTTTGTTTGGGTGGCTGTCTACAATTATTTCTGTAAACTGTGCAAGGACTTCTAGTATAAAAGCAGATTCTATTTGAACTGATGTTTACAGGATCATCACTTTTCAATCTCGTTTTTGGGCCTGGCATTAATCAAAATTTTTACCTAATGAAAGTGGTCAGTAATCCACCATTTGTTTTCGACACTTTTCCCTACATATACTTTACTTGTGATGTTTTATTTAAACTGCATTTATTAGAGCGAAACAGTGTAATCATTTTTGGAGTGTTAGATGGCTCCTCCTCTAGCTTTTGAGGATACAGTTAACTGGAACAATGTCATCATTTCTCAGAACCGTTAAGCTGTTTTTCATTAACTTGCGTGAATTAGAACATTATTCACAGAATTGTTGGAGGGGTGTGCGATTAGCGGGGATTCTTGGCCAGTATAGTTGAATAATTGCCTTTCTCCTAGTTCTGCCTTCTCATTCTTCCTGAGAGAATGTTACCAGCCCATGCTGCTCAAAGGAGTAAGGCACTAAATGGTACTAGGTAGAGTCTGGCACACTTTCCTTGGCCCATTTTTCTTCTGGTCTTATCTGCACTGATTAGATTTCAGAATGAATGAGTGTATTTACATGTGTTTTAATCTGAGTTTCTGCCATTAAAATCTCTTTCCACAATATAAAGCGTTATCATTTTCTTTTTTCGTTCGCTCTCAACATGTTGGGCTCTAGACTTTTTCCATGATAGAAATTAGGGAAACGTCAGTAGGTGCTTGCAAACTCCTACAATGAGGTATGTCCTCATACAGTGCTGCTGATGAGGTCATTGGTGATATATTCCACCCTGGTTCCAAAATCTCCATATATTTACATGTTTGTTCTACCCGATTTAAGAACATATTAACCCTTAATTGGATGGTTCATGCTATAGACTTTGTTTTTTCCTGTGTGTTTAAACCTAAATTGTCTTCACCGATGCTGACTGTTTACTTTGTGTTTCATAGGTCGTGTCAAATGCTGCTGGACAAGGGGTTGCTATTACAGGAAACCATACATTCAACAACTGGAACTGGCCAAATGCTGTCATCTTCTCTGCTACAGTCATCACTACAATCGGTGAGGGATCTCTTCACTTAGTGTCTCTCAAATTCGACCATGAATGGTCCCAAGATCTTGGTAGTTTGTCCTTGTAGTAATACAAAGTGTTTGGCAGACAGCGTGTGTTTTGAAGACTCTGTATGCAAGAGAGTTTTCTTTGTTTTTTTTATTACAGACAGATCCATGTGAAGATCCTTGTGTTGAATTCCTTTCTATAATTGTCCACAGACCTACTAAAATGCTTAGAAGCTAATTGCTATAAACGTATTCTACTTGACTTTGCAATACTAACCCTAAATAAACATTGGAGTAAATTCTAACATGTCATCATTAAAGCGTTACTCCAACCTTTTTTTGTTGTGATAAGCATTATGTCCCATTGGCATTATTCAATAAGTCTCCCCACAAAAATGCTCAAAAGTGTTTTTTTTTTTTGGTTAGGTTTTTTTTTTTTTTTATTATGTTTACTAACCTTTATTCCGGGCAAAGCTCCCGGCGTTACTCCTCTGAGGTCCAATCAAAGCTTTCTTGTAGAGAAGTCTTTGATTGGCCGTTTTACTAGCTCAAAACGCATATACATGTTCTGAGCCAGTGATGGGAGGGAGGGAATAGAGGATGAGGGAGGGCAGAGAATTAAAAATGTAATGGAGGGGGACCGGGAGGATGGAGGGAATTGGACACGGCATGTTGTGCACGTGGATGACATATGCACATATTTGACATTCGACAGCCTAGAAGTTCTGGGCTGTCTAAGTTATGTGTGCTGTGGGTGCAACTTGCCTCGAGCACACCGTTACCAATGTCTCTGGATGTGCAGCGTTTTAAGTGGAAACACTGCACTTCTAGACTCCTATCACCATGACCACTCCAAAAAGCAGAAGCGGTCACCCTGGTTGGAGTAACCTTATGATTTTTCCCGAATTCCGACCCTAAATGATTTATCTTGGTGTTATTAATGTCTTAACCCTAAAACAATACTTATTCCTTTGGTATAACAGTACTGATACGAACGCACAGATGCAGCACTTGCTCTGTTTATACGATCTAAGAATAGATGGATGCCAAATATAATGTATGTTTTTCAGTGCCCAGAGTCACATAATAATATCTCTAATATTGCTGCATATAAATTGGAGAGCCAATTGTCAGACAGTTGGCGCACAGATAGATGAAATGGGGTGGTTTGTTTCACAGGTTTTACACTCACACAGGGAAGCCTTATTTAATACATTTTGATTTATTGACTTTTCTTTTCCTGTTTAGGTTATGGTAATATAGCTCCCAAGACACCAGCTGGGCGCCTGTTCTGTATATTCTATGGCCTCTTCGGGGTCCCTCTCTGCTTGACATGGATCAGTGCACTTGGCAAGTTCTTTGGTGGCCGAGCAAAGCGTCTGGGCGTGTTTCTGACAAAACGAGGCGTCTCCTTGGTAGGTATTGAAAAGAAAAACCTGTGCAGCCAATCGATTTTTAACTTAAATAGAAATAACTGGAAATGTCTCAATGCACAGAGAAACCCTACATTAGACGGGCAGATCTGTTACACATCCCCTGTTTTCTTACATATAGAAATAGCTCAGTTATTTTTTAGATAAATCTATATAATACATCTCAAACATTTTTTCTTTTTTTATGTTGCAATTTTTTTTTTTCTAATGGAAAGCTTTTTAGGGTAACATCTCTGTTTTAAGTTTTTCTGTGCAAGATGCAGTAATACAGAATACAATATGTAATGGAAAGTTTTAAATATGCACTGTACACCCCCCCTCCGCACACTTGTTATCTGCTTGGGCACGAATCCAAAGGAGGACTCTCAGCAGAAGGCTTGCTATTATCAGACCTTGTAAGAAGCCGCCTTTGAAATATTTTGGCATGTATAGAAACGTAGAACGTATCAATAATCTTCCAGTTTCTTTATTGATGTGCATGTTTATACATTACATACAAAGCAGTAAAATGACTCTCAAACTGCCGTATCTGAAATCTGTTAAACCCGATGATGTTAGTGAATTTGTCTTCTTCCAAGTTTCATACCCCGTATATCTTTTACGTAAATATTTACATGCCACTCAATGTACTGCTGGGGGCAAACACCTTCCCATAGTTCGTCCAAAACACACGATCCACGGTAGCTTAAAATTCTAAAACTTCCAAGAAACTCTATCCCCTGTGAAGATTTGAGCAAGTCTGGGAAATGTACGGAAAGCACAGGTGGCAGATCAGATTATATATATATACATATATATGTTTTTCCCCTCCAGCAGATGTTCCACATATGAGGTTTTTCGTCTCCCTATCATGCGATATGACCACATGCCGTCCAGCTGTTTATAAATAGTGTCTTATTAATAAGGTGGTTTATGTATTCAATAACCATCACATACACGGACATTCGTACATGTTTCCATCAGCTGTGGTCCCTTAGATCTGCAGTCATCCTTAGTTACTTAAAATATTTCCTTTTTAAAGGCTCTATGACCTTGATACATTGGGTAAATTAAGTCCATGTCGGTAGACTCTCTGTTGGATTTTTTAACTTGGTTTCTTTTTACCGATTTTACAAACTCATTCTCTCACCCTCCTATGGAAAAGTCCTCCTTTTTTGGCCGCTCTGGCTGATTGCCTGGAGAGTATTGGTTTCCATGGTAATTGCTCCATTTCTAAACCATCCTCACTTTTATGTAAACGTCGCTGTTTACTGAGAAATGGCAATGTTTTAATTTAGCCAAATACTCCCTTTTTTTTTTGTCAGACCGCCTCCTCCTTCAGGTCCTTCAAATATTGAAGGACTTTGCATTCTGCGTCAGCACACACAGCAAATTTGAGTTTCTCTTTTTATCAGAGTGCTCCTTTAACTTACCGTGTAACATACAAATGACTTTTTCTGTGTTACTGTACAGAGGAGTCATTTTTCCTATCCTTTTTTCTTAGAGAACAGCTCAGATTACCTGCACAGCAATTTTCATTATTTGGGGCGTCCTGGTCCATTTAATGATCCCTCCGTTCATCTTCATGAAAACTGAAGGTTGGACCTACATCGAAGGTCTTTACTATTCCTTCATCACCATCACTACGATTGGCTTTGGGGATTACGTGGCAGGTTAGTAGTTTGGCATTTCATTTATATAGAGTTTGACTCATTTCACTGCTAGTACACAGTGGGCATCGCTATGTTTTATTGGCTGCATGCCAATCAGGGTGGGTTTACTGAACGAAGTGTGTGTGTGTGTGTGTGTGTGTGTGTTTTAGTGAGAATATGTAGTATAGTGCTAAAAATCATGAAGGAACAGAAAAAGTAATTTATATCTCAAAGCATGTCAGTAATTTCTTTTAACTGTTATATTTATTTATAAATTTATACATCAAATACCGATACTCTAGCTTTCAGCAGTACTGATACTTCATTTTTTCTTAAAACAGAAATCTGCTTATTTTCCATAGATTTTCCTTCTGTCATCTCCCCACACTCCCACCTTTTCTCTCTCCACTTAAATCATTATTTTTGCCAAGATTTCTAAATGATTATCTGTTTTTAACGTATTAAATATTAGGAACTGTAGCCAAACCTTTTCCAATGTTGTTAAATGTAATTCTTCAACAAGTAAATGATGTACATGTGCACTAACCCCACTTACGTCTGTTTTTTTTTTTTTCTTCATTCAGTCCACAAAATCTATCTTTAGTCTTCATATTGTTTCTAATCTTTGATTCACTTGCTCACACAACAATTTCTACCCTAAATATTCTTCAGCTGGTCTGTTTTGTATCTGTATTCTGGATCCACTGCTATTTCTAACACCTTATTTTTTGGGCTCATTCGTTTGACAGGTGTGAATCCAGATATCAACTACAATGTCCTGTATCGATATTTTGTGGAGCTCTGGATCTACTTGGGCCTGGCCTGGCTTTCACTCTTTATAAACTGGAAAGTCAGCATGTTTGTTGAGGTACACAAAGCTATTAAAAAGAGGAGGAAAAGGCGGAAAGAGTCATTTGAAATAGATCCGCGCACCAAGAAGGACAAGCCTATTCCGATTGCAAATTCCAAAGACGTCAATATTATGAGTTTTCTGTCTAAAAAAGAAGAAACCTACAATGATTTGATAAAGCAAATAGGAAAAAATGGTTTGAAAACCGAAGACGGGCAAATGATAATGAATGGTAATACAGCTGGCAATAGTAAAATGCAGACACGAGGCAAAGACATTATGGTTTCATATAGCAAGCATGGCGGTTCTGGCTATGATGGAGTGACTTTTTCGAACGGTCTTCAAAAAGACTTTGGTATGAAATCCTTCCAAGACAAAGACTCAAGTATTTTTATAAACCAGTTAGACCGGATTAGTGAGGAAGAGGGAGAACTGTGGGATTCTAAAGATTACAAGCCTTTGATATTCCAGAATGCTAATATCTCTTTTGTCAACGAGGAGGAAGAATGTGACCTTTCTGAGGATGAGGAGAAATCAAAGACCTCGTGTGAGGAAAATACTGGGCACCCAGAGACACCAACCAGGTTGGACGAGTTCACCTGTTTGGATGAGTCTTCTTTTTCCAGCAATGAAATGGAAGTTTGTGTGCCCTATGAACAGCTACTGAATGACTTCAATAAACTCGAACACAACAAAGGAGAGACATGAGGTCTCTGTGGTGGGTGATTTAGAACCATCGAAGAACAGTTAAGGGTACATATCTAATAGTTGGACTTTATCTTTTTTTTTTTTTTTTCACCATGACTGACCTGAAACCTTTCAGAACTAGGTGCTCTGAAACTGTTCAAATGTATCTGTTGCCCATCTAGTCTAAGCCATGTTCGAAGCTAGCCTAAACTTCTCTTCTCATGTGCACTATTTTCTTGGTATGGCCCAGCGGAGACAGCCTTACCTAGTACCTAATCTTGATCTGGCAATGTAGAGACTTGCAGGATGAGCAAATAGGAGTTCACTTTCCCTCATGACAGGAAGGTGTGAAATCCATGCTAAAAAAAAATCATAAATGTAAATTGCCCTCTGTCTAGATAGACATTTAATGTTCATCCTTTACTGGTTCTGGTAAAGCCTATTCTAAGAATGTGGTGTTTGTCACAAAAGGAACATATTTTATTTAATCCAAACGAAATTATAAATTGTTACACCGAAAGCCTTTTTTTTTTTTTTTTAATGCCGTTCATGGACACCCCGTGAGTAACAGTAATATATTCTGGTTATACACTGGTCATTTTTGAGGGCGGAAGGTGCCACCTCCGGAGACACATTCCAGGAATTCTGTGATTCCTTCTCCATTTTATCTCCCTTTTTATCTTTTACAATTTTTCTTTTCTTCTCATGAAAATACTTGAAATTAACAAACTATTGCCTTTTTTATATGTACAAATTGTATTTTGTCTACCAGATATGTTGATGTCTGTATATTCTATTTATATGCTAAAATGTCTTTGTAGAGAGACAGGAGCTGTGATCTCTCTCTATGCACAGACGGTACTGTACATGAAACTTGAACCTTCTGTTGTAGATCAATTTATAAAGGAAAGAAGATATTCACTGGAAGGAATGGGGAAAGTTATGGGTTTATTTTTTTGGGTCATAGATTGCAACAAATTGCACACATGCCCATAATGATCAAAGAGTTTTCTAGTTCTGTTATTGTGTCTTCCTTTATTGGTCATTTATTGCCTTCAAAGTGCTGCAATCCTGGCAGCTAACCTCTAGTTAGTCTTTGATAAATTAAGGGTTTATAGAAAATCATCTACAAAAGCTAGACTAGATATTAAAGTGTTTGTCACTTAATTTCACCAGCCCCCTAAGCCCTGGCCAATCTATTCCTCCCCCAATGACAAATAGTGACCTCTGGACTTGTGCTACTTACTTTATTTGAGGTTGTACTGGCCTTGTTTGGTCTAAATTCACATCGCACTACCATCTTTGTAATTCCAAGATGGCGGGTGCCAGAAATTTCGGTTTCTGTCCTTCCAGTGGAGGACATTCAGCGGCCTGCTTAGAGCATTACAGCAGTGATCCTACGATGCTGCCTTTTAGGTCATTGGAAGGAGGTGAGTATTACGTTGACGGTCAATGACACAGTTTACAAAGGAAGTGTAACTAGACTAAAGCTCCAACCATTGTCAACTTTTGTCAACCTGCACATTATACATAAGGAAAAGAAGTCCCTACGTTTTTTTATTTGTAACATTTGGAAAAATTATTTAAATAAAAAAATAAAATGGGCCTGCACACTAGTGCAACAACATACATTAATTGGGGGGAATAAAAAGTGACCGAGCAGCTTTAAACTGTATCCAGGTTATTACTGTGAACTTAACACTCCAGAGCTTTCAGTGAGGGAAGTTCAAAGTTGATTGTAATCCTTTGGCTTCTGGTAAAGATCCGAGCCAAACGGTAATCAGGGATTCCAATAGACCTTGTGTGATAAATTGCCTAAACATACGATGCAAGTAGTCATTTGTGAGAATTACATTATTTCAACTTTAAGCATTTGCTGTGAAACTATGAAAGGACTGATTTTGGTTTCGTTGAATATTTGCAGTTTGGTCTTTTAGCATGTGCTGAGTTATGGTCGTCCTCCAACTGACTGTTTTCCCAGTAATGCAAATTGGCAGCTGTAACTCATCGAGGGTTCCGTCTGATTCCTGCTGCTGCTTCGTCATGGACAGCTGGGTGTGAAACGTTTCATTTGCAGAATCATTGGCTGACTTGTTGTATACACCGTTTTATGCTGCATACTTAAGGTCGCATTTTCCAAATTGTAAATTGAGGAAAATTGAAATGGGAATTGCAAACTTCGTGTTAAAATAACCAAGCTCTAAAAATGTCTTTTTGAGAATTTATTTTCAATTAAGATATTTTGCCCTATAGTTTGCAATTCCAGATCTAATGAATGTCATTTTGTAGAAACTAAGTCCTTTTCTTCTTTTTCTGTCAGTCCTTTTCGATGTTGGCGCTACCATATGTTCTGTGTGTCTCTTACCTTTTTTTAATCATTAACAGGACATTGATGGCATGCGATTAATAGATTATGATAATGTCCTTTCCCACTGCTTGTTAAAACATTCCAGTGTTTGTTTTTTTAGAAGTTTTATACTTTTTTGATATCACATTTTTTTTTTAATGTGGGCAAATAACCAACATATATATCAGGTTATTTTTGCAAGTAAATCGGTGTATAGTCTTCCAGAAATATTTTTTTAACATATGGCCTACACTCTGCTTCCAACATTTTCTGCAGTGTGTGTGTGTGTTATTTTATTTTTAATATTTTTTTATGATTCAGGATTTTCTTGTACTTTGACATTTTCACTGGGCAGCATTTTTAGTTAAATGTGAATTTTTTTGATATACTAGTAAGACGTTCTGATGTCCTGGTTTATAAAAAGTTTTTTTGTTTTTTTTTCATGAGGAGTAAAGAGCTGGTTCTATCTCTAAAAATTAGACAAGCAGCTGGTTGATATTTGTAATAAACCTCGATGGCAATGTTTTTTGACATGTATAAAAACAATAAGAAATTCATGCGTTTAGTTATCTTGGAGGTTGTCAGAAAGGGTTTTGTTTCAGGTGAATGTCACTGACATTTGAAACCACTGTGCAAAAATTCAGAATTACACGCATGCTCCTCATTTTTAAAACACTAGAGGACCCAGTAGACCAAAACTGTCCTCCCAACCTGCCTCGTCTGATTCACAACTGACGGTTGAGATCCAATTCTAACTAGTGTCGGAATAGCTGCTATCCAAGTCCCGAAATGAACCAAAATCATGCTGGCTAGGATTTTTTTCAACACCTTTCTGTATGTAAATTTTGACCATATGATATGAGATCTGTTGATGGGAAGGTTGGTATTCATAATCATATGCTTTCCGCACCAATATTTTTTGTTTGTAGATATAAATGCTGCTTATAGCTAGTGTACAATGTTATTTATGTTTGTATGAAGATACTGTAGTCATTTCGACGGCTATAGAGACATCTCGGCTAGGTCACTCTACCACTAGTCTTGATATTTTTTTAATTGAACAAGAAATTGATGCTATCAACGTGTGTATTTTGTTCGTCTTGCCTTTGGTCATCTCATCCTAAAAACTATAGTTAGAGATATCTAAGGGGGAAAGGAAGACCCACCATAGACCAGTTCGACACTAGTGAAGGTTTTCCGTTCTTTCGATGGGCGAAACAGTCAGTGTTTTGCTCATTTACTGAACCACCTTTATTTTAGATATTTGTATAAATGCATGTGATAATGGTGATTAGCTTCCAAAGTAGATCTGAGTGATTACATCATGCCTTACATTTAATCCTCTGTTTTATTCTGCGACTTGCAATCGGTAAGCACTCCTTATTGTTAAGAAAAATGTTATATTGAAATAGTTGTAGACCACATCTTTTAGTGATAACTTATTTTTCAAGAATTCTACATATAGTATTGATTTATGTATGGTTACGAGGTAGTTGACAATTCTTGGGGTGTTCTTCAAAATAGATTTTGAAACCAGTATCTTGGAATCAGCAGACGTTGTATTATATCAGGCCTTTAATCGTTCATTATAGTATTTATTAAACCACTCTTTTATACCCTAATACTTGCCATTAATGGTGAGCTCGTACACGCACTCCAGAAAACGTGTTTCATTTTGTTACAATGTGTTGGTTCCACAGTATTGTTATTTGAGGAGCACATTTTTAGAATATCTGGTTTAGTATTTTTTTTTTTTTTTTCATATTTGAGATCACTCTCCTAGAATCCAGAACAAATTTTCTTTATTTTGACACAGGATCTGTCTGTTAGTCAGATGTATAAAAATGACCAGAACTGAATTGTCTGCTAGTAAATGACTGCCAAACCCCTATATTCCTAAAAACCATAACTACCCTCGTCTGTTGTTTCCATGGGGCTCACATTTACCTTTGTCAGTGAATTTAAATGTAACCTTTTAGACAGCTTATTTGCTGCATCTCCCACAATTTAACCACTGCGTGCCTTTGTCCTCCTCAAAGGGCTAGATAACTATTTGGGGGGATCATGAACCTCTATTGTATTGGTACAGTACATGTCTGTTTAAGGTCTGTCCAGCCATTGTTAAACTTTTTGCTTTTAGTGGGTAAAATCATGCCGTTTTTGGATGATGTCAGTGTTTGTCATAATACCAGGTCCATCGGGAAACAATGTATCAAGTAAACCTGGAAAATCTGCAAAACCTAAAGGACAACCATCAGCAATTTTTCACTCTTCATTTCTTACTTTTAAAGAAACTCATGAAAGTGAAACCTTCTTGAAATAATTGATACATAGCATTTAAATATATCATTAAGTGTCATTAAATATACTTTTTTTTTTTTTGTAAAAAAACAAGATGATAAAATTTTACGGCAGTTGTCCTTTCAATGGTTGATTTACAATATTTCAGGCAACACGTATACAGCAATAAGTCGAATGCCTATCTCATAACAGAATGCAAAACTGGGATAAAAGAACGGACCCACAACTTCTCTGCAGACAGTATTTAGTTAGTATGCGCTCAGATTGTGTCTTTGGATTATTACTCTGTTCCAGATCATAAAGTATTGTCTAATAGACGTAATATGTTCTACAATGCAAGAACTCACAATGTTGTTTTCAAACTCCAACCTCTATATTGTTTCCTTAAACATTTCAGTGTTTTTTTCCTTGTATGTTTTTTAAATCCCCAAACTATTTTATTACAATACGGTACACTTTTTACAGTGTGATAACCTGATCTAAGAGCTGGGCAGAATATATATAATGTTCCTTTTTATTCACTCCCAGATGTCTTCTGTGCCACTGCCCCCTATTCTTATGTAATAAATTCCATAAAATGGGACTTTAGTGGAGATGTAAGCTCTCTCATTACAAGATGTATATTTTTATTGTTGTACTTTGTTTTTAATGTGCCACTGGAATCACTGTATGTAAATATCTGATACTCCTGTAAAATAGTGTAATTTATTTTTAATATTTTGCAATAAAAACTTCAGTTCTGAAATCTGTTTCACTTGATTTTTGTTGTTTCTACTAAATAAAGACCTCTTGTAACGTGGTGAATTAAGTCACCCGTATTGTGAAACGTTCTATGGTCCTTGTAACAAAGTCCGCTGTTAGACTATGATTATCCAGAATTCTTACTGTAACGTTAAGGACTCTCTCTTGTTGTATAGGGAGTGGGAGATGTTTGCATTGAATTTAAAGGATGCACAGAGCAACTGGAATTCAGTTTGCCCAAACAGGTACCTGTGCCAACAATACGGATGTCTCCAGGGCAAACTTGGGACAGGGTGTTTTTTCCATAAAAAGAACATTCTAAACACACTCTGGAAAAAATGGAGAGAACAGTTTAATAATCCGAAAAGTTCCATCATACCGGCTTGTGCAATGAATAGATTGAATTTACTGTATTAAGAGAGGAGCCATTTAAGCATTTAATGTTTTATGACTGTCATTTTATAGAAAATGTAATCTTTAAATTGTGTTACTAAGAGTGAGGAGTATGTCCCAGGACTGGGTTACAGGTGAGTTTGGAATAATGATATCGTTTCAGGCCGCTCTGCTGCGACTTTCTCAATGTATTTTTAAGATTTATTAATGTCTTAGTGATCCTTTAACATGTAACTAAACCCAACACTGTTAAACTCTTCACTGGAATTAAAAGAGCGTCATTGCAACATGTTCTTAAATAAAAGCGCACACATTAAGAAAAGAAACCTGTGCAGTATGCTCTTTCCGGCTCTATATAATCTGCCCTTCCTGAGCAGTACGCTCTCTCCGGCTCTCTCTAATCCGCACTCCCTGAGCAGTACGCTCTCTCTGGCTCTCTCTAATCTGCACTCCCTGAGCAGTACGCTCTCTCCGGCTCTCTATAACCCTCATTCCCTGAGCAGTATGCTCTCTCCTGCTCTCTATAACCCGCATTCCCTGAGCAGTATGCTCTCTCTGGCTCTCTATAACCCGCACTCTCTGAGCAGTACGCTCTCTCTGGCTCTCTATAACCCGCACTCTCTGAGCAGTACGTTCTCTCCGGCTCTCTATAACCCTCATTCCCTGAGCAGTACGCTCTCTCCTGCTCTCTATAACCTGCACTCCCTGAGCAGTACGCTCTCTCTGGCTCTCTATAACCCACACTCCCTGAGCAGTACGCTCTCTCCGGCTCTCTATAACCTGCACTCCCTGTGCAGTACACTCTCTCTGGCTCTCTATAACCCGCACTCCCTGAACAGTACGCTCTTTCCGGCTCTCCATAAACTGCACTCTCTGAGCAGTACGCTCTCGCAGGCTCTCTATAACTTGCACTCTCTGAGCAGTACGCTCTCTCTGGCTCTCTATAACCTGCACTCCCTGAGCAGTACACTCTCTCCAGCTCTCTATAACCTGCACTCTCTGAGCGGTACACTCTCTCCAGCTCTCTATAACCCGCACTCCCTGAGAAGTACACGCTCTCTCTGGCTCTCTATAACCTGCACTCTCTGAGCAGTACACTCTCTCCAGCTCTCTACAACCTGCACTCCCTGATCATTACACACTACCCGGCTCTCTATAACCCGCACTCCCTGAGCAGTACGCTCTCTCCAGCTCTCTATAACCTGCACTCCCTGAGCAGTACGCTCTCTCCAGCTCTCTATAACCTGCTCTCCCTGAGCAGTACGTTCTCTATAACCCGCACTCCCTGGGCAGTACGCTCTCTCGGCTTATGCCAGTATGCTTTAAATCACTGAATGGTAGATTTAATAAGAATACACTCTTATTAAGTTGCAGGGATATCTTTACTGAACGGTAAATTCAAAATTAAACTGTAAGGTTTTTTTTTTTCCTTTTTTCTTCACGTAATACTTGAAATGTTAGCTTTCTGTGCGCTCCGGACAATCCTTCACTATGAGCTTGATAAAGACCTTTTGGATGAAACGTTGCTGGGGTTCCATTAACGTACCTTTCTTTTGAACCAAGGAGTGCCTGGACCTCTATTTTTCTTTACAATATTTGGGATTTGGTGTTTGGTTCCTGGTACAGATAAAGCACCCTGGCTCAGACCGATGGGAATGAGTGCAGTTCCCTACATATTCTATTTTGCTCCTTCACTATCAGACCGCCATGTGATTGTCGGCATGGCAAGGTAGTTTTACAGCAGCTATAAGAAACATATTGTATAACGCTCTGTATTTATACAGCGCCAGGTGTTTAAACAGATCTCAGACCCAGAACAGGATACTAAATATTACATCAAAGTAATAAAAACTCAGGAGAAGGGAGGCATTTTGGTTCGGTTTACACCCAAAAGGTTTTATTCATTTTCTGACTCTCCTAAGAGGTTTTTATATGTTTTATTGGTCTGTGTCATCTTAATAAAATATTGCATCAGATACTAAAGTCTTAAGAGCAGGATAAGGCGCTGGATTTAGTTTCAGGACCCGTTTAGTGATTATTCCTTTGAGACACTCAGGAAGAATAAAGAATGACATTTTAAAACGAGACTAAAATACTCTGCCAAATCCATATTATTTTCTAAACGTTACAGTTCAGTCTTCAACTCCCCACATTTTGCATTTACCTTTAATAAACCCCAAATTCTCTCATCCTGCAGGCCTGTAAGGAGTTATTGCTTAAAGTGGACATTAATTGACTTCATTGTTTTACCGTAACTACTTCTTACTAAATGTGTTTATTTACTAAACTCCAAAACTGCAAACTGTGAACTAAAGCTTAATAGGAGAACTTTTTAAAGCACGTTGTGTTAGCTTTATTATCCCCATTATCTCCTATGCCCTCTTATAGGTCATTGTATTAACGAGGAGTTTCCTGTCACTTTACAAATGTGCGTAAGATCTCTTTGTAATATGTAAAGTGCTACGTGTACACAATGATTAATGTAGACTCTGCATCGGATGGGTATTCTCACTAAACAGTGAATTGAAGCGACCGGAAAACCTAAACTGCAAAACCACGCAATGTGAAAACATCCTCCAATACAGCCACAGGTAGTCAGAGCGGGACTATTTTACCATTGTTATTAATATGTTATTTATATAGCGCCATCAAATTCCGCAGCGCTTTACAATGGGTGGACGAACAGACATGTAGTTGTAACCAGACAAGTTGGACACACAGGAACAGAGGGGTTGAGGGCCCTGCTCAATGAGCTTACATGCTAGAGGGAGTGGGGTATAGTGACACAGTAACAGAGGGATTGAGGGCCTGCTCAGTGAGTTTACATGTTAGAGGGAGTATAGTGACACAGTAACAGAGGGATTGAGGGCCCTGCTCAGTGAGGTTACATGTTAGAGGGAGTGGGGTATAGTGACACAGTAACAGAGGGATTGAGGGCCCTGCTCAGTGAGTTTACATGTTAGAGGAGTGGGGTATAGTGACACAGTAACAGAGGGATTGAGGGCCTGCTCAGTGAGTTTACATGTTAGAGGGAGTGGGGTATAGTGACACAGTAACAGAGGATTGGGGGTGAGTTTACATGCTAGAGGGAGAGACACAGTAACAGAGGGATTGAGGGCCTGCTCAGTGAGTTTACAGTGCTAACAGAGGGATTGGGCCCTGCTCAGCGAGTTTACATGTTAGAGGGAGTGGGGTATAGTGACACAGTAACAGAGGGATTGAGGGCCCTGCTCAGTGAGTTTACATGTTAGAGGGAGGGGGCAGGACACAGCAACAGAGGGGCTGAGGCCTGCTCAGTGAGCTTAATGCTAGAGGGAGTGGGGTGGCAGTGACACAGTAACAGTGGGATTGAGGGGCCCTGCTCAGTGAGGTTGGCATGTTAGAGGGAGCTGGGTATAAGGACACAGTAACAGAGGGACTGAGCCCCTGCCCAGTGAGTTTACATGCTAGAGGGAGTGGGGTATAGTGACAGTAACAGAGGGATTGAGGGCCCTGCTCAGTGAGTTTACATGCTGGAGGGAGTGGGGTATAGTGACACAGTAACAGAGGGATTGAGGGCCTGCTCAGTGAGTTTACATGTTAGAGGGAGTGGGGTATAGTGACACAGTAACAGAGGGATTGAGGACCTGCTCAGTGAGTTTACATGTTAGAGGGAGTGGGGTATAGTGACACAGTAACAGAGGGATTGAGGGCCTGCTCAGTGAGTTTACATGTTAGAGGGAGTGGGGTATAGTGGCACAGTAACAGAGGGATTGAGGGCCCTGCTCAGTGAGTTTACATGTTAGAGGGAGTGGGGTATAGTGACACAGTAACAAAGAGATTAAGGCCCTGCTCAGTGAGTTTACATGTTAGAGGGAGTGGGGTATAGTGACACAGTAACAGAGGGATTGAGGGCCCTGCTCAGTGAGCTTACATGTTATAGGGAGTGGGGTATAGTGACACAGTAACAGAGGGATTGAGGGCCCTGCTCAGTGAGTTTACATGTTAGAGGGAGTGGGGTATAGTGAGACACTAACAGAGGGATTGAGGGCCTGCTCAGTGAGTTTACATGTTAGAGGGAGGGGGTATAGTGGACACAGTAACAGAGGGATTGAGGCCCTGCTCAGTGAGTTTTACATGCTAGAGGGAGTGGGGTACAGTGACACAGTAACAGAGGGATTGAGGGTCCTGCTCAGTGAGTTTACATGTCAGAGGGAGTGGGGTATAGTGACACAGTAACAGAGGGATTGAGGGCCCTGCTCAGTGAGTTTACATGTTAGATGGAGTGGGGTATAGTGACACAGTAACAGAGGGATTGAGGGTCCTGCTCAGTGAGTTTACATGTCAGAGGGAGTGGGGTATAGTGACACAGTAACAGAGGGATTGAGGGCCTGCTCAGTGAGTTTACATGTTAGAGGGAGTGGGGTATAGTGACACAGTAACAGAGGGACTGAGGGCCCTGCTCAGTGAGTTTACATGTTAGAGGGAGTGGGGTATAGTGACACAGTAACAGAGGGATTGAGGGCCCTGCTCAGTGAGTTTACATGTTAGAGGGAGTGGGGTATAGTGACACAGTAACAGAGGGCGTGAGGGCCCACTCAGTGAGTTTACATGTTAGGAGGGAGTGGGGCATAGCACACAGTAACAGAGGGATTGAGGGTCCTGCCCAGTGAGTTTACATGTTAGGAGGGAGTGGGGCATAGTGACACAGTAACAGAGGGATTGAGGGCCTGCTCAGTGAGTTTACATGTTAGAGGGAGTGGGGTATAGTGACACAGTAACAGAGGGATTGAGGGCCCGCTCAGTGAGTTTACATGTTAGGAGGAGTGGGGTATAGTGACAGTAACAGAGGGATTGAGGGCCCTGCTCAGTGAGTTTACATGTTAGAGGGAGTGGGGTATAGTGACACAGTAACAGAGGGATTGAGGGCCCTGCTCAGTGAGGTTACATGTTAGAGGGAGTGGGGTATAGTGACACAGTAACAGAGGGATTGAGGGCCCTGCTCAGTGAGTTTACATGTTAGAGGGAGTGGGGTATAGTGGACACAGTAACAGAGGGATTGCGGGCCCTGCTCAGTGAGTTTACATGTTAGAGGGAGTGGGGTATAGTGACACAGCAACAGAGGGATTGAGGGCCTGCTCAGTGAGTTTACATCTCTAGGAGGAAGGGGCATAGTGACACAGTAACAGAGGGATTGGAGGTTCCCTGCTCAGTGAGTGGGGTTGCTAATGTTGTGGAGGAAGTGGGGTATAGTGACACAGTAACAGAGGGGTTTATGGGTCTGCCCAGTGAGTTTGGCGGGCGTTAGGAGGAGGGGTGGCAGCTTTACACAGTAACAGAGGGATTGAGGCCCGCCCAGTGAGTTTACATGTTAGAGGGAGTGGGGTATAGTGACACAGTAACAGAGGGATTGAGGGCCTGCTCAGTGAGTTTACATGTTAGAGGGAGTGGGGTATAGTGACACAGTAACAGAGGGATTGAGGGCCCCGCCCAGTGAGTTTACATGTTAGAGGGAGTGGGGTATAGTGACACAGTAACAGAGGGATTGAGGGCCCCGCTCAGTGAGTTTACATGTTAGAGGGAGTGGGGTATAGTGACACAGTAACAGAGTTATTGAGGGCCCTGCTCAGTGAGTTTACATGTTAGAGGGAGTGGGGTATAGTGACAGTAACAGAGGG
>OW240913.1:369040056-369052653 GCA_933207985.1 Pelobates cultripes | reverse complement strand
ACACAGAGATCCTAACATGAAATAACCTCCAAAACACAAAAAAATAGGCAGGAACCCCCACATGTGATACATCCTCGGATATCTCTGAAATGATTGCCCATGTTGGAAACATAGCGCTTGGATCCATTAAGAATTGGCAAATCGCCATCGGGGGGAAGATTTGACAATCCGCAATCAAAGTCTACGCCGAACAGAGTTTCATGTCAATTGTCTCTTTTGATGGACAAATATTGGGAGTTCCTTCAGACTGAAAGGAAAGAGTTCTCCTGGCTTTCCGGGAAGTGGGGGAAAACAGAGGTGAAAGTAGACCGGCCAATGTTGGTGACCACAGCCGAGCCAAAGTTCCAGAGAAATAGGACTAATGCTCACTACAGTCCTCGCGGTTTTCTCCAGGTCTCTGGAACCATCTGCCAGTACTGGGAAGAGGCGCTCTCTGGTGTAAGACATGGGGGAATAGGTGGTAAAAGTCAGGGATAGTGATAACGGCTTTTGTGTAAGATTTGGGAGATAGAGTCATAGTCTGACACATTATTTAATTAACTTTTTGCTCCCACAGTCATTAGAATGTGCCTCAATTTTTGAATGTTATAGCCCCCACCCACTCTTTACAGGTGTGAGCTGAAAGACATCAAATTCAACGAAAATTTAGAGACTATTTTGTGTTTCTTGAAAACCCTCCCAAATTCTTTCCTGCAACATTATTCAATGTGAGCTTGTTCTTTGAATCGGATTTTCCACATTCAGATCAATCAGGTGTTGACCTTTCGGGTCATTAATATGAAACATCTCTACACAATAAGGACAAACTAACTCTGTTTTGTGAGGCTAGTCACAAGCAGATCAAAAGACGCTCCACAAGGCTGGAAAGGGGTATGCAATGATAACTTTAGCTATAATCAGGCAGAGAGCATTGGAATCAAATCATTAACATTACCATAATTTACAGTGTAAAGTGCTCGTTCAACTACAGTCACTTTAAGAGCGGATATAGAATACTCCAGGAAGCCATTAAAATCCCAGTGTGCTCGTTTATAACCTTGTTTGTAAATTGCTGCCATAAGCTGCCGCTACTTAGTATCGGGTACCCCACGAACCAGATGTCTGCCAATAACATCTGCTCTCCGTTTAGCCACTCACTGGTAGACACACACTGTTCAAGGTGTCACACTTTACCGTTAAAAAAGGCTGACTGTGAGCATGCGTCCCTCACCCTTTGATTGGTCGACACTGTATATAATGCATTAAAATGGGATTGCGTGCCTGATACAGATCTATGGAATCCTTGTAGTTGTTTTCTATTTTGTGACTTGTCCATTTCAGTAACACTATGCACTTTACTTATATAAAGAATTATCTCATTTTTTACATTATATATCAGCCTTTCTATTTACTGTATGGGCTCTTGATTTGATATGGGTTTTATGGTTTCAAGGAAATGACACATAGCTAACAGGTATTTTCCTATAAGATGCACGGGGAGTTAGTGTGACAGAACCATCTGTCTGTTTATTGCAGGTGTATTCGTCTGTTTCTATCCTGTTCGTGTAAATGGCTGTTTTCTATAGCCCAGCCATACGAATGACTGTTTTTTCCCGAACAAACCTGCCGAACAGACGGCCACCCAGGAGAGAAGTGTGCTGCTGGTTAACCTATTGATCCCAATTAGAACGTTGTGGTTAACCGCAGACACTTCTCAATTAAACGAATTCAGGGTGGTCGTCGTTCGTATGTCGACCACGAGGCAGCGGCCATTTTAAACCACGCGAAAGCCCAGCGGTGTTTGGCGCTATTTTCATGGAACTAAAAACGGACACTTTTTCTGCCGAACACCACTGAAACAACGGAACGCCTGGCTGCCTCCACGAAAACATACGAATACCGGCCGTTCGGGAGTTTGGAAGCATACGAAAGGACTTAACCCAGATAGCCTTCCCATTGAGTCATTCGTATCACGAAAGACTGTAAGAACTTTGACTCCATGGCGATTGAACTATGTGTGTGGGATCTGAGTGCTATTCGCCAATAATATGTACTCAGATCCAGGCTATCTGGGGATATGTGATGCGAATGGGAAATGTTCGGTTATTTTAAAGTTATGTATTTTTATGTCTTTTCTGATTTTATATTTAAAATGGTGACTGACTTTGTCCTGGAGATAATTGAGTTACTTGGTAATTATTTCCAGGGCAGAGGGGAGGGAATCATAGTGCATTGTGGGTAAAAACTGTGACTGTGTGTCTGGAATGTTCCCATATCTGTCTGTCATTTAAGTCTCCCATTTGGTCCCCTAGGGGAGTGTCCACCAAGTGGGAGACCTGAATAAATACGGGCAGGTAGCCCACAGTAAAGCCAGATCCTGTTTGACCCTCAATGCGGAGCTTCTGTCTCGTTATTGGGGGGATTTCTTCTTTGCGTTTAGAGACAGCTGGATGGAAACGAAAGCCGCTTGGTGGATGTTATTGTTCGGCGGCTAGCAGCAGTTCGTGGATTACCGTTCGGGAGTTTGGAGCCGTTCACGGATCCCGGTCGGGAGATTGCCACTTCCCCTGCATTTGGTTCGTGCACTACAGGTTATGCGAACGGAGATGATTGGTATTACAGACGGGGAAGGTTGACTAAACGGCGGTTTTGCTTAAAGACACTAGGGGTGTCTTAACAGTTAGCAACTCTTAATTTATTTGCAACAGGCAAGAAGCTGGAGTTAAGGTTAGAGAGTAATTAGCAAAATGTAGTCATTAGTAGTGGTTAGCAGCTTTGATAGAGAATTATGGGAGCCATTATTCACTACCTAGTGACTGGCTTCAGGTAGCGGCAGCAGGTAACTCCCTGTCACTACTGGTGACGTTTTGTAGTTGGTAATCTGCCGCTACTTGTAGGCTAGCGATAGCACTGGAAACAAGATCTTTGTTTCTGGAAGCGTCTCCCAGGATAGCTAATGTCAGTAATCTAAATAAATATGGTTTCCTTGGGAGCATACCTGGGTTAACATCTGTAAAACACTGAATGATGCCACCAGGTCTAAGCTTGCCAAGGACCTCCTCAATGGGTAACATGGTAATCGACAGAATGTACCGTGTCCAAAGGAGAGAAGAGTGAACCTTTTGTGCATGCATGAGAAATATTTAATGAAAGGTAACATTACAACAGAAATTTAAACCTCTGATGGAAGCAGGTTCCCGCAATATAGTGTAGAAATAACAATAGCGTCTAACAGCCATTGCCAAAACCTCCAGGGGAATGCCTGAGATTGAGCAACAGATTACAGGAATAGTCATGTTAAATGTATTGCTTTAAAGGTGGAAGCAGCATTTACGATATCTAAAACTTTACATACTTTCTCCAGTGAAGAAAATGAATGTTGGATAAACGTGTAGGATAAAAATTCTTATTAACGTTAAGTTGGAAAACAAAATCAGATCATGTTTTAGGGCAAAGAAAAACATCTACAGGGGTTCCCAAAAGTCACCTCGTACAGTAAAGAAATCGCTTCTTGTGATTCGCTCTGGTATAAACTTTTCCTGAACTTCCTCTCTCGGACTACTTCCTATTGGCAGGGTATGACAGAATCTGCTATGGAAATTAGAGCAGAGTTCACCAATAATTTGACAGAGCCATTTGGCAATCGCCATATTACAATTACCTCTGCCCTCATAACCTAGGCTTCTCCTAAAATAATAATTTTTAGTTATATCCTATCTAGGGTGGGACTTCCTATTTTGACTTGATATCTATCATATAATCCTGAATAACAGTTGTGTTATAAAGTATTATGGGTACCATGAATTCAGATTTGTTAAATGGACACAATAAACACCACAACCACTGCAACTTAATGTTGTGGATCTGGAGCATCAACCTGCAGGCTGAGCATTTTCTGAGAAATATCGATGTTTACATTGATGACTTACCCCACCTCTAGTGGCTGTCACTTAGATAACTAATCAGTCACTCCCCCAGACAGAAACTAGAGGGGCTTCTTGGATGCTGTTCTCTGATGACTGCAGGACTGAGGTTTGGTGTCTCCATGTGCAGCAAATGCTCTGAGAAGATGAGGAGATGCTGCTCAGTGCAGTGTATTAATTGCTGTACATGAATAAAGAAATAAAAACATAAATCAGAAGAACTCAATTAACAACAAAATGAGGTCTGTAGACAAAGAAAACACTGGGCTAGTCATCACAGAGATGGATTACCCTTTAGGTGACCAAGGCAGCCACCTAGGCCCTAGACTGAACCCTCCTTGAGCCATCTGGAAGTGCAAAAGATCTCCCAGGAGGGCCCTGTGGTCCCTCAATTCATTGAGGGAGTGTGTTCAGTTCCAATATTGAGTACAGACTGCTTTAAGAACTCCCTTATGGATTCCTGGTGCTTCTGGATGACTCAGATGACTGAGCCATTAATTGAGGGTCGGAACCGTGAGGGCATTCTTAAACCTAATATTGGTCCAAACAGTGGGATTTCCCCACCAGACCACTAGGGATCCACTGGACCACCAGGGAAGGTAAGCAGGAGAAAGGGGTGACCTACACACACACTCACCACTCAGACACACTCAGACTACCCCCATACAACCCTCCAAACACACACAAACCACTGACAGAAACAGATCCCAGAGCTCTGAGAGGCCCCATTCTAGCACCTTTCCTAGGGCACTGGGCAATCTTAATTTGGCTCTAGGTTACTAGATAAACACCATGCTCCAGCAGAATACACAAATCTACACGGGGAACATCACCACAGGGGGGAGCCAAGCATAATGCGTTCCAGACCCAGAGGTCCAACAAGATTGGCAGGAGGATTTGGATCCGGAGGATGCCTTGTGTTATGAAAGAAGTAGAGTACCTCTTATTATTGTCACGTTTCCCTTCACATTCATTGCTAGTAAGATATTATGAACTATAAGAAAATGGAACATGGATCTGGATCTACTCCTGGCCTCTCCTTTCTGCCAAATACTTATTCTCTGTTCACACATCCAGCTCTCTCCCTCTCATGGAATTCCCTTAATTGTTACCCGTAGTTTGTGTAGTAGAATAATATTCATATTGTCTATCATAATATGCCTGACAGACCTTCCCCTAGTCTTAAATCTTTGAAGAAAACTTTAAAAAGCCCCTTCTTGAGGAAGGCATATCTACTGACCAATTTGCTTTATTTCCACACACCATATTCTCCCTTTTGTCTTCATTAATCCCCATTGTCATCTGTGCTATGTTTTTAAGGTGGAATCTACAGGATTTGGTAACAGACTGGATGTGAGGCTCAAAGCTGAGTCCAGAATCAAATATAACATCAAGACAGCGCACTTGCAAGGATGGACTGATGTGGGTACCACTGACTTTAAGGGAGAGAGAGGAGCATCAGTATTAGGAGGAGGAAAGACAAAAAGTTCAGTTTTAGAGAGATTGAGTTTTAAAAGCGGGAGGGCATCCAGTCAGAGATGGAAGAAAGGCAAGCAGTGACATTTAATGAAAGTTACATTTTTTTTTTTTTGTAAATGAACTACATTGATATATAATATCAATATATAATGTCTCCTTTTATTAGGCTGAGCAGACATGTTGAGTCTACTTGTATCTGCTAAACCTAGCTTGCCTGTTGCAGTCACAGATAGTCTGGGTGGGGTTACAAGCAAAGGCTGCAGACATGAGATCAGCAGCTGTTTTTAGATATACCCGAATGAAACAATGTATATTTGAATGCGTATGTGATTCCACTGAGAATGTATCTTGCTAACATAAATAAAATGTTTTTTTTTTTTTACAATGGAGTGTTGCTTTAATCCTCTGCATTTAATGTGAGATACGAGTCTACAATGCCGAGTTCGTTTTTTTCTTGTAGCTTTGATACCTGGGACTCCTTAGCATTTAGCATCTTTTATTAATCTTCTGTTGATCTTTATGGGATAAAATTCTCAGAAGATGCTTATTACCAGCTGCTAAACACTATGTTTTGTAACATGGTAATTGCTGCTAGAAACTACTGTTAGAGACAGCATTTGTTTTGCGATTACAGGATTGAATGACTGAGGCAACCATGCAAATAGTTTACTCTTACTGGTGCATACTTCGCATTAAATGTGTTAGCTCAGTGGGCTAATCCATCACCAGTAGAATCTGTTCAGCCCTTGGGTTGCAGGTTCCCGGCAGGGTTGACTCAGCCTTTCATCTTTCTGAGGTAGATAAAATGAGAACCATTAAATTGGGTAATAGTAACAACCCCTGGATGTTGGGCTAAGGTAACAACATCCCCAGAACGTACTTGTAAAACAGAGTAATCTGAATGTACCTTTCCTGGTTAAATACTTTATTATTATAAGATATTGTGTAAATTTCCTTTAGATTGCAAGCTCTTCTGAGCAGAACCCTCACTTCCGTTTGTTAATGTTAGTTATATTTGTATTGATGAAATATATATCGGCTATACAAATATATCCCACTATATCAGCTAATCGAAGCATGGCCACTGTTATTAATGATGAAACAAAACAATGTAACATTATCTGAGCAGAGCAGGAATTTACATTTGGAGAGTCGAAATAAAGTCTCAACTGAAACCCACATACTGTAAATATAATAAAGGACTTAGCAGCAATGTCAGAGAATAATATGGACTGGATACAAATAAAGAAGCAGGCCAAAGTTTATAAAATGATAAAAAAAAAGATAAAATAAGAAAGTACCACTTGTTAAACGAACATTCCAAACACTATAACCACTACCATACAATGCAGTGGTTATGGTGCCAGAAGTCTGCCTGGCCCCACTTCACACCTCCAATAAAGCTGCGGTACAGTCTGAACTAAGCCCCCCAATACAGGGCTAGTTTATTGGCTAAGAATTACAGCTGAACAATCATGGAAACAAGTCCAAAGCGTTCAAACCGTTTTGTGATGATCAAGCTGACAATTCTTAATAATAATAATAAACTGAGGCTGTTTTATGTAATATTTGTATCAATTATTATAAAGGGTGTCCAAGATAATGAGAATGTAGTGCTCGATGCCCGGGTTCAGGAATTTTGACAAAAGTTAAATCTTCAGCCTAGGACAAAGTGAAGGTATTTAACAAGGGCATATGTGTGTTTCAGAGAAATCAACTAACCTCAGGACGGAAACTGGGTTTGTTTTAAGAAGACAGTATGAGAATATTGCATGTTTATTAAGTTTACAGGACATTTCTGGGTCATGCTGGTGTATCCTTTTACATTCTTCCTGTAATAATATTTTTCCTCTTGGCCAGCCTTCCTCGGCCCCAGAGTGTGATTGACCTCCTGTAATGTCCGTTGGCTGTCAGCTTGTTGTGCCAGCTGGAAACACTTCATTAACAACCATCTTACACACAGCATAAATCCATTACATCCATCTACAAGTGTTACAACATGGCACATTCACTAGTTTCACATGGGTTGTACTTACACCATTGAATATGTTCTCATTGGTATCTTGCTGCCGATGTACACAGAAAGAACTTTCTTTTCAATTGGATTCCAAAATGTTCAGTTTTTTTCACATGTCTATTCTGTTGATCCGAAATTCGATAAAACATTTTAAATTTATTAAATTAATTTCGGTGGCCATTATTCTCTGAGGAATTACCACCTGTACGCTGATGACACCCAGCTATATCTCTCCTCCCCGGACCTCTCCCCTGATGTCCTGCAACGTGTCACCTCTTGCCTTTCTTCTATCTCTGATTGGATGTCCTCCCGCTTTCTGAAACTGAATCTTTCCAAAACAGAACTTCTTGTCTTTCCACCTAATATTAATCCTCCTCTCTCACTCTCCCTTCAGATTGGTGGTACCCATATCAGCCCATCCTTACAAGCACGTTGTCTTGGTGTTACTTTTGATTCTGGCCTCACCTTTCATCCGGTCTGTTGTCAAATCATGCCAATTCCACCTCAAAAACATAGCCCGCATCCGCCCCTTTCTTACACAAGATGCTACTAAAGAGCTTGTCCATGCTCTAGTAATCTCTTGCATGGATTATTGTAACTCTCTCCTAATTGGTCTTCCCAATAGCCATATTGCCCCGCTACAGTCTGTAATGAATGCTGCCGCCAGACTGATTTTCCCCTCTAGTTGGTCCTCTCACACCTCACCCCTGTCAGTCCTTACATTGGCTTCCTGTATCCTATAGGAGTCAATTCAATGTGCTAAATAGCACTGAATAATCTTCTCCTCATAGATCCATAGGTATGCCCCTTCTCGGTCTCTCGGCTCTGCCCACAACCTTCTTCTGTCCCCTGCTCGCACCCATACGGCCAACTCACGCTTGCAGGACTTCTCGCGGGCAGCTCCCTTTCTATGGAATAGCCTGCCTACCGCCGTCAGTCTCTCCTCTAGTCTTCAATCATTGAAGTGCTTTAAAACCCATTTCTTTAGGAAAGCCTATGGCCTCCCAGACTAACCCCTACCTCATATAGCTGTCTCTTGCTCTCGCCTATAGGGCAGTACTTTACTCTCCCCTCCAGCTCTGCCTCACTCCCACCTTATTTGACTGCAATTTCCTGTTCTATACCCCACCTCCTATAGACTGTAAGCTCGTTTGAGAAGGGCCCTCTTCAACCTATCGTTCCTGTAAGTTTTCTTGTAATTGTCCTATTTATAGTTAAATCCCCCCTCTAATAATATTGTAAAGCGCTGCGGAATCTGTTGGTGCAATATAAATGGCAATAATAATAATAATAAATGCAAGAATCCAAGAGGTTGCAGTCACAGCTCCCTAAATAGGGATATTCGTTCACTCAGAACAGCACCAGTTTCTATAAGGAAGGAACTAATGGTGCTGAACAAAATCCATTCAACTGACAGTTTGTTCATCCAGGTATTCGTCAGACTAATTTCAGGCGAAATTAACAGAAAACAAAATTTTCGGTCATTTTTCGATTTGTCCGAAAATAAATGCGCATTACTACTGCCTATGTCACCGACTGTCACCTGCTGTCTATGGACAATTCCAGTGGGGATCAGTAGCAGTTGGCTTAGGTAATGACCCTGTTGGGCAGAGGTACAAAAGAAAACCATTGATAACTATGGAAAAATATTAGTGGAATGTAAGTGGGCACTGGTAGAACTAAATGAGGCATGGATGTGACTGGCTAATTGAACTATAGCTTGTAATTTTGCCCAGGGCAACTAAATCACCAAAAACAAACTGTGTGGATAACTGCCTAGAGCGTATTCTGATAAAAGTCTGATCTTGGGTTAATCTATGCAAAGGTTGCGCACTTTGTTCCTGACTTGGACACTTGACAGTTTCATTGGAATGTGGCCAGAGTAGCAACATGTCTATGGACAGTACCTTCCAGTTGGAATGTTTGTAGAATGAATGATGGTTAATGTAATCTTCTGAGGATATTTTCTTTAGTTTTTTGTAACAAAATGTACTCAGAACCTACAGATTGGTATCATACTGACAGATTACAAAGTAAGATTGATGGTGATAAATTATCCTGTCTGCCACAGGGTAACCAACTTTGAGCAAAGTGCTAAGAAGCAAGCTAAGAATGCATTAGATTTTTGTTTTAAATAGCATTTCATGGATATTTGTTTAGAGAAATTAACAATATACTTGGTATCCACTAAAACATGAATTTCAGAAAATATATACAACTAACCTTGGTCTTTTATTGAGTTTTGGTAAATAAAACATTTTCACTAAAAAGCATTTCAACTGATACATTTTATTATCATTATTATCATTATTATTTTATTATTGGGGGTGGGGGGGTTCTGTCATTTCTCCCGTCCTTATTTTGTTATTACCCCTATATTTGTCTTACAAGGTCCAGGACGGGCCCACTAGGCTGAGTCTCTATCTTTCTATGATACCATTTTAGAATGCTGACTACCTGTGGAAAGGTGAAGATGTTCTGTAGGAATATTTTCCCGGGTCTCGCGGTGAGAAGGCATTGTTACGAATACGATGGCTTGTCAGATCTCAATGGGTGAGCACGAAGGCAAAGGTACTTGATCACAGAATATTCCTCGGGAGTTGGACCTTGTTGGGACACTGGAGAAAGTTACTAAAACCTACTAAAAATTGAATGTAAATATCTAGAGTTATTTGCGTAATTATTGTGCCTCAGCTAACCCTTGTTATAGAGGTGATAATCCAGATATAGCTCCTGCCATAACTTCTTTTGACATTAGAAATTCTGGTCACGACATCTCTGTCTACCCTATTATCCATAACTGAGCATGAAACAGTCTGAATTTATAGGTGCACGTTAAAATAACTGTACATTATGTTATATATCTCCTTCACATGTAGCCAACTGCATTTTAAAAATAGAGTGATTAAACAGATATAAGATGGTTACAGACTGTACAATATTGAATTAGACAGCTCAGTATGAATCCAGATATTAACGAATCTGATCATTTTGTTGCAATAAAATTTAATTTTTTTCAAAATAACTTTTTCAAGGAATTTCTTGTATTGTTGTAAATAAAAGGCTCTCCTTAGATCCAACAATAGTTATTTCGCAATTCAAACCTTTATTTACCTGTGTCACTTCACATGGGCGTAGGAACCCCAAAAAATCTGGGGGCATTTTTACTCGCCGGGTATATTCTTATTCCGTAAACTAGGAGTTGTTTATCCCATTGTACAGGGCTACGGAATTTGCAGTCGCTATATAAATGATTAAATAATAAGTTTAAAGGATCACTACAGGGAAGGGATTTTACTTACCTGGATACAGCGCCGGGATCCTCCTGATGCCGCGCCCCCCGTTATATTCCGTCTCCCAGCCTCACTCTGCGGCGCGCAAGGGAGCTGAGCGGACAGCTCAGAGGAAGAGCTCCCTCGCCAGCCACGCGCCCGCCCGGCATGTCTGTTAGCCGCAAGGCTAACAAGGCATTTGGGCATTTGCTGCCCTGGGCATTTGCCGCCCCCTGAAAAATGCTGCCCAAGGCAAATGCCTTGTTTGCCTCGCGGCTAAAACGCCCCTGCTGGTGCGGCACGGCAGCCAGCGCCACCCGCAGCCACTGGACCACCAGGGAGATAGAGAACCCCCCCAGCATTCCCAAAGGTAAGGAGTTAATGTGTTAATGTGGGTGTGTTTGTTAGTGTGTGTGTGTGTGTCTGACTGTGTGAGTGTGTCTGCTAGTGAGTTAGTGTGTGTCTGCTAGTGTGGGTCTGCTAGTGTGTGTCTGCTAGTGAGTTAGTGTGTGTCTGTTAGTGTGTGTCTGCTAGTGTGTGTCTGCTAGTGAGTTAGTGTGTGGCTGTTAGTGTGTGTCTGCTAGTGTGTGTCTGCTAGTGAGTTAGTGTGTGTCTGTTAGTGTGTGTCTGTTAGTGTGTGTCTGCTAGTGTGTGTCTGCTAGTGAGTTAGTGTGTGTCTGTTAGTGTGTGTCTGCTAGTGTGTGTCTGCTAGTGAGTTAGTGTGTGTCTGTTAGTGTGTGTCTGACTGTGTGTGTCTGCTAGTGAGTTAGTGTGTGACTGTTAGTGTGTGTCTGTTAGTGAGTTAGTGTGTGTCAGTTAGTGTGTGTCTGACTGTGTGTGTCTGTAAGTGTGTATGTGTTTGTCTGACTGTGTGTGACTGTCAGTGTGTGTGTGTCTGTTAGTGTGTGTCTGACAGTTTGTGTCTGTTAGTGTGTATGTGTGTGTCTGACTGTGTATGTGTGTGTCTGACTGTGTGTGTGTGTGTCTTAGTGTGTGTGTGTCTGACAGTTTGCGCCTGTTAGTGTGTGTGTGTCTGACTGTGTGTATGTGTGTGTCTGACTGTGTGTGTGTCTGTTAGTGTGTGTGTGTGTGTCAGTGTGTGTTTGTCTGTGTGTCTGTTAGTGTGTGTGTGTGTCTGTTAGTGTGTGTGTGTCTGTTAGTGAGTGTGTGTGTGTCTGTTAGTGAGTGTGTGTGTCTGTTAGCGTGTGTATGCGTATCTGTCAGTGAATGTGTGTGTGTGTATTTAGAGGGCGGGGGGAAGGGTTGGGTGGGGCTGGCGCGGGGGGGGGGGTCGCCTGAGTTTTGTCCTGCCTAGGGCAGCACAAAACCAGGATACACCACTGACACTCGGCCAGGGCCGGTGCAAGGATTTTTGCCGACCAAGGCTAAAGTAACGTTTGCCGCCCCCCCATGTGACTTCACAATGCCCCACCCATATGATCTGCCATGTTAACTAACGCCAGTGCTGGAGTGCCGCCATGTTTACATTAAAAGGCCTGCAGGGACAGGCTATAGACACCAGAACCACTACATTAAGCTGCAGTGGTTCTGGGGACTATAGTGTTTCTTTAATGGGAGGTAAATTATAGATCAGTGCTACGAATAATATACTAGATTGCCTACTTACAACCAGATGAGGATGATGATGGGCTCCACTGGTCTGGTGTAGAACAGGCTCTCTGTAGGCTGTTTGTAACTGTGGTCACAAAAATCAATGTTCTGGGAGAACGGGAAGCAGCTCCATTTTTTGGGGGCACTTTACACAGCTCAAGGTCTGGGTCCCAGGGTCCACCTTCATGTTCCACCAATGAGTTTGTTCACAGGGGGTGGAGTGTGTAGGGGATGTCCTGATATGTGTGTAAGGAATGCAGTGTGTGAATCTGTGTTTGTATGTGTAAGAGCTGCAAGGTGTGTTTCTGTGTATGTA
>OW240913.1:369013774-369031354 GCA_933207985.1 Pelobates cultripes | reverse complement strand
GTGTGTAATGGGGGCACTGTGTGTAATGGGGCAGTGTGTGTGTGTAATGGGGGGGCAATGTGTGTATGGGGGGGGGGAAGGAGGCTTTTAAATAATAATTTTTATTTTATTTTATAAAATAAATATTCTATGTCCCCCCTCCCTTCTTACCTTTATTTAGGAGGAGGGGGGACATATTTCGATCCCTGGTGGTCCCAGTGGTGATTCCCTGGTGGTCCCAGTGGTGGTGAGGTGAACTCTAGCCCACGCTCCTGGGCTAGAGTTCACTCTCGCGAGATTTGGAGCATTGCCGTGGTAACCGCGGCAACGCTCCAAATCTCACGAGAGGAGGACCCGGAGGAGCTGCAGACTGAGCTCCCGGGTCCTCTCTCTCACTCCCTCCCTCCCGTGCCGGCTGTCAGCACAGTGCCTGCGGACCGGGGAGGAAGATCTGTGATCTTCCTCCCCGGTCCGCAGGCACATTGCAGGGCTGGCACTTGGGGAATCCCAGCCCTGCGTTAGCCGGCAGGGGGGAATCTCGGGGGGGGCAATTGCCCCGTTGCCCCCCCCTGGATCCGCCAATGCTGTCGGGGAGTGTGTTTCTTATTAGAAAAATGGGTGATAGATATAAAAGTGTTGTTGCTGCCATAGAAGCATGCATGTCTGAACATTTGCAAAAGGGAGGAGTTATTTAAATGACCACACCCACATCGGGGTACCCCAAAAAAATTCTGCACCCAGGCGTCTTTGACTCTAGGATTGGCCCTGCCTCTTCACTTACTGTTCTCGTATGTCAAACATATTTTGTTAGAATGAAATGTTTGTCTTGTTTACTTGTTACACAGTCACCTCCTCTCACTAATCTCACAGCCAGCCGCATTCCATAACTTCCCATGTGACGTGATCATTCCTTATCACATCACCAATCAGTTACAACACTGTGACCGTCAGCTGTAAATTCCACATATAACATAGTAAAAGAAAAAACAAACATCTAAAAGTTACTCTGATAGTAAACTGTAAATATGTTACGTATTCAAACTGAACTGTGATCCTCAGAACTGTCTGTGAAAGACTTTAAATATATAATCTGCTCCAAGTGTCAAGCTGTGTACAGTGTGTGTTACAGTGTGTGTGTTACAGTGTCTGTTACAGTGCGTGTTACAGTGTGTGTTACAGTGTGTGTTACAGTGTCTGTTACAGTGCGTGTTACAGTGCGTGTTACAGTGTCTGTCACAATGTCTGTCACAGTGCGTGTTACAGTGTCTGTCACAGTGCGTGTTACAGTGTCTGTTACAGTGCGTGTTACAGTGTCTGTTACAGTGTGTGTTACAGTGCGTGTTACAGTGTCTGTCACAATGTCTGTCACAGTGCGTGTTACAGTGTCTGTTACAGTGCGTGTTACAGTGTGTGTTACAGTGTGTGTTACAGTGTCTGTTACAGTGTGTGTTACAGTGCGTGTTACAGTGTCTGTCACAATGTCTGTCACAGTGCGTGTTACAGTGTCTGTTACAGTGTGTGTTACAGTGTCTGTTACAGTGTGTGTTACAGTGCGTGTTACAGTGTCTGTCACAATGTCTGTCACAGTGCGTGTTACAGTGTCTGTTACAGTGTCTGTTACAGTGTGTGTCACAGTGCGCATCACAGTGCGTGTTACATTGTCTGTTACAGTGCGTGTTATAGTGCGTGTTATAGTGCGTGTTGCAGTGTGTGTCACAGTGCGTGTTACAGTGCGTGTTATAGTGCGTGTTACAGTGTGTGTCACAGTGCGCATCACAGTGCGTGTTACATTGTCTGTTACAGTGCGTGTTATAGTGCGTGTTACAGTGTGTGTCACAGTGCGCGTCACAGTGAGTGTTACAGTGTCTGTTACAGTGAGTGTTACAGTGTCTGTCAAAGGGTGTGTCGCAGTGCGTGTCACAGTGCGTGTCACGGTGCGTGTCACGGTGCGTGTGTCGCAGTGCGCGTCGCAGTGCGTGTCACAGTGCGTGTTACAATGTCTCTTACAGTGAGTGTTACAGTGCGTGTTACAGTGTCTGTTACAGTGAGTGTTACAGTGTCTTTCAAAGTGTGTGTCGCAGTGTCTGTCGCAGTGTCTGTCGCAGTGTCTGTCACAGTGAGTGCTGCAGTGTCTGTCACAGTGCGTGTTATAGTGCGTGTTACAGTGTGTGTCACAGTGCGCGTCACAGTGCGTGTTACAGTGTCTGTTACAGTGAGTGTTACAGTGTCTTTCAAAGTGTGTGTCACAGTGTGTGTCGCAGTGTGTGTCGCAGTGTCTGTTGCAGTGTCTGTCACAGTGTCTGTCTCAGTGTCTGTTGCAGTGTCTGTCACAGTGTGTGTCACAGTGCGTGTTACGGTGCGTGTCACGGTGCATGCGTCACGGTGCGTGCGTCGCGGTGCGCGTCGCAGTGCGCATCGCAGTGCGCATCGCAGTGCGCATCGCAGTGCGTGTTACAGTGCGTGTTACAATGTCTGTAACAGTGAGTGTTACAGTAAGTGTTACAGTGTCTGTCACAGTGCGTGTTATAGTGCGTGTTACAGTGTGTGTCACAGTGCGCGTCACAGTGCGTGTTACAGTGTCTGTTACAGTGAATGTTACAGTGTCTGTCAAAGTGTGTGTCACAGTGCGTGTTACAGTGTCTTTCAAAGTGTGTGTCGCAGTGTCTGTTGCAGTGTCTGTCACAGTGTCTGTCGCAATGTCTGTTGCAGTGTCTGTCACAGTGCGTGTCACAGTGCGTGTTACAGTGCGTGTCACGGTACGTGCGTCACGGTGCGTGCGTTGCAGTGCGCGTCGCAGTGCGCGTCGCAGTGCGCGTCGCAGTGCGTGTTACAGTGCGTGTTACAATGTCTGTAACAGTGAGTGTTACAGTAAGTGTTACAGTGTCCGTCAAAGTGTGTATCACAGTGAGTGTTACAGTGTCTGTTACAGTGAGGGTCACAGTGTGTGTGTCACAGTGAGCGTTACAGTGTCTGTTACAGTGAGGGTCACAGTGTGTGTTACAGTGCGTGATATAGTGCGTGTCACAGTGCCTGTTACAGTGTGTGTCACAGTGTGTGTCACAGTGCATGTCACAGTGCATGTTACAGTGAATGTTACAGTAAGTGTTACAGTGTCTGTTACAGTGAGGGTCACAGTGTGTGTTACAGTGCGTGATATAGTGCGTGTCACAGTGCCTGTTACAGTGTGTGTCACAGTGTGTGTCACAGTGCATGTCACAGTGCATGTTACAGTGAATGTTACAGTAAGTGTTACAGTGTCTGTTACAGTGAGGGTCACAGTGTGTGTGTAACAGTGCGTGATATAGTGCGTGTCACAGTGTGTGTGGCACAGTGCGTGTCACAGTGTGTGTTACAGTGTGTGTCACAGTGCGTGTGTCACAGTGCGTGTCACAGTGAGTTTTACAGTGTCTGTTACAATGCGTGTCACAGTGCGTGTCACAGTGTGTGTGACAGTGTGTGTCACAGTGCGTGTCACAGTGCGTGTTACAGTGTGTGTCACAGTGTGTGTTACAGTGGGTGTTACTGTGCGTGTCACAGTGCGTGTCACAGTGCGTGTCACAGTGTGTGTGACAGTGCGTGTCACAGTGCGTGTTACAGTGCGTGTCACAGTGCGTGTTACAGTATTTTACATTTATGAGTGAAGTAAAGGAACACAGAGAGTCTATGGTGGTTAACCTGGCTCTGTTATAAAGAATCAAATCTTTTGGAAACCTCGTAAATGACTGCGTTGGATTTTTTATTGAAATTAAATAACAACCAGAAGAAAATATGACAAAATAGGGAATACCGTGTTCAATGTAGGTGACTAAGTGAAGAGTGAGATACAGCTTCTGCCTGACAGCTTGCCAATTCCCATCAGCCATTGCAAGACATGTTTGTCTGTAACAGGTATCTTCCCATACGATGTACAATAGCGACCAGGATCAGAGTGTTTGCAGACCCCTATATTGTAAACATACAAAATCAAGCCCTGAGCTCAAACTCCCAATACTCCTGAGCGTCAGCGATGACCATAGCCACATCATCCACAATACATGCAGTAAAAAACAAAGAAAAGAGTTACTTGTGCACTAGCCCAAATCCCTGGGCATATTTAAATTACTGGATTTTAGTATCACTCCAGTGGCCATTTAAGTGTAAGCTCACCTGCCACGTCAAGGCAAGGTGGATGGGGCGGGGGCAACTGACACTGCTACTCCTGTTTATACTGCTACCCCTACCCACCCTAATTCTCCTGTTCATGTCTCTAACCCAAGTGACACTGCTACTCCTGTTTATACTGCTACCCCTACCCACCCTAATTCTCCTGTTCATGTCTCTAACCCAACTGACACTTCTACTCCTGTTTATACTGCTACCCCTACCGACCCTAATTCTCCTGTTCATGTCTCTAACCCAACTGACACGACTGCTCCTGTTTATACTGCTACCCCTACCGACCCTAATTCTCCTTTTCATGTCTCTAACCCAACTAACACGGCTACTCCTGTTTATACTGCTACCCCTACCGACCCTAATTCTCCTGTTCATGTCTCTAACCCAACTGACACTGCTACTCCTGTTTATACTGCTACCCCTACCGACCCTAATTCTCCTGTTCATGTCTCTAACCCAACTGACACGACTGCTCCTGTTTATACTGCTACCCCTACCGACCCTAATTCTCCTTTTCATGTCTCTAACCCAACTAACTGCGGCTGCTCCTGTTTTATACTGCTACCCTACCGACCCCTAATTCTCCTGTTGTGTCTGACCAACTGACACTGCTACTCCTGTTTATACTGCTTTTACTTCCCTACTTAGAGCCCTAATTCTCCTGTTCATTATCTCTAACCCAACTAACAGAGCTGCTCCTGTTTATGCACTGCTTTTGCTGGGAGCCCTAATTCTCCTGTTCATGTCTCCTAGCAACTGACACGGCTACTCCTGTTTATACTGCTACCCCTACCGACCCTAATTCTCCTGTTCATGTCTCTAACCCAACTGACACTGCTACTCCTGTTTATACTGCTACCCCTACCGACCCTAATTCTCCTGTTCATGTCTCTAACCCAACTAACACGGCTACTCCTGTTTATACTGCTACCCCTACCGACCCTAATTCTCCTGTTCATTTCTCTAACCCAACTGACACTGCTACTCCTGTTTATACTGCTCCCCTACCCACCCTAATTCTCCTGTTCATGTCTCTAACCCAACTGACACTGCTACTCCTGTTTATACTGCTACCCCTACCGACCCTAATTCTCCTGTTCATGTCTCTAACCCAATTAACACGGCTACTCCTGTTTATACTGCTACCCCTACCGACCCTAATTCTCCTGTTCATGTCTCTAACCCAACTGACACTGCTACTCCTGTTTATACTGCTACCCCTACCGACCCTAGTTCTCCTGTTCATGTCTCTAACCCAACTGACACGGCTACTCCTGTTTATACTGCTACCCCTACCCACCCTAATTCTCCTGTTCATGTCTCTAACACAAATGACACGGCTACTCCTGTTTATACTGCTACCCCTACCGACCCTAATTCTCCTGTTCATGTCTCTAACCCAACTGACACGGCTACTCCTGTTTATACTGCTACCCCTACCGACCCTAATTCTCCTGTTCATGTCTCTAACCCAACTGACACGGCTACTCCTGTTTATACTGCTACCCTTACCGACCCTAATTCTCCTGTTCATGTCTCTAACCCAATTAACACTGCTACTCCTGTTTATACTGCTACCCCTACCGACCCTAATTCTCCTGTTCATGTCTCTAACCCTGCTGACCATGCTACATCTGTTAATGTTGTATTCAAAGGATGGACATAAAGCTGACACGTCAATAATCCCTATATTATTCTTGCCATGACTCCATTAGACCATTTTGTCAGATTTTTGGCAACATTCACCAATGATGGCTTACTCTCTGTCTCCTGGGAATTAGGGAAAAATTCTCCTAGGGAAGTTGATAAGTCTGCCTTATGTACCAGGGCTATAATAAACGCTTAAATCCTGTCAATTTGTGTCTTTTTACATGAATTATCTATAATCGTATGATTTGTTGTAGACCAGCATATTTTCTTTGTTTAAATAATGTAAATATAAAAGCCCAAACTAGCTTCATTTGGTCCCTTCAATCGATGTGTCTGACCACCGCCATTTATTCCCACCTCTTGTCCTTCTAATCTCTTTTGGAATTCTGTTGGTCTGTTTGTTGTTGCAATGGGATGTGTGTGTTGGGCCTTCGTCCGTACAAACAATCGGGACTTCTAGCTTTCTAAAGGAAAGGGTGCAGACAGAGAGAGAGAGAGACTAATCTGTGTTGACATGTAGTTGTATCTAACCCTCATTGACTACCCTTCAATGCTAGGATTACAAATTAATAGTTTTGTATACAGATCAAGTTTTTGTAATAGTGATGCCCATTGAGTCACTGCTAATGGCTATTGTTTTGTTTAATCAAATTAAAAACACTGTGATTAGAAGATAGAACTTCACACGCAGGCTGCCGAAGAGTTTTATTCACAATAAAGTTGACCTACGGCCAAGCGTACTCTTGTGTAAATCTGTGTAAAGATATTCATTTTTTTTAAATAGATGTGTGTTAAATTATCTTTGTTGATCTTATAAGAAAAGATAGCACTATGAAAAAAAAGAAAGTTTATAATATAGAAGAATACATTGAGGAAACAAATATGCAGCATACAAAACAAATAGGTACATAAAAAAAACATGCTGTCTAAATGTAACCGAAACACAAACGAGATTTAAGAGATGGCCATTTGGGGAATACATGTTATCCTTTTATTGGGAACCACTGATATATTGTGTTTGATACTGTTTCTATACATACACAAATTGACAATTGTTTTTGTTCACTACTTTCTATTGAAATTGTTTATTGGTCATGTTATGCCAATTTTATTTTTTAGACTCCTATTCTGTTTTGAATAAGTTTATTGGTGCATAGGAAAAGCAGTCATCCCACGCAGGGGAGATAAATGTATCATAATAAGCTTTCGACATAGGCATATGCCACAGAGTGCATTTTATATCGAATGAGAACAGCCGAAGCCTAGTAAGGCAGAAAAGTTAAATTATGTGAACACAAGTAACATAACTAAGGTTAAGCAAATGTCATATTGCATATCCGTTCCAACATTAGCAAGAAGAGATCATTCTCTGCATCTTATTTTGCAGTCAGCATATGTTAGCAGTACAATGTTTAGCTAAATCTGAACCGAGGTATTTGCACTGTTGTCTACGCTGAATTATAACGGGTCCAGTTAAATAATGTTTTATGCCTATTCTCAACTTTATTTGATTAAACAATACGCGGCAACCCATTAGTGAGTCCCTATATGCTGGCAGGGGGGGCTTAAACTATGGTATAACACAAGGGCTCATAATTAGAAAATCAGAGAAAGGGTTAGTATTTCACTCTGAGATGTTAACATGACATTCAATGATTAGATAATGGGGGATTAGGGGCTTAATTGGTTGCTGTTTAACTTCCTCTCCCCACGTTTAACAGGGTAGTATGTTGTAAGTCTTTAATTCGTGCCCTCAGGTAAGAGGTAATCGATGTCCCTAAGATTGGACCCACAAAATCTGTACGTGCGTTATCACAAACACATCGAGAAAATAAGCAATGAACGGTTAAACTGTAAGCAGGTTGTTCCTTAACATAGGGTGATATGATGGGGGTATGGACCTCCGGCTTTAGAGCTACGAAATATTACATTTAGTAGAGAATAATTATATAAGAATTATAGCAGCACAGGATTTTATATTAGTCGGACGAGGGCCGTCTATGGCACAGCAGCGATATGTCCCTCGGTCCATGAGTCTCCAACTCTCTCCCCCAGGCAGGTCTCAGCCCGCCAGTAGGACTCTCCATGGCTCTGTGGGCACTCAGAAGCAGGAACAGTCCGCATGACCCCCACACCTAGAGTCTACGATCTGTCTGCCCCCTGCACCTCCCCAGAACCTCCCATGTCTCTCCTGGTGCCGGCCACACTCTTGGGGGTGGTGCACGCCAGTCTCGGCCACCGGTCCGCCGGCAGGCCCGCCGCCACCTGGTCCACAGGGCTCACAGCACCAGGGACAAGTCTCTCCGGGATCCCGGAGGCCCGGGCACCTACTCCTCTTGCGGGCTGGTTGCCGGAGAATCCATCCGGAGGTCGGTAGCGCTGAAGGTCGCACGCTCTGTCCAAGGCGGTCCCCACAGTAGGTGAGTATTTTTCACTGTGTCCCCTCCCAGAGCCATCGGATGCTTAATTAAAGGGGTTTAAAACAGCCGATTGCGCATATCCACCGCTGTGGCTGTCCCCTTGTCTGTATGGACCAGTCTTCTGACAGGCTGTTCCGCATGCAGCCTTTGCCAGTGTAGGCGATCGGCACAACACCAGCCCGGGGACTCCCGTCGCCATGAGGTCAGGATTACCCCCGCCGACCATGAGGGGGGGGAGCGGGGCCGCACCGCCGGCAGGCACCGGCCGTGTTATGTCAGGACTCTTTCGCACTGACCGCCCTGTTCAATTGCCGCTTGAGGCTCCATATTGTGTGTAGGCCGGAGATATCAGCACCCACCTTCCAGCTTGCTGTTGGTGGTTATTGGGTGTCTTTCTGATGCTGGGATTTTGCTCTGCTCCGGTTCTGCGGAGATGTCAACTTTGGGGTGTTCAGCACACCCTTTTAGTGCCTTTTTCAAGTGCTCGGGTCTGGAGCTAAAGTTCATGGCTGCCAGCCGGCCCAGCAGCCCGGCCTCGCCCCCAAGACTCCTATTCTGCGGTTCGAGCAGCAGGTGTGATCCTGTAACGTCATGAGAGTACAAGAAAGTTTATCCCCCAGTGAGCCGCATTTAAACTCACTCTCCCCTTTTAAACTGACATTCACAGTTTTCACTTTAAATGCCAATGGTTTAAATAAATTTATTTGCACCACCATGCGGTTTGTGCAGGAGGCTATATTATAACACCCATATTTATACTCAGTTGACTATCTGGTACCCACGGGCCCCACAAAATCAGAGGGTGTTCCCATCCTCCATAAACCCTTAACTTTCCAGATACACTCCAAGATCAAGTACGCCCAACGGACGGGCTATATTAATATGCACAATTAACAATCAAGATTATAGTATAGTAAAATTATATGTTCCAAATACTAAAGAAATTCAAATCCTAACAAAACTGTTCAGAAACATACAAGCTAAATCTAGAGGACAAATTTGAATCTGTGCAGACTTTAATGTAGCTCCAGACCCCCTGTTAGACATTTCAGTGGAACACGCTAAGTCTATACTACACTGTCTCGCTAATAGGGATGCGCATGGGCAAGAAATTTGGTTCGGTTCGGCACTTCCGAAATTCGGGACTTTCGGCAATTCTGCACTTCGGTTCGGCACTTCTCAAATTCGGGACTTCTGCAATTCAGAAATTCAGCACTTCGGCTCACCACTTCCGAAATTCGGGACTTTGGCATTTCAGGACTTCGGCACTTTGGTTCGGTTCGGCACTTCCGAAATTCAGGACTTTGGCAATTCGGGAATTCAGCACTTCGGTTCGGCACTTCCGAAATTCGGGACTTGGGCAATTCAGCACTTCCGGACTTCGGCACTTTGGGACTTGGGCAGTTCCCTAAGCCTACCCCTAACCCTACCTCTAACCCTAAGCTAACCCCTAACCCAAACCCTACCCCTATGAATTGCACATGTCTACTCACTAACCTAGGCTCCTGATTGTTTTCAAGGTGTCACGACTATGCATCAAATATCCCATTTGGAAACTTAGCTAGCAACCCTTACATCCTCCTACAAAATATCCTCGCATACCTCCTTACTTGATAAAATCAAGAAATGCAAAGACGAGTTCTCCACGATACAGCTTCATCAGAAGCTCTGAAAGCATTACAATTATCACATTATAGCAGCAGCAATAAAGCCGGCAGAACACTATACCACGTGTTTCTTCAGCCCCGGGAGTAAAGCTGTAGAACCCAGCTAAACTTGCAGAGGGATTTGTTATTTTATTTGCTATTTTCTATTCTAAATTGTATAATTTGAGGGAGGATCCTGTGATTCACCATCTACAAGGGGCGTGCCCCACACGCACATACACTGCCCCCCATACACACATTGCCCTACACATACACTGCCCCCCATACACACATTGCCCTACATATACACTGCCCCCCCATACACACAATGCCCTACACATACACTGCCCCCCCATACACACATACACTGCATCTGTCACACACACATACTGACCCACACATACACTGCCCCCCAACACACACACTGCACCCCTGACATACACTGCCATCCTCACTCACACACTGCAACCTTCACACACAAACACTGCTCACACACTGTCGCCCTCACACACACACTGCACCCCTCACACATTGCACCACTCACACACACCACTGCTCCTATTCCCTATGACAGCCCCATTTCCCAGAAGACCTCAGGTAAGTTGTCAAACTGTTCTTAAACGGTTTGACTAGTACTTACTCTGGGAGGGGTCCCGGCACTATTGGCACCATAACCACTACACTGAGCTGTAGTGGTTATTGTGTCTAGATTATTTATTTAAATAATCTACAAGTGCCCCTCCCGAGATCAGGCTCTGCATCCGCCACTGGTGTGATCAGTCTGATATGCCTTGGATCTCATTCTATTTGTAATGGCACAAGTGAGCAAAAATGTTTTGAGCGGGGATTTACAGAATGGCAGGCTGCTGAGCTTATCTAAGCTCTTGTCCATTCTCAGAGCTCTCATATTCTTTTTTTACTATAGTTATTGCATACATTTCCCCTCTACATTCCTGACACTGCCCTAGTGTTTATCAAAAAAGATCTGTAGACTTTCATAAACCAAGATGGATATCAATGTATCTACCTTACCGATAGCGAGGACTGGGGCTTCAGTGCATTTGCACGTACCATAGAGCCACACTGCAACCAAACAAGCCATGATACGTACTTGGAGGGATCACAACGTACCTACTGCTACTGACATCCATAATAATCTTATAAATAATAACTCATAGGAACGAGTGGCACACTTGGCAGTAGAAACCATGAAAGCAAATGATAACAACTGAGGACTGTGGGATGAATTTTGCAACACTTCACAGAATATCCAAATATTGCTGCATGATGGTTAAGGGAGACTTGGTTAAAATCCCTGTTGTTTAGGGGAAGGGGCCAGGTATCGGGAAGATATTGGGACAATGCTGCTTTGCTTCTTATCTACCGTTTGCTCACGCTTTTCTGTGCTTCTCTTACTTCATTTTCTAACCTCTATTCCTAGATTTTCTTGCCCCATTTTGGTACAATATTATTCAGCTTTTCTTTTTCCCAGTAACACTTGTTATGGTCTATGAGAAACATTATTGATTATGATGATTACATATTTAAGGATCAATGGAATTGTATCCTGTCTTTCATATCCAAATTCCAGTTGTTTATTGTATACATGTATCTTTCTTTTTCTGTCAATGAGAAACATTTTCAATAAACTGTTAAACAAATAAAACATGTATATAATCATTTATAATCATCACTTCCAGATTGGTGTATTTCAGGCAAACCTTACGTACGAAGAAAGCTTGTCTGAATGTCGTAATAACAGGCTTGTGAGCTAGCTCATGTGTTCACTCCTCGGGGTTGCAGGATGTATTCCAGGCAGTATAACCATAGCACTTTCTCCCTAACAATATCTATTAAATTTAGTAATAATAAAATACTTGAACGTTTATGGAAGTTAAATGGATCCTTCCTAGTTATAATTATCTTTCACATCTTCTAATGCCAAAGGGATACTGTAGTAGGGGGTGGATCCAGAGCTTCATTCTAAGAAATATTGTGTTGTCTATAGTTTATAAATGGTTTTATTAAGCATATAATTCAAAATGTGCAAGCAAGTTCGCAGGAAACAGAGATAGGCATTCATCAGATTAAACTATTTTACAGGAGAAACCTAGATTATCAATATCACTGTGTCAGAAACCTAGGAGTCTGAAAATCTATTCTCCGTACTCTTTAAACAGAGGATTGCACTAGTTTAGTGCTGTCACTGATGGCAGTCTAATTACCTGGTTTACAATAACTAATTAACCATATGGTTATTGTCAGGATTAAACATCCAAGTATAACACAATAGGTCTCCTGAGCTGAATACTGACTGCACACACTGATTGTCGGTAACAATGACGAATATTTAAGCCAGAAATCCCAATCAGATCTATGTTACCAGCATTAAAACGTTCTGATCGTGTGATACAAAGGAGGCAAATCTTTATCCTGCCTTCTTCTCATCCACCAGTATTTCTTAGATAGCTCTTTGTTTTTCAGATTCGTATTTTCTGCAGTATATGGTGGACATCAAATATACAGTAAATATTACTGATCACGATGAGGCTCCATCCATCATAAATCTAAATCATTCAACACACCACAAGGTTTATTCCTAAACATCTTAACTCGAGACAAGTTAATAACATCCTCATGGTTCTTTCTAACTGTTACTAAAGGGCTCTTTCTGATTATCTTTCAAGTAGTTTATTAATGGGACACTATAGTCGCCAAAATAACTACAGATTATTGTATTCGTTCTGGTGAGTAGAATCATTCCCTTCAGGCTTTTTGCTGTAAACACTGTCTTTTCAGAGAAAATGCAGTGTTTACATTAGAGCCTAGTGATACCTCCACTGGCCACTCCTCAGATGGCTGCTAGAGGTGCTCCCTGGGGCAGTGCTGCACAGTGTGACTGCCATTCAGTGTCTCCTCCCTCTGCATGCAGACACTGAACTTTCCTCATAGAGATGCACTGATTCAATGTGTCTCTATGAGGAGGTGCTGATTGGCCAGGGCTGTGTTTGACTTGTGCTGGCTCCACCCCTGATCTGTCTCCTTGACAGCCTCAGCCAATCCTATGGGGAAGCATTGTGATTGGCTCAGACCACCACTTCTGATGGATGATGTCAGCCAAGCAGGAAGATCAGTGGTAGAACCATCAGCAACAGACTGGAAAAAAGGTATGATTTTACTATATTTAAGGTGGCAAGAGGGGAACCAGGGGGGCTAGATGGTGGTTTTAACACTATAGGGTCAGGAATACATGTTTGTGTTGCTGACCCTATAGTGTTCCTTTAAGTAGTGATATGTCATGTAACAGTGGAATGTCCACAATGTCTTTGATGAATCTGGTTCAAGGCTAGTAATGTCTGATGGGCCTTCACTTCGCCTTTCAGGAAGATATATAGCAGGAGATGAAGAGATTCTTCTATGAATGGAATGCAGGTCATCGTTCATTGATGAAGGTCTCCTCGACAATGTGACAAAATGTTTCATTGCACAATGCAGGACTCTGAAAATCACACAATATCTGTTATATTGTTCTTCCTATTGCAATATTTCCTAACCCATTCACAAGCAGGTACCGGTAGGAACAGAGTCAACCAGCCAAGAATCCCTAATATCCACCTTGTGTTCTACAACTCTTTTCATGGCAAAGTTTTTTTTTTCACTTTGTATCATTAACTAAAATAAAATAAAATTAAAAAAACAATATAAAAAAGTATTAATTGGTGCCATGAGAAGTCAGTACAAGTATCTTGAGTTTAACTATAAAGTCTCAGTGTAATCATATATGTGCTAATGTTTCTCACTTCACATTTAATCCCACTTTTATACAGAAAGTTGCATATTTTGAGGACAAAATACTGGCAAAAAAAAAGCTCAATCTGTATAAATGGTAGAAGAATCAGATATAAATGTAAATGCATATATTACTGTGCGAGGTGCTGGACATTTATAGGCTTCTACAGAGTTTGATAGCGCATCTTCTCATTTGACTGCGAAGGGTGAGAGTGTGGTCATCAGAAACGTGTCAGAGTTCAGTAATAATTAATTAAGAGTTAAGAATGTTGGTTTTAATAAAAATCATTGGTCATTTTAGTTAGCATTCCGAGAATATAAGTGATTCAAAAGGAGAAAGATGGAATTAAGAAAGTTTGAATATGTGAGTTAAGAATGGATTAAAATTAGAGAATTCGTATTGGGTAGGGTGTAAGGAATGAGGAACATCAGGTTGATATAATAGACTTTGTCCCTGGGAGGTGGAATTTAGAGTTGATGAAACAGAGTTGAGGTATAGTTGAGTGGGAGAGGTGGTTTCTCTCCTTATTTAATACATATTGTCAGTAAAATAACTTGCAAAGTTGCTAGCTGTGTGGTTAGAGGAATGTGGGGATTGGCCAGTTAAATGCTTACAGGATCATGATACATTAGGTACTTACAAGGGAAGTAAGGTGTGACTGCTTAGGAAGGGAGATGGCTGAGCTGTAAAACATGAAGTCTGGTTGGTGCAAGACTTCATCAGTTGCATGAGAAAATCTTAAAGGGTAAGTTTTATATTCCAAGGCTTGGGTTGTGACCACCTACGATCTAGGCTTGGTTGGTGCTGCTGTATCAAGGGTGGTAGGAAGGAGAGAGTTCGGAGAACTTTGTTAGAAAGTTTAGATCAATGAAAGTAGACATTTTAAATAGGTATAGATTTGTTGTAATTGAGATGAGGCACCGTGAGATCACAAGTTAGGAGCAGGGTCGAATTTACATCAGGCGCCTGTAGGCACAGAATCCTAAGGCTCCACTTGTCGTCCCCCCCCCCACCCCTCCAAAAGTGACTTTCATGAATTTATGAACTGCACATTGCAGGCATAAAAATAATACATTGGTATTTGATAACTATATATATAAAATAGATTTTATCACCCCTCCTGGGTTTATATATTTATTTGTGGCCCTGGTTAGGAGATGTTGATAAAAGATAAGAAATCTGGGGTTAGAGAAGCTGTAAGTGGTGCACTGATTGGAGTATTACCAGCTATGTGTATTAGTTAGTCATTGAGACCAAAGGAGGATTTATATGAGAGACATTTCAAGAGGAAGCTAAGGAGAGATGAGGAAAAAGACAGTGTGATCAGTGATGGAATTGAAAAGTGATAGATTGAGTTTCCAATGGGGAGAAGGAGAAGCGATAGAGTTGGGTATAGATTGAAAAGCTCAGTGCTGGGAAAATAATAAACCAACTCCACCACCATTATAGTCTCACAGTGTGAAAGGCCACCGCGGGCAATGAGGCTGGGGTTACACTGTAAATTCGAGTCACAATCCAGTTAATGCCATGAGATTTAGGGAGCATTGTTAATGAAGATGGAGATGTTCAATCGCAGTTTGTGGAGAGAGATTTTGGCAGGAGGTTATGGCCAGCAGAAAGATAAAAATAAGGGGACTCTGGAGTATTAACAATCCTATTGATCGTCTGTTCTGGATATATTTTCTTGGTGATCCAATATTTTCTGGATGATGTGTTCTGTAGTATAAATGATGTGTATTGGTACTAAATTCGATTTCCTAGAGTATTAGTATATGTGTAAATATGTACTGAGCTACGTGCTTACTTGGACCACGCTCTGTGTGCATGCAGAGTATGTTATTATACATCGGTAATCCTAAGGGTGATTTAAATGTTATTTTCATTCTTCATTTTTTCTCATATGGTTTTTATATCGAGACATAATTCAGTTGCATGAGAAAACCTTAAAGGGTGAGTTTTATATTCCAAGGCTTGGGTTGTGACCACCTACGATCTAGGCTTGGTTGGTGCTGCTGTACTTACTTACTTGTACACTACTTACCTACAAAGGGTTATCAAAAGTGCTACAAATAAGCCTAATTAATAAAGCTTGTATATTAATATTTTAAGCACCTGTCTGGATAATCCAATGGTTATCCATTATCTATACTAGGGAGAGGAGTAGCCTTACACGGCTAATATATTTCACTTGCACTGGGGATACATGTGGTTTGTGTATGTATTGGTGCAGAGTGGACTGTGATCCCATTTACCTCAGGTCAGGATACTGATTACATTTTTCCAGTTTTTACCTTGTCCACTTTATTGTGGATTAGGTGAATCTTTCCTGTTTTAGAATTCAGTTTATACTGAATTCTACTCACACTCATTCCTAGGAAGAACTAATAAAGCACACTACAGAGACCAAACAGTTATGTGACCATAGGATAAACACTATACTTAACCACCTCGGGTTTCCCAACCCAATCTTCTTGGAACAAAATATATTGTACCTTAGGATAACGCAGCAATCCCCAATAGTGCAGATTTTATGGATATCTCCTCTGGAACAGAATGGAGTACATTTACTTAATGCCGAATTGCAAGGCATTAACACACATTTAAAGGATCACAACCCAAAATACAATGTGCTATTAGTTTTCCATTAAATCTATCTTATCATATTCTGCGCTAAACATTAAACATGCTCTAGAAAGTGATTGGTGGCTTATACACCTGTTAAGCACTGCAGACGCATTCAGATTACTTGGCAAAGAGCTAGCCAGCTGGGGATGACGAACATCATCGTCCAAACTGCTGCTGGACTTCCAGTATTTCGGACAAACCATAAAGGCCTTTCTCACTGTTAGCGTGTTTCTGTTTTGTTCGACAGAGGCATGATAAAGATACACAGGGGTGGAGAAGAAACAAGCTGTGCCAATTTTTGTAGGAGTCCTTGTAAAATTTCCAGGCAGCAAACAAACAATATTGCCAGTGACAGCTGCAAGGCTCACAGTGCGTTTTTATTAGATAACAATATAGAGCGCCCCGGCTTATTTAGAGAGAGGTGAATTCACAGTCAAGGTCCTCTGGGTGCAAAGAGAGAGCAGTAACACTTCCCAGTCACTGTCAGCAATCCGAGTGGACGCCAATGAGGAAAGTCTAAGCATTACAAACTGGGGGATCAAATCCTGATCGGAGATTTAACCCTACAAGCACACAGCTGTTCTTACAGATACAATATGGGAACTCGGCATCTGTACCACATTCAGCATAGCGTTTAGCAAGGAAAACCCACAATCTGTTTGGGAAAAATGTACAAAGTCAACTGAATGGGCTTTTGTTTAGAAAGTCAATACGTGGCTATTGAAAATGCAAACTAGTTAAAAGTTCAAGTGTTAAATCAGATATTGTACGTCTTTAAAAAGAAGCACGCGTAATTCATAGAAAAGAACTTGCTGACACACACACTACGTTTTCAAAAATATCTTCTGTGTCCTGTGCTATTCAGGGGTCCTCTCTGAGGGGACCTCACCTTTTAGTTGTTCAAAGAACAGTTTTTGAAAACTGAGGGATTGATATTAGATACCAGTGCACCTTCTGACCAAAAAATGATAAACGATAAAAAGATACATGGGAAATGTTATACTAACAAATTTGTTGTGCTAAACTGAAATGTCTGCATTTAGGCCACTGCGTTAATTTCTCCTTGATTTTTCAATTTTTTTGCACACACACGTTAAAAGCACTTTGGAGCACTGTCGAGGGTGGTCCACCATTCACCAGGAATAGTATAAAAGTTGAAGCACACAGGCATCACAATGTGGGGGGAAGGAAGATCAAAGGGCAAAAAGATACAATGTTTCAGACTTTAGGCCTTAATCGTGATGCATGATAGATGATACATGATTAATGCCTAAAGGCCGGTGTTCTATCAGTCTGGTATACTCCGTCAGATTGC
>OW240913.1:368894089-369004162 GCA_933207985.1 Pelobates cultripes | reverse complement strand
GTAATCCTAGGATATTGGTAGAAAGGTAATCCTAGGATATTGGTAGAAAGGTAATCATAGGATATTGGTATAAAGGTAATCCTAGGATATTGGTAGAAACGTAATCCTAGGATATTGGTAGAAAGGTAATCCTAGGATATTGGTAGAAATGTAATCATAGGAAATTGGTAGAAACGTAATCATAGGATATTGGTAGAAACATACCTATTTAAATGAGTTTTATCACCTCAAACCAATAAACCCAAAATAGATGGGACGTCTTTACTTTATAATAATCTGTAAAATAACACAGAAATAACTGCCGGGATATCGGAGTACGACAGTGCAACAGGAATATTAACATATCAACAATATATAAATAACAGTAATAAAAAGCATGTATTCATGAACACATTCATCGTAATTAGCAATCCCTGGGGGGAAAAATCTAATTTAAAATATAGTATTCCTTCCTGCAACATTGTAACCAATTATCAGGGAGATGAATAACTCTCTCTCTTAGTTTAATAATGTGTGTAATAATGTTATATATAATGACACATTGTAGATGGGCAGTGTCAATGCTTCACTCAAAGAACAATGACTCCCGCTCAATCATAGAAAAAAGGGGGCACTAATTCAACACACGTCGCGGATAATATTAGTGAATAATACAGGACGTCACGGATAATATTAGTGAATAATACAGGATGTCATGGATAATATTAGTGAATAATACAGGACGTCACGGATAATATTAGTGAATAATACAGGATGTCACGGATAATATTAGTGAATAATACAGGACGTCACGGATAATATTAGTGAATAATACAGGACGTCATGGATAATATTAGTGAATAATACAGGACGTCACGGATAATAGTGAATAATACAGGACATCACGGATAATATTAGTGAATAATACAGGACGTCATGGATAATATTAGTGAATGATACAGGACGTCACGGATAATATTAGTGAATAATACAAGACTTCACGGATAATATTAGTGAATAATACAGGATGGCATGGATAATATTAGTGAATAATACAGGACGTCACGGATAATATTAGTGAATAATACAGGAAGTCACGGATAATATTAGTGAATAATACAGGACGTCACAGATAATATTAGTGAATAATACAGCACGTCACGGATAATATTAGTGAATAATACATGATGTCACGGATAATATTAGTGAATAATACAGGACGTCATGGATAATATTAGTGAATAATACAGGACGTCCTGGATAATATTAGTGAATAATACAGGACGTCACGGATAATATTAGTGAATAATACAGAATGTCACGGATAATATTAGTGAATAATACAGGACGTCACAGAGAATATTAGTAAATGATATAGAACTGCTCACTTTAAATAGAGCCTATAATATCCTGGCCCCAAGGTGGGAAAACTGGGAAAACTAATAAGGGGTGACGAGGCCCACAGCTGAATACCAATAGGACTGGATATTGAAGAGTGGATACCAATAATACTGCTGTAAATTTAATAGTATAAAACAATATATTTATTAAACATACACAACTATAAAAACAATATGTGCAGTATATCCAAAATCCGTTAATATAAAGTGCTAAAATGCATTTTGCCACCACGCAGCTTCATCAGTTAGCACTGTATTATTCACTAATATTATCCGTGACGTCCTGTATTATTCACTAATATTATCCGTGACGTCCTGTATTATTCACTAATATTATCCATGACGTCCTGTATTATTCACTAATATTATCCGGGACGTCCTGTATTATTCACTAATATTATCCATGACGTCCTGTATTATTCACTAATATTATCCGCGACGTCCTGTATTATTCACTAATATTATCCGGGACGTCCTGTATTATTCACTAATATTATCTGTGACGTCCTGTATTATTCACTAATATTATCCTTGACATCCTGTATTATTCACTAATATTATCCATGACGTCGTGTATTATTCACTAATATTATCCGTGACATCCTGTATTATTCACTAATATTATCCGTGACTTCCTGTATTATTCACTAATATTATCCGTGACGTCCTGTATTATTCACTAATATTATCCATGACGTCCTGTATTATTCACTAATTTTATCCGTGACGTCCTGTATTATTCACTAATATTATCCGGGACGTCCTGTATTATTCACTAATATTATCTGTGACGTCCTGTATTATTCACTAATATTATCCGTGACATCCTGTATTATTCACTAATATTATCCGTGACATCCTGTATTATTCACTAATATTATCTGTGATGTCCTGTATTATTCACTAATATTATCCGGGACGTCCCGTATTATTCACTAATATTATCCGGGACGTCCTGTATTATTCACTAATATTATCCGGGACGTCCTGTATATGGCACAATTATTCCATCTCTGTGACGTCCTGTATTATTCACTAATATTATCCGGGACGTCCTGTATTATTCACTAATATTATCCGGGACGTCCTGTATTATTCACTAATATTATCCATGACGTCCTGTATTATTCACTAATATTATCCGTGACGTCCTGTATTATTCACTAATATTATCCGGGACGTCCTGTATTATTCACTAATATTATCTGTGACGTCCTGTATTATTCACTAATATTATCCTTGACATCCTGTATTATTCACTAATATTATCCATGACGTCGTGTATTATTCACTAATATTATCCGTGACATCCTGTATTATTCACTAATATTATCCGTGACTTCCTGTATTATTCACTAATATTATCCGTGACATCCTGTATTATTCACTAATATTATCCATGACGTCCTGTATTATTCACTAATTTTATCCGTGACGTCCTGTATTATTCACTAAAATTATCCGGGACGTCCTGTATTATTCACTAATATTATCTGTGACGTCCTTTATTATTCACTAATATTATCCGTGACATCCTGTATTATTCACTAATATTATCCGTGACATCCTGTATTATTCACTAATATTATCTGTGAGGTCCTGTATTATTCACTAATATTATCTGGGATGTCCTGTATTATTCACTAATATTATCCGGGACGTCCCGTATTATTCACTAATATTATCCGGGACGTCCTGTATATGGCACAATTATTCCATCTCTGCTTCTCTATGTGTTGATTTAGTGGTCCGTCCCCGTTTGCCCCCCCCTTTTTTTTTCTATGATTGAGCGGGGAGTCATTGTTCTTTGAGTGAAGCATTGAGACTGCCCATCTACAATGTGTCATTATATATAACATTATTACACACATTATTAAACTAAGAGAGAGAGTTATTCATCTCCCTGATAATTGGTTACAATGTTGCAGGAAAGGAATGACATATTTTAAATTTGACTATTTTGTCTCTAGGGATTGCTAATTACGATGAATACGTGCTTTTTATGTGAGTAGTAAGTTTGATTCACCACCTTGTGGTTTGATTTCCACATTCAACAATTCCACCATCTAAATTACTTTTTTTTCTTTCTGTTTTTGTACGATTTCGCATATCACAATCTTGTAAAAGTATAAGTAAACTCTGTTTTCAGCGTATACTATTTTATAATAACATATCACTTATTATTTTTTATTCACTACAGAGTGTGATGACTTTAACACCGACTTGCATGACTGAGGCTAAAATGCATCCAGTTGTATAAAATCTACAATTCTCTGTTTGAGATTCCTGTGAATTGTGCGAGTCGACTCTAAGCTCACATATATCCTATAAAAGCAGCTCTCAGCCTGTGTGTGGTGTTTAATCGTGGAATAAATGCAGGACGTGAATTAGACATGAAATAAATGTTTTGCTATTTGTGTCTAAAAGGGTTTTCTCAGCAGTATATTTGGTGGAGAATCGAAATCCAATGTGAACAGATTATTAGGAGATTTTAGTATCGTTTTTTATTGCAATGAAGGATTAGCTGTAGAATTCCAGCTGCTGGGGACCAGGGAGAAAAATGGCTTCCAGTGCAATGCATCTTGGGAAAAGGTAGCCTAACACAAAAACCCTTTAGCCGTCCCTGACTTGTAAGCAGCAGTAATACAAACAACGTGCTCGTGGGAGTATTTATAAACCGGCATTAGATAATTCAGTGGGAATTGATTCTACAGTGGAAAATGTCCTTAAACATATTTTTTTTCCCCTGATTTTAAATTAATGCCCTTATTGTTGTCAGACTGCAAACTAGGCTAATGGAAAATAGATATTTTTTTTTTAATGATTTCTAAGCAAAAGAGAGTCATTCTCTTATAACAAAGGGAGCTATTCTGAAGATGCCAATTCAACGTCACTTAATGTCTGCGTTCCCATGAGGCATCTCTTTTGAGAGCGAAGATTGTGCCATTCACATGTGCTTAAAGGAACTTGTTTTCAATGGATTTACCCTGCGCCACCTTTCATGTGATGCTTTGAAATGCTGTGCCCTGCTGTATATGTGCGTTGAATGATCACTGTACGAGGCACAGCCTGGAAGCTGTACATGTGAGAGGGGTTTCAGAATTGTCCTTTAGCACAATAACTCCTTGAGTTGAAGGAAGAAGGTCTCCCTGGATTCTCATGGACCGTTTCCTGGCATTTATCAGTAAGGGCAATAAAATGTGGTCATGCACAGTCCATAGGAAATGCAATCACAGTAACTGAGAGTCTGTTTGATACAAAATGTTCATTGTTTCACTGCGCGGTTTGGCATAAATAATTGAGTTTTGCGGGATTTCCGTTTTTGAAGAACACCAAAACTTTCTCACGGCAGTGCGGCATTTTGGTAGGTTTATTCATTCTCTGCGGTTGTTAAAAAAATTATAATATATAGAATTACAGAGGATCCCACTAATATTCCTGGTACCTGGATTCAAGACGTCTACTAGAAACTAACCTTTTAACCCAGACAGGGCAACAAAACAAGGAATACTACGATTAGCAAGTCTTTTCATTCATTTCTTAACCAATTGGAGTGCAGAAAAAAAACACATAACATCATTGTCAAAAAATGACATAAATAATAGGAGACATTAGATTGCAGATTCCATGACCTTTTTCATCCCGCTTGATTAAAGTAACATGGTTTTATACGTTCTATAGAATCTGGTCGAAATAATTTGCTGTATTTTTTACGTGCTCTGTGTTATAAATTATTTGTAAAAAAAAAACGTTTTGCAACATTCTAAAACATTCTGAATGTTAATCAGCATCTCTCTTGTCCCAAAACCCTGCTCCGGGCATAACCGAGGCTGTGCCCATTCGGTTTCAAACTAATGGCAGTTTGTCAGATATTTGGGCAATTGGAGGGTCATTTGAATTCTGATTTTCCCCCATGTACAAGTCTAAAAAATAGCTTTCAAATCTGCTACTCAACCCTGTTTGGCAGATTTGATATACAGTTTCAGCTTATGTGATACACTAGCAGACACATTACTAGGAGTTGTATTATTGTGGAGCTCTGGGATACACTAAAAGGCACATTACTGGAAGTTGTATTGGTTTGGAGCTCTGTGAGGCACCAAAAGGCACATTACTGGGAGTTGTGTTGGTGTGGATCTCTGGGATACACTAACAGGCACATTACTGGGAATTGTATTGTTGTGGAGCTCTGTGATGCTCTAACAGGCATATTACTGGGAGTTGTGTTGGTGTGGAGCTCTGGGATGCACTAACAGGCACATTACTGGGATTTGTATTGTTGTAGATCTCTGTGATGCTCTAACAGGCATATTACTGGGAGTTGTGTTGGTGTGGAGCTCTGGGATACACTAACAGGAACATTACTGGGAGTTGTATTATTGTGAAGCTCTGTGAGGCACTAAACGGCACATTACTGGGAGTTGTGTTGGTGTGAAGCTCTGTGAGGCACTAAACGGCACATTACTGGGAGTTGTATTGGTGTGGAGCTCTGGGATACACTAACAGGCACATTACTGGGAGTTGTATTGGTGTGGAGCTCTGGGATACACTAACAGGTACATTACTGGGAGTTGTATTGTTGTGGATGAGGGGGTGTTACCAGGGAGGGCGCTGTAAAGATTTGACATGAATGACCGAATATCTGTGCAAGAGTCACATCTCTGCTCGCAGACATGCACAGCTGGTGGGAGTGCGCAGGGGGTGTAAAGGTTAATATACATGTGCAGAGAATTTTGAGTGCAGCTTCTGTTCATTAAGTGGACACATCCATTATTATATTGACCTCATTTGAGTTTGTTTGTCTGTTACCATATGGAGAGTTTTAACATCCTGTCCAACATGACTTGGGAGACATACGGAGACCAGGATCCCATGCCTGTATCAGAGGCTCATAGCAATCAGCAGAAATCAGTCACAATCCATAAATCGAGCAGTTAGCAGTCATAATCCAGAGACATAATCCAGAGACAGTGATCTCAGCAACCAGTCATAATCCAGAGACAGTGATCTCAGCAACCAGTCATAATCCAGAGACAGTGATCTCCGCAACCAGTCATAATCCAGAGACAGTGATCTCCGCAACCAGTCATAATCCAGAGACAGTGTTCTCAGCAACCAGTCATAATCCAGAGATAGTGATCTCAGCAACCAGTCATAATCCAGAGACAGTGATCTCCGCAACCAGTCATAATCCAGAGACAGTGATCTCAGCAACCAGTCAAAATCCAGAGACAGTGATATCAGCAACCAGTCATAATCCAGAGACAGTGATCTCAGCAACCAGTCATAACCCAGAGACAGTGATCTCCGCAACCAGTCAAAATCCAGAGACAGTGATCTCCGCAACCAGTCATAATCCAGAGACAGTGTTCTCAGCAACCAGTCATAATCCAGAGATAGTGATCTCAGCAACCAGTCATAATCCAGAGACAGTGATCTCCGCAACCAGTCATAATCCAGAGACAGTGATATCAGCAACCAGTCATAATCCAGAGACAGTGATCTCAGCAACCAGTCATAATCCAGAGACAGTGATCTCAGCAACCAGTCATAATCCAGAGACAGTGATCTCAGCAACCAGTCATAATCCAGAGACAGTGATCTCAGCAACCAGTCATAACCCAGAGACAGGGATCTCCGCAACCAGTCAAAATCCAGAGACAGTGATATCAGCAATCAGTCATAATCCAGAGACAGTGATCTCAGCAACCAGTCATAATCCAGAGACAGTGATCTCAGCAACCAGTCAAAATCCAGAGACAGTGATCTCAGTAACCAGTCATAATCCAGAGACAGTGATCTCAGCAACCAGTCAAAATCCAGAGACAGTGATCTCAGCAACCAGTCATAATCCAGAGACAGTGATCTCCGCAACCAGTTATAATCCAGAGACAGTGATCTCAGTAACCAGTCATAATCCAGAGACAGTGATCTCAGCAACCAGTCATAATCCAGAGACAGTGATCTCAGTAACCAGTCATAATCCAGAGACAGTGATCTCCGCAACCAGTCATAATCCAGAGACAGTTATCTCAGTAACCAGTCATAATCCAGAGACAGTGATCTCCGCAACCAGTCATAATCCAGATACAGTGATCTCAGTAACCAGTCATAATCCAGAGACAGTTATATCAGTAAACAGTCATAATCCAGAGACAGTGATCTCCGCAAAAAGTCAAAATCCAGAGACAGGGATCTCCGCAACCAGTCATAATCCAGAGACAGTGATCTCAGTAACCAGTCATAATCCAGAGACAGTGATCTCCGCAACCAGTCATAATCCAGAGACAGTGATCTCCGCAACCAGTCGTAATCCAGAGACAGTGATCTCAGCAACCAGTCATAATCCAGAGACAGTGATCTCAGTAACCAGTCATAATCCAGAGACAGTGATCTCAGCAACCAGTCATAATCCAGAGACAGTGATCTCCGCAACCAGTCATAATCCAGAGACAGTGATCTCAGCAACCAGTCAAAATCCAGAGACAGTAATCTCAGCAACCAGTCATAATCCAGAGACAGTGATCTCAGCAACCAGTCAAAATCCAGAGACAGTGATCTCAGCAACCAGTCATAATCCAGAGACAGTGATCTCAGCAACCAGTCAAAATCCAGAGACAGTGATCTCAGTAACCAGTCATAATCCAGAGACAGTGATTTCAGCAACCAGTTTTAACCCAGAGACAGTGATCTCAGCAACCAGTCATAATCCAGAGACAGTGATCTCAGCAACCAGTCAAAATCCAGAGACAGTGATTTCAGCAACCAGTCATAATCCAGAGACAGTGATCTCAGCAACCAGTCAAAATCCAGAGACAGTGATCTCAGCAACCAGTCAAAATGATCTCAGCAACCAGTCATAATCCAGAGACAGTGATCTCAGTAACCAGTCATAATCCAGAGACAGTGATCTCAGCAACCAGTCTTAACCCAGAGACAGTGATCTCAGCAACCAGTCATAATCCAGAGACAGTGATCTCAGCAACCAGTCAAAATCCAGAGACAGTGATCTCAGCAACCAGTCATAACCCAGAGACAGTGATCTCAGTATCCAGTCATAATCCAGAGACAGTGATCTCAGTAACCAGTCATAATCCAGAGACAGTAATCTCAGTAACCAGTCATAATCCAGAGACAGTGATCTCAGTAACCAGTCATAATCCAGAGACAGTGATCTCAGCAACCAGTCATAATCCAGAGACAGTGATCTCAGCAACCAGTCATAATCCAGAGACAGTGATATCAGCAACCAGTTATAATCCAGAGACAGTGATCTCAGTAACCAGTCATAATCCAGAGACAGTGATCTCAGCAACCAGTCATAATCCAGAGACAGTGATCTCAGCAACCAGTCATAATTCAGAGACAGTAATCTCAGTAACCAGTCATAACCCAGAGACAGTGATCTCAGTAACCAGTCATAATCCAGAGACAGTGATCTCAGCATCCAGTTATAATCCAGAGACAGTCACAATCCAGACAAACAGTAATAGCCAGCATCCAGCGATCACCTGCCGTCAATCATTATCCTGACACTCAGTGATCACCAGCTGTCAGTCATTATCCAGATTCTCAGAGATCGCCAGCTGTCAATCATTATCCAGACTCTCAGTGATTGCCAGCTGTCAGTCAATATTCAGACACTGAGTAATTGCCAGTTGTCAGTCATTATGCAGACACTCCATGATCGCCAGCTGTCAGTCATTATACAGACACTCAGTGATTGCCAGCTATCAGTCATTATGCAGACACTCAGTGATCTCCAGCTGTCAGTCATTATCCAGAAACTCAGTGATCTCCAGCCGTCTGTCATTATCCAGACACTCAAAGATCGCCAGCTGTCAGTCATTATCCAGACACTCAGTGATCGCCAGCTGTCAGTCATTATCCAGATTCTCAGAGATCGCCAGCTGTCAATCATTATCCAGACTCTCAGTGATTGCCAGCTGTCAGTCAATATTCAGACACTCAGTAATTGCCAGCTGTCAGTCATTATGCAGACACTCCATGATCGCCAGCTGTCAGTCATTATCCAGACACTCAGTGATCTCCAGCTGTCAGTCATTATCCAGACACTCTGTGATTGCCAGCTGTCAGTCATTAACTAGACACTCAAAGATCGTCAGCTGTCAGTCATTATCCAGACACTCAGTGATCGCTGGCTGTCAGTCATTATCCAGACACTCAGTGATCGCCAGCTGTCAGTCATTATCCAGACACTCAGTGATCGCCAGCTGTCAGTCATTATCCAGACACTCAGTGATCGCCAGCTGTCTGTCATTATCCAGACACTCAGTGATCGGCAGCTGTCAGTCATTATCCAGACACTCAGTGATCGCCAGCTGTCAGTCATTATCCAGACTCTCAGTGATTGCCAGCTGTCAGTGATTATCCAGAAACTCAGTGATCTCCAGCCGTCTGTCATTATCCAGACACTCAAAGATCGCCAGCTGTCAGTCATTATCCAGACACTCACTGATCGCCAGCTGTCAGTCATTATCCAGACACTCAGTGATCGCCAGCTGTCAGTCATTATCCAGACACTCAGTGATCGCCAGCTGTCTGTCATTATCCAGACACTCAGTGATCGCCAGCTGTCAGTCATTATCCAGACACTCAGTGATCTCCAGCTGTCAGTCATTATCCAGACACTCGGTGATCTCCAGCTGTCAGTCATTATCCAAACACTCAGTGATCTCCAGCTGTCAGTCATTATCCAGACACTCGGTGATCGCCAGCTGTCAGTCATTATCCAGACACTCAGTGATCGCCAGCTGTCTGTGATTATCCAGACACTCAGTGATCGCCAGCTGTCAGTCATTATCCAGACACTCAGTGATCTCCAGCTGTCAGTCATTATCCAGACACTCAGTGATCGCCAGCTGTCAGTCATTATCCAGACACTCAGTGATCTCCAGCCGTCTGTCATTATCCAGACACTCAGTGATCTCCAGCTGTCAGTCATTATCCAGACACTCCGTGATCGGCAGCTGTCAGTCATTATCCAGACACTCAGTGATCGCCAGCTGTCAGTTATTATCCAGACACTCAGTGATCGGCAGCTGTCAGTTATTATCCAGACACTCAGTGATCGGCAGCTGTCAGTCATTATCCAGACACTCAGAGATCGCCAGCTGTCAGTCATTATCCAGACACTCAGTGATCGCCAGCTGTCAGTTATTATCCAGACACTCAGTGATCGGCAGCTGTCAGTCATTATCCAGACACTCAGAGATCGCCAGCTGTCAGTCATTATCCAGACACTCAGTGATCGGCAGCTGTCAGTCATTATCCAGACACTCCGTGATCGCCAGCTATCAGTCATTATCCAGAGACTCAAAGATCGCCAGCTGTCAGTCATTATCCAGACACTCAGAGATCGCGTTCACCATGTTTAGTTCAAACACTCTTTATGTTCCATTACTCTGCAGTTAAGGTAAACCAGAGCCCCTAAAATTAAAGCAAGGTAACTGTAATCCCTTTATGTTAGTACAGAGATCCCCTCTAGGTCTATTAAAGGGGCACAAAGATTTTTGTCAAACCCCCTTTAAGTAGTTTTATGAAAACTGGAGGCACAGAAAGCTGTCCCTCTGCTTAGATAATGTGAATTAAACAGCAATGACAGCGATGATTGTCTGAGAGCCGAGGCGGGTTAGACCAGCTTCCATAGTTTATCATCGCTTCAAAACATTGGAAGGTTATAGGAAAACTTGGAAAAATCGCCAGTTTAGACATTTGACCATCTCAGCTGTTGTGGCTGAAAATCTACAACTCCTTGGTCGACTCTTGCTCTAATGCATACGCCTGTGAGTTTTCTTTTATTTTAATAAGAAGACAATATTTATTATTTGAATATTGTGGTTTATTACTTAATATTTGTCAATAAAGATTTCTTAGTAAACCATAAAAGAAATCTAATCTAACCCCACTGCAGAGACCCTCCTTCCCAGGGCTATAATGTCCCACCTACCAAGAGGCACAAGGGATGGATACTTAAGGAGTGGAGCCATTTGAATGAGATGCTGATCTCAGCTATGCCCTGAATTCCACAGAGGATGAATAGATTCATACTACATACAGGTGATACTCGAAAAATTAGAATATCGTGCAAAAGGTCATTTATTTTAGTAATGCAACGTAAAAGGGGAAACTAATATATGAGATAGATGCATTACATGTAAAGCAAGATAGTTCAAGCCGTGATTTGTCATAAGTGCGATGATTATGGCTTACAGCTCATGAAAACCCCAAATCCACAATCTCAGTAAATTAGAATATTGTGAAAAGGTGCAATATTCTAGGCTCACAGTGTCCCACTCTAATCAGCTAAGTAAGCCATAACACCTGCAAAGGGTTTCTGAGCCTTTAAATGGTCTCTCAGTCTGGTTCAGTAGGAATCACAATCATGGGGAAGACTGCTGACCTGACAGTTGTGCAGAAAACCATCATTGACACCCTCCATAAGGGAGGGAAAGCCTCAAAAGGTAATTGTGAAGGAAGTTGGATGTTCCTAAAGTGCTGTATCAAAGCACATTAATAGAACGTTATGTGGAAGGGAAAAGTGTGGAAGAAAAAAGTGCACAATCAGCAGGGATGACTGCAGCCTGGAGAGGATTGTCAGGAAAAGGCCATTCAAATGTGTTGGGGACTTTCACAAGGAGTGGACTGAGGCTGGAGACAGTGCATCAAGAGCCACCACACACAGACGGATCTTGGACATGGGCTTCAGATGTCGTATTCCTCTTGTCAAGACGCTCCTAAACAACAAACAACGTCAGAAGCGTCTTACCTGGGCTAAAGAAAAACAGACCTGATCTTTTGCTCAGTGGTCCAAAGTCCTCTTTTTCTGATGAGAGCAACTTTTGCATCTCATTTGGAAACCAAGGACCCAGAGTCTGGAGGAAGAATGTGCTTCATTAAGTCCAGGGTCAACGCAGCCGTCTACCAGGAGATTTTGGAGCACTTCATGCTTCCTTCCGCAGATGAGCTTTATGGGGATGCTTACTTCATTTTCCAGTCCACACTACTAAAAGCACCAAAGCCTGGTTCAATAACCGTGGGATTACTGTGCTTGATTGGCCAAACTCGCCTGACCTGAACCCCATAGAGAATCTATGGGGCATTGCCAAGAGAAAGATGAGACATGAGACCGAACAATGCAGAAGAGCTGAAGGCCGCTATTGAAGCATCCTGGTCTTTCATAACACCTCAGCAGTGCCACAGGCTGCATTGAGGCAGTAATTGCTGCAAAAGGAGCCCATAACAAGAACTGAGTCCATATGCAGCTTATACTTTCAGAGGTCCGATATTGTTCTATGTACACTCCTTGTTTTATTGATTGCATGTAATATTCTAATTTACTGAGATTGTGAAGTTGGGGTTTTCATGTGCTGTAAGCCATAATCATCGCACTTATGACAAATCACGGCTTGAACTATCTTGCTTTGCATGTAATGCATCTATCTCATATATTAGTTTCCCCTTTTATGTTGCATTAATGAAATAAATGACCTTTTGCACGATATTCTAATTTTTCGAATATCACCTGTACTATTAGAACAAAGGGTCCCAGTGATAACTAGATGAACTGAATGTATAACAACTGCAATATCTCATAGCACACATTATCTGCTCTGTAAATTTAAATAGCAAACTACCTTTATTGATTTCTTGGTCACTTTATTCTGAAGAGATACTTCAAGCACTGGGCGCCCACATCTTATCTTTCTACTCACTGGGAGATAGTCCAGAGAACGGGGAATGTGGACATAGAGTTATAGTGCCACATTAAAAAATCAAGAGAGAAGATAACACCAAATGGTTACTCCATCCTGAAGGCCACCGATCGATGGCACAATATCTCCTAGATGATCTTCCCCACAATGCGTCTTGGTGAGAAAGGACAATGAGACACATGGCTGGTCAAACTGGGGAAGTCATCTGAAAGAAGACATGTCATTGGTTGTCACCTTCAAACTAAACTAGGACCACACATGTCTGTTACAGGGGAGATGTAGGTGTGTGGAGTGGGGTTGTATATATGATGGGGTTGGTGTGGATGGGAAGATGCGGATAGGAAGGTGCATGTCTGGGGTTTTGTTGTTTTTTCTATAGCTCTGAAACAAACAATAGCTGGGCTTCCAACGTGTTTTGTGATGTAAAGGCTGAGGTGGTAAGAGATGTACAGACTGAGCTCGCACGCCACACTCAGACAGCGTATGGTTTTTATTTCTTCAGAACTTATGTTTCCAATCCTGGTGATGGATAGGATCGGATCCTGGCAGCAGCGCACATGTCTGCACTTATTTCTAGTAATTCAGTATGTAATTTCACACGGCTATGAACAACACACAAAAAACACACAGATTCTACTAGAAACCAACAGTGCGAGAATGCGGGTTATTCAGAGAACTTTAACCGCTTGGTGGCAAATTGAATAGTAAATGAAAATGTAGAATTTATTTAGCTGAATTGATTATGTATCAGCATTGATTACATTTACTCTTTCTGTTGGTTCTTCTAAGCCATCTATGTCGTGCCCCCTGCCAATCATTTCAGGTTAAACACACCCTTCCATGCCCTGTTTGTCTCTCATTCCACGCCCCTCATCACTTTCCATCTATTCCATAGCCGTATGGTCCCATGCCACTGAACTCTAGCCACCCATTTTATGCCAACCCCCAGACCATCTTCCTCATGCCCCTGACAATAGCATGCAATCAATTAGACATTAAAGGAACACTCTAAAGCAATTTATCTTGCTGATATGCTTTATGCGAAGAGTGTGTCTTTTTACAATTTACAACAAAGTGTACTTTCCAATAGAAATTAAACTTTTTATACCTTGTTACCCCCCCTGGCTATCAATCAGACAACATGTCCTGTTACTTCCTGGTTTGTTTAGCTCAGTAGAGATAAACGCAAGAGGCAGCAATTACCCAGAACACCTTGCTTGCAAAGACTTCTCATTGAGCTGCATTGGGAAGCCTGTGATTGGATGGCCACAGAAAGCATGGGCGGGATTGGGGGAAGGGGCTTGTAAAATGAAAGCTGTTTTTGGATATAAAAAAAATAATAATTAAATATGTTTATGTTTTTGTTGATGGTATATGTATTAAACGGTGATTTTATTTATCTTTTTTATTTTATTTGGGGAGTGGACTGTCCCTTCACAGTATGCGATTCACTCACACCAAGCAATACAATCACATTACAGAATGTGAGCCAGTCACGCAACATCACAGACCGAGCAACAATAAAGTGTGTGATCTGGTCACATCCAACATCTGACCTAAAAACATCAGACCCTTCATGTGATCACAACATAAAACTACATGATTCTGTGACATCAAGACTTATTATCCAATCACACCAAACCCACCCAGTCCAACCAGAGCCAAATCACAAAACATTTAAAAAAATAAATAGATCTAATGCATCGCGGAATGCACTCCGATACCATCAAGTCAAAGACGTCACATGAATGCATGCAGCCAATCACACAGAGACGTGTGATACAGTATCAATGGAATAAATCAGGTCACATGTAGGCATGGAGTCCACCAACATGGTAAAGGCATGCCACCCATGATCTTTACATGAAGAAATCAAATGACACGTAAAGCACTCAATCCAGTATTAACAAATCGAGTGATCAAATCACACAAAGGCACGCAATCCACAAATATAAAGTGTCCCCCTGGACAAACAGGTTGTAGCCCATGGATCAGCGCAGCTAAGAGGAATAGGCCTTGACAGAGCCAGGAGGTAGGCATAGCAGCCACAGGAATTTAGTGACAGCTAGCATGCTGGGTAGGGCGGAGCCATAAGGGGAGTATTTATACCAGCCATTATGTGAAGTGGCCATTTTAACTGAACCTAAGCTTACCTGTCAGTTGTCCCTCCCACCCTCCCTGTATTTGGTTAGGTTAGTTGATTTCCCGTTTTTTCACAGCGGCGGGGAATGGCCTGGTTAAATCGGAGGGTAGATGGAGGAGAAAGTGGGCATCCTGAGGTTTAGTGTGGATTGGGCAGTGTTGCACGTGGTTGGTAGGTTCGAGCCCGTCGGTGGCTCCGAACCTGGGGGTGTGGTGGTGTCTTGGTACACCCTACACTGGAACTGGTGGGTAGCGGTGTCTTGGTACACCCCTACAATGGATATGGTGGGTAGCGGTGTCTTGGTACACCCCTACAATGGATATGGTGGGTAGCGGTGTCTCGGTACACCCCTACAATTTAACCTGGTGGAAATGTGGTCAAATTGGACGGCCAGTTTCTGTGTTAACATGTTATTTATATTGTTATCTATTGTTATTATTGTGGGGTCATTGCTAGGGGTATGTTATGTATATGGGGAGGTTAACATTATTAAGATTTGTTGGCAATGACCCCATTTGTTATTCCTTAATTATTTATTAATAATTTAATAAAGCTGTGGACAAATTATTTCCAACAGTATAACCTGTGTCCGTGTTTTAATGGGGGTTGGGGTAAGGTTAGCGCATATGCCGGCAAATCCGACTGTGCGCCTGTCAAGTTAAGGAACAACAATGGGCTGGAGTTAAGGAACAACAATGTTGCAAATGCTGGAGGAGTTAAAATAGGAGAGATGGGGAGAGGACTTACCAGTCAGCAGGAGTTGTTCAAAGCCTCTGACTGAATTTCCCACCCTCCCTCTCTTTTTTTTTGTGTTGTGTTGTGTGGTTTCTCTTTGTGTTTTCTTATTGTCACAGCTAGCGGTTTTCCCTGGACAGCGTAGTCAAAAAAGAAGGAGTATGACACAAGGTCACCTTGGGAAGACTACAGATGGCGCAAGGCTGATGGCTAGTGACGGCTGTGTTGGGCTCTTGAATAATAAGTATGGAGAATTGTCTGTTGGGCTCTCACCCAACAGCTGACAGGAATTCAAAATTTATATTGTTTAATAAAGTGGTGGCCGTTGCCCTTAACCACTTTAAAAAGGTGTCCAGTGTGTTATTGGGGCAGCAGTGGGATGGATATGGGTCAGCAGTCAAACCCAACATACTGCCTTATCTAGATCCAGTTTATTTCTCTAGCTGTTTTGTTATTCAGCTAAAGTTGAATAAAAGTGACAATAAAAATACCCCAGAAGGTCCTTATCCATTAGCGGATTGCCCACCACCCACGCACACACACAGTAAAGATTCAAAATCCAGAAAACGTATTCTCTTTCTAAAAACTGGTTTTGGAAACGTATCATGAAGAATGAGGAATGAAGTGAGAATTCACTTCACGTATCAAGGCCAAAAAAAAAATCAACAGACATTTTAGAAAGAATATGATTAGGACCACAAATTCCCCACTGATTTTGATGCAATAGTGCCAAATCTTTCAAACTGTCTGCAAAGTAACATTCTGAAATTCATCTCGCCACCATGAAGGATAAAAAGCAAGGACGTAGTGGGTGAGGGGGAGGCAAACAGACACGCTAATTATAACTTTACGCAGTCTTAGGAAAGATCTCTCTGTGGATATAATGGAATCTCTACCTAAGATATAACAACTAAAAATTGCTCCGAAAAATCCAGAATTTGGAGAATGTGGGGCTTTTTATTGACAGGGTCTACAGAGTGGTATGAGCCACTCTGAGCTGATACGTAATTGTCACATTAATTACACTATTTAAAGCTTTTCAAAGTAGCCCAGAAGAAGACTAGAGCAAAAAGCAGAACAATACAGAAACAATGCTTAGACAGAGCTGTGATTTCACTTCTTCTATATGAGCAAAGTATATTACAAATGGGAGTTGCATATGGGAGGCTGTAGTTAGACGTATTTCGACTTTCTGCTTCTATTCTGTGATTAGTTCATTGTTTTTGGAATGGCTGCTAAGGCTCAAAGCAAGAATAAGTTAGAATACCATCTGGGATATTTCTGGTACGTTGGTAGAGTTATTGAGTACTTTTGATGCAGTTCTCATGTGTCCAAGGAATTGCCGGTTACTGGGGAAAAAAAACAAATATTAAATTTTTCTTAAGAAACCTTTTTTATTATTCTATGGAGATCTCTAAGGCTGAACATTTGCCAAAAGTGAGATACACAAAAAGTTAACTCATAAAATGTATCAGGAATAGTTGGGTATGCTGAAATTTGCAGCAAAGAAAAAAAAAGATTTAAAAAACAATATCACACACAATGTTTATGTTTTTACAATGTTTATGGTTTTATTATGCATAGTCACCCACGCTCTATTTATTTCAGTTTAAAGCCTCATGGCGGCCGCTCCGCGCTCCGATTACTTAACTTCCCCCCTCCCCACTAGTGCCCCAGGGTCAAAGGGCATAGTCAACAATGGAGCACTCCACTCAGCACCACGAGTCTAACTTATAATGGACACATGGCCTCAAACAGCCACAACAGGGTAAGCCCTGCAACTACATAGACACCCATGCTCGGACTCACAGTCCATCCTCACATAGACGACTCCCCGATAGCTAACCAGAATAACACCCTGAATCAGCCCTACACCTTTGGGTTACAAAAGGTCCTACTGCTACAGAGCGGCGTATGTTTTCAAGACAATATGTTATGCCTTTCCCATTCTCTTTCTTTTAATTTTCATAGGCATCACTTCAGCACTGATATAAGGGTCTTCTGACGCAAAAGAGAAAAATCATACACATGCTGACAGGCATGCATCACTGCGACCCAGGTTCCCACTGTGACCAACGCCACTTAACGGGACAGGTGGCTTACAAGCGCAAAACCCTGTACCGTTACCACACCACCATTAATGTGTTGAACCAACGCATCGTAACTTATTATAAACAATGGCAAACTCATTACAACTAACCAGCCCATCATATAAAAAAATGTTTTAGCCAAGTCACTATATTGACATGTTCACTGTTATGTCTCATACATATGCTGTTGTGGCATATACAAATGTGTCTGTACCACTTTTATTGCACTGAAAATAAAGAATTAAAAAAAAGATATATCACCCTTTATATAAATTGGAAATCTTGGTAAGAATAAAGAAGCTATCACTGTATGGAGACCAGCATAAGGGGAGAGGGGAATTTTTCCGATAAGAGATGTGATATAATAGTGGGGAAGGATTCTTGGAAATTTTAATATCTTTTTATGTTTAATCAGTGCCTGTATTTAACAATGCGCAGGTGGCTATCGACAAATCATGATTCCTGAAAGTCCAGTAATAGGCCTTCCCACTTTAGGTTTTATATGTTTAGGAACCACGGATTAATTTGTGAATTCTTTTTTTTTCTTTCGGTTTTTGAATAATTATTTTTCATTTTTTTAGAAAGTCTGGGCTAGGAAAAGGGGGTACTTGCAAAGGCTTCAGACAACATGCCTGTGAGTTTTCTAAGCTGTTTTTTTTTCATATACCCCAAAGGAAGTATGCAGAAAAAAAGATTTGCATGTATTTTCTACTAAATTGTTAAATATTTTTTTTAAATGTTAATGGTGTGTTCCTCCTATTCTTAGGAGAAAACTATTTCTTTTATTTATTTATTTATTTTTACTGCATTAAGGATCAGGGAATTATGGGCAGACGTTAAGCAGTAGATCAGACCGCGGACCCTCTATGGTGATGTAATTTACAGGAGGGCATGGGAGCATTTTATAGCAAGAGATTGAAAACAGATGCTCGTGGTAAAGTTGTAACAGAATATATTTTGCAGAAGGCACGTGTGGTTGTACTATTATCAGGTTTCTGTTTGTAACAGTGTTGAGCAGATGATTGTCTAAAATGGAAATGATTGAACATAAATACCGCTTGCTCTTCATGCTTTCCTTTTATGAAACATTTATTATATATAGCGGGTTGTCTCATCGCAAAATGAGGAGAACTGATAATGGATTTGCAGATTATATGAAAAATAATCTGCGTTGGAGGATCTGGGGCTAAAATGGCCAATTCTCCCAGTTTAGTTAATAAATATGGTGTTATAAAAATTGGAAATTCATGAGTACATACAGTGTATATATATATATATATATATATATATATATATATATATATATTTCCATGAGAAACATGGTGATACTGTGCTTATCAATAAAATAATAAAACACATGAAATAGTATCAGCTGTAGCAAAATAAAAATAGTTATTTAGTTATAAAAGGAATTTTGTTGCAGATTATAGATAAGAATAAGAGTAAAAGTGCACCAAATATTAGATGAGTTTATTTCACTACAATTCACCATTTTCAAGTCTTACCGTCACGTCATACAAACTGTCACAATGAGGAACCACATCCCATCATTCAGTTGTGACTATAGACACGTTAAAGCATGGGGCGTCAACCTGGTCCCTACCGCCCACTAGTGGGCGTTTCGGGATTTCAGGTGGGCGGTAGGGACTTCGGAGCTTAAAACCTCCTTTTGAGCGAGTGGGCGGGTGGCGGGTGGGTGCGAGCGCACACATCAATAAACCGTGCGCTAGAATGTGTGCGGTAGGGATTTCGGAGGTTAAAACCTCCTATTATGCAAGTGGGCGGGAGGGCGCGGGCGGGCACGAGCGCACACATCAATCAACCAACGTGCGCGAGAATGTGTGCGGTAGGGATTTCGGAGGTTAAAACCTCCTTTTGTGCGAGTGGGTGGGCGGGCGCGAGTGCACACATCAATGAACTAACGCGCGCATTCACGCAAACACGTGGGAAGAGGAAGGGGAGGAGTGGAAACTGATAGCAGAGACAGGCAGAAGCAGGCAGAAACGGAGCAGAGCAGTTGCAAAATAGGAGTTAGAAAAGTTATAGGCAGGGGAAAGAGAGAATTGTTGTTGGCTGATAATAAAAAGTGGGCTAACTAGCTCAGCTTTACCTTTGTACCTAAGGAAGGTAAAAGAAAGGAGATAAAAAGGAAAAGATAAAAAAAAATTACAAAAAAAAGGGAAGAAAAATAGAGAAAAGGGCATAAAAAAAGGGGATAAAATAAAAAAGGAGAGTAAGCAGTGTTTAGTCTGGCTCATAAATTAAGTTTTGTTATCTTATAAAAGAAAAGAAAAAAATAAGTAAAGGAAGGAGAAGGAGAAAATAAAAAAAAGGGAAAAAGAGATCCTTGATATAGTGGAAGATAAAGAAAAAGAAGGCAGGAAAAGGGATTTCTTTTGATGGCGACACTTAATAGAAATTGGCACCTAATACTAATACAGCGTTGTTTTTGGTGTTTGCAATAAAAGGGAAAAGGGGGGGGGAGCACTGTGTGGAGTGCCGATCAAAACGTGGTAAGAGTAAAAGTAGCTGTTAAATTGTGACATAAATTTAGAACCCACGTCTGAAAAAAAATCTGCTTGTGGCTATTTCCCAGAGTATCTGAAGATGGGTTTCATTGAATCGGTTACAAATAACCAGCTTCCAATGTGTTTACTGTGCCACAAGACATTATCTAATGAAGCAATGAAGCCAAGTCGATTGCGAGAACATCTTGCTACAAAGCATTCGCAAGATATAGATAAGCCCATTGAATATTTTCAAGAAATCTATAAAAGATTTCAAAATCGTTCAACAATAGCTGCATCATTTCAAAAACAACATGCAAAGAATGAGGATGGATTAACTGCAGCTTATGGTATATCACAATTAATTGCAAAAAGTGGTAAAAGCCATAATATTGGAGAAACTTTGATAATACCCTCTATCAAAGAATTTATCTCAACAGTAATGCATCGGGATATACCTGAAGTTTTAAAAACATTGCCCCTTAGTGATAACACAGTAAAAAGAGGCATTGACGACATGGCGGCTAATGTTGAAAATAAACTTATAGGTATTCTCCAAAATTCGTCATTTTCTATACAAGTGGATGAGTCTGTCATTGCAGTTAATAATGCTCTACTGATGACACATGTACGGTACCTTGATGAAAACAATACATTGCAAGAAGAAATGCTATTCACTGTCAATCTGATTACAGATACAAAAGGATTATCAATATTTAATGCTGTGAAATCATACTTTGCAAAAAACAATATACCCTTGAACAATATTGTTGCATGTGCTACTGATGGAGCACCATCAATGGTAGGCCGCTATCGTGGGTTTGTTGCTTACTTGAAAGAAGAAGTGCCAAACGTTTTGTGTATTCATTGTGTTGGGCACAGACAACATATTGTAGGAAAACATTTAAGTACAAGTCTCCATTCATCATTAAGTATTATAATTAAAGCTGTAAATAAGATAAAATCTAATGCCAAGTGTGATAGAATGTTTCGACAGCTGTGCCAGGACAATAACGAGCAGTTTATTAGGTTACTTTTACATACAGAAGTTCGATGGCTCTCAAAGGGTACGTGCTTGTCTCGTTTTGTTGCATTATTTGATAGTGTCGTACAGTTTTTTGAAAGTGATAATGAGGCTGGTCTCTATGAACAGTTAAAAAAACGTAAAGAATGATGCCTTTTATTTGGCAGACATTTTCAAGAGATTTAATTAAATTAATTTGCAGCTTCAAGGAGCCAATATAACTCTCATAAGTTGCAAAAATATTGTGTCATTATTTATCAAAAAGCTTGATCTTCTCCGTCATAATATTTTCAAGAGAGTATTTCATCAGTTTCCTGAATTGTCCTCTATAAACAATGATGTAACTCCGGGGGATATTGAAAGGTTCAGTAGCCACCTCAAGGAACTCAAATTGGATATAGAAAAACGATTTCAAGATATTTTGAACTTAAAGGTGCATGACTGGATGATAAATCCTTTTACAGCAAATGTTGCTGAGGTTTAAATAACTTGCCAAGAAGAACTATTAGAACTTAAATATGACGAAGAGAGTAAATGTAATTTTGGCAGTGGTGGATACCAAAAACTCTGGCAAAATGAAAAAATGCTTGCGTTATATCCAAATATGTGGAAAATGATGTTCAACTTATTGATACCTTTCCCTACCACAGATCTTGTAGAATCAGGCTTTAGTGCTGTTAATCATATTATGAGCAAACAGAGAAACCGTCTGAATATCACTGAAAGAGGAGACCTTCGTTTGTTCCTTACGAAAATCGAACCAGATATCAAATATTTAGTCTCGCAGCATCAGCCTCAAGGATCTCACTAGTAAAGCTAATTTCAATTTACTTTATTGTTTTCTAATTAAACTTTATAAAGTTAAAAACATTATAAACATGCATAAAGTAGAAATAAAAAGGTAAACGTACGTACATTTTTTTATTTTTTTTTTTAAACACCCTCCATTCTTAACCAATATTTTGAACTTGGAAAATTTTCCAAGAAAAGGAAATTTTTCCATCCAGAAAGATGCATTAGTGGGCGGTAGGTAGAAAAAGGTTGACTACCACTGTGTTAAAGACTTTTTCCAAATTAGCTATTTTTACCAAATTTCTCCAATTTAGTTTTCAATACACTTCAATTCAATGAATTTGTTGGATTAGGTGGTATGAAGTTTTGCAAATATAACAATCGAGATTGATGATCATGTGCGGAATACTTTATTGTTTCTCTCTTATTTGATAGTTTTTAGGTAATTAAGTAAATTGATTCATGTTGTTAACATTCCAGGTGATGATGCAGTTTGAAGACTATTACAACGTCTCGCTGATCTTGGTTGGTAAGTGAGATCTGTTTAGTAGTTCAGTTGTCGGCACTGACTCCAGGAACCACTCACAGAAACCGTCTCTCTGTGATGGCCCGTTGCCCAAACTCTCAGGAAATCCTGGTGACTGCTCTAGAATAACTCTGGACATTCGAATGACATTTTCCTTCCAATTGTGCCTGTGAAGGTTTTCTAAAATAAACTCTGTTAATAAAGTGAAGTGAAGGCATTCACTGGGCCTGTCCAGATGCAGTATTCATATGGTAAAAGTTTAAATAGCTCTGACACCAAATGGTTCATTTGAGGACTCTAGCACATTATGCATTGACCAAGGGGTGTACAGGAAAAGTGTATTCTGAGATGTCCTGTAATAAATGTTTGAAGCACATTATGCATTGACCAAGGGGTGTACATGAAACGTGTATTCTGAGATGTCCTGTAATAAACGTTTGCAGCACATTGTGCATTGACCAAGGGGTGTACCTGAAACGTGTATTCTGAGATGTCCTGTAATAAATGATTGCACAGCATTATGCATTGACCAAGGAGTCTACCTGAAACGTGTATTCTGAGATGTCTTGTGTGACGAAGTGCCCTTCGCCACTTGTGCCTGGAGAGGACTGCTTGCCCGCCTCTTGCCCTGTGACTATGGCCCCTGGGATGTATTGCCCTTTAAAGACATGATTTGGGCATAATGGATTTGTGTTGTGCTGCTGCTGGCCCTTTAAGAACCATCTGGGGACATACTGTAGAGTTACTGGGTGGCCACCATTTCCTGTATCAGAAGCACATGGTGAGAACAATGGATAGCGGCCATTTTAACTCACAGACACTGTTTGGACTTTTCAACACGGTGCCATCTCGCCAGTATTTGGGGCACAGAGACATCGTGCAGTGGTTTTGGACTATACAGCAGGGGACACATTATACAGTGATTGTTTTTCATTTAGCCTGTATATGTTCTGCAGAATCTGCATTAAACTGTATTTTCCAAAGTACTGAACGGATCTGGGTGAATTTTGGATATGTGGTTCACCCAGATCCCCCGGTTCCCGGTTCCTGCTCTCTGGAGAAAGAGAGGTTCACCCACTGGAAGCTGGATCCTGGCCTTGGGTCCAGGGTGGGTGGAGACAGCAGAGACCCCGGCGCAGTTGCATCGCTGGAAGTGGGGTCTGCAGTGCTGATGGTGTCGGTTGGAGTGCTTGGAGTCCTCAGTGAGCACTAGGAGCATCGATTGGCGGAGGTACTCAGTCGGAGTGCCAGAGTTCCGTCACATCCTGTAATAAACGTTTGCAGCACATTGTGTATTGACCAATGGGTATACCGGAAACATGTATTCTGAGATGTCCTGTAATAAATGTTTGAAGCACATTATGCATTGACCAAGGGGTGTACCTGAAACGTGTATTCTGAGATGTCCTGTAATAAGTGATTGCAGCGCATTATGCATTGACCAAGGGGTGTACCTGAAACGTGTATTCTGAGATGTCCTGTAATAAACGTTTGCAATGCATTGTGCATTTTTGCATCCAAGAAGCGCTGTCCTCATTTTCTCTTTATTGCTTTATGTGTTAAATCCACAATATGACAAACACTGAGACACTCTCGTTTTGAAATGGTCCTGCAAAGATAGAGGTGCCAATGCTCTAAATTATATAATTTTTCATAAGGGCCGTCCTTAAGCTAATATCTGCCAAAAATGATTAATTTTGGTGCTAATAATATGCATACCCATGTGAAGGAGTTGATTTCGGTATCTGGAGGTGCTGCAGATACCAGTCCAGGGACAACGGATTGCTCTCAGCCAATGACCTAAGCCAGGCACTGGCAGGCTTAGGTCGAACAAAGAGATTCCAGTTCTCTGAGAGGCAGTGAGTGGCACCCGACAGACCCAGGTAAGAAGTCAGATTAATAGAATACAGATTTACTACTTACATTGGCAGCAATGAGTGCAATACTGGCACCATAACCACTACAGTGTGCTGTGGTGATTATGGTGGTTGGAGTGTTTCTTTAATGTCCAGAAGATGTGCGTATCAGCCATTCATCACACTCAGTGGACATGTCCATGGCTGTCACTGGATATCTCCCAATGAGTCCTACTTTCGTCCACTCAGACTGTGCCAGTGAATCTGTTACTTTTCACAGGCAGGTCCTGTGGCCTTTTAGGGATATTTATAAACAATATGAAGCACAAAACAGGTTCGTTCCCAGGAGACACATCACCTTATATTTTACACACAAAACCCCACCTTTACACGGGTTCCTTGTTTTAAAAATAACGCAGCTTCCCCGAAGTATTAAATTACTTCCTAATTATTTCCTTACATTGTACTCAAGTGAGTCCTTCCTTTGTCCTTCTTTATTTTACTTTTGGTTAAAAAAAAAAAAAAATGTCTAAAAGTTTTTCCTCTCCATGTTTCGAATCTGGATCACTAGAGTGAATCTGCGTCCATGTTAAACGAACACTAAGGCGTTAGGAATAAACACAGTCCCTGTTAGTATCCAGCACCCCCTCACCCTCTGCAGAAAAAATATTATAAAAAAGCTTTTCTACTCACCCTTTTCCAGCACTGAAACCCCCTCCTCATCACCTCCCTTGATGTAATTGAAGAGGCATGGTCTCCTCCAGCGATGGGATAATGTAATGCGCCTCATAGCACCACACATGTCTCCTAGATTCCCTATCGGAAATCATTGTATTAAATGCTGTCCTAAGACCTTCCGTGTCACATGACTAGGTTTTACTCAATGAGCGCAGTGGAGGCACCCCTAGTGGCAGTCAGTATGATAACCAACCACTAAAGGTAAATTTAACCCTTCAATGTAAACATTACACTGCACCAGGCTAAGTCATTAAGATGGATAGGTCGGGGTGACTAAAGTGACCCTTTAAAGCCTGAGAGACAGATTCTGGCTATCTGCAGCCGCGTCAGGTATGTATTACTCAAACAAACCCATACAGTCAGTGTGTCCTCTGACAGCAATGCACAGAGCCTGACCACCTATGCAACAGTGGAATATCAGTGCTGCCCCTGGACTGAAAGGAAGGGCTGGCATGACAGCTGCACAGAACTAAGGGAGTTGGGACTAAGGTACAACAATGTTGCTAGATGGAAGGAATAAAACGGTGGAACAGTGGAGGGGACTCACCAGTCATCCAGAAGGAGTATAGGTGACCCTGACTCTTTCTGAACCTTTGGTTGTGAGCAGTACCTACAAAAAAATTAAAAAAAATAATAATAATACGTTGTGCAGTCTTGTGAGTGGTAGGAGTTGCAGTCCGAATTTACCATGGCGGCATCATTATCAGCTGGGTCCCATGAGGAAATGGTGGCGATGTTACAGGCTTACCTAGAGTCCCATGGCTCACGTGCCTTGGATGCAGTGGTGGTCGGCGTCGCAGGAAGATCGGAAGCTGGTGAGGCGGAGAGAATGGCAGAGGTATCCCCTGCAAACAGTCGGAGGTCCAGGCGGCCCAAGCCTCAGACGCGGTTGTCGCCCAGCCCGGTGAGGAGCAGCAGGAGGCAGATAGCAGATAGATGGCGGCGGAAGTTCCCCATGCACCCGGTGGAGTGGTCGGCCCAGTGGAGACGTCAAAGTGAGATGATGATGGAATGGCGGGACACTCACAAAGTCCGTCTTCTATTCCGGGATGGGTGGATGTGACGTCATGATGTCGGATGCCAGGAAGATGTCAGGTGACGTCAGTGGAGGAGCCGCGTGGCGTGTACGTGACGCCGGCATGCCGGGATGCAGCCACGTCACAGGTCCCACCATCTTTACCTTTCCGGTGAGTCGGACACACTGGAGGAGGCCAGGAAGCCTTTGGATCTCTGCCTAAAGTGGGCAGGAGAGTTGGTGAGCGTGGAGCCTTCTGTGATGATTCTGATTTGACACCTCAGGTGCAGATGGGGAGGAGGGAGCAGCCCAACCTGCAGTGCTGGAGTCAGCTGTCCATCTCCCCAGGGGTGAGTTAACCTGCGCTAGCATTTGGGGGGGTATTTGGGTACTTGCCCCCCCCCTGGATTTTTCAGCTTGCTCTGCTATTTTTCGTGTGAGATTGAAAATACAGTGCAATACCGGCCAGTAGGTGGTGCTGTGTATGGAGAGAGACAGGGATAGGAAGCTGCATCTTATCCCTGCTTCTCTCTGACTGAATCCGCAGGGGAGCAGCACATACAGCCAGCAGAGACAGCCTACAGATAAGGGAAGTGAGGCATGGGGGGAGGGCGGGGCAGAGACAGCTGACAGATCAGGGAAGTGAGACATATGGGGGGGCAGAGAGAGAGCCTACAGATCAGGTAAGTAAGGCATGGGGGGCAGAGAGGGCAGAGATAGCCTACAGATCAGGGAAGTGAGGCATGGGGGGCAGAGAGGGGAGAGATAGCCTACAGAAACATAGAAACATAGAATGTGACGGCAGATAAGAACCATTCGGCCCATCTAGTCTGCCCAATTTTCTAAATACTTTCATTAGTCCCTAGTCTTATCTTATAGTTAGGATAGCCTTATGCCTGTCCCACGCATGCTTAAACTCCTTTACTGTGTTAACCTCTACCACTTTAGCTGGAAGGCTATTCCATGCATCCACTACCCTCTCAGTAAAGTAATACTTCCTGATATTATTTTTAAACCTTTGTCCCTCTAGATCAGGGAAGTGAGGCATGGTGGGGCAGAGAGGTGAGAGATAGCCTATAGATCAGGTAAGTTAGGCATGGGGGGCTGAGATAGCCTATAGATCAGGTAAGTGAGGCATGGGGGAGCAGAGATAGCCTATAGATCAGGTAAGTGAGGCATGGGGGGGCAGAGACAGCCTACAGATCAGGGAAGTGAGGCATGGGGGGCAGAGATCGCCTACAGATCAGGGAAGTGAGGCATGGGGGGGCAGAGCCAAGAAAGGCAATAAAGCAGAGAGGGAGATAGCCCATAGATCAAAAAGTTAGGCACAATGAGATAGCCTATATGATCAGGTATGTGGTGCGGGGCAGAGAGCCTGCCATATCAGGGAAGTGAGGCATGGGGCAGAGGGCAGAGATAGCCTACAGATCAAGGAAGCAAGGCATGGGGGGCAGAGAGGGCAGAGATAGCCTACAGATCAGGAAGTAAGGCAGGGGGGGCAGAGGGCAGTATAGCCTGCCAGATCAGGGACGGCGGCTGGGGGGCAGGAGGGTGATAACCGTGCCGATCAGGGAAGGGAGGGGCCAGATAGCCTACAGATCAGGGAAGCGGAGCATGGGTAGGGGCAGCCTTTAGATCAGGTAAGTAAGGGATGGGGAAACAGCCTACAGGAAGGGTCAGCAAGGAGCAGGAAGGTAAAGTAAGAGAAGGAGCAGAAAGGAGAAGGAATAGAAATGAGCAGAAAGGGACAGCAAGGAGCTGGAAGGGACAGCAGGGAGCACAACAGATAAAGTAGGAGAAGGAGCACAAAGGAACAGAAATGAGCAGGAAGGGGCAGCAAGGAGCAGGAAGGGTCTGCAAGGACCGTGAAGGGTCAATAAGGAGAAGGAAGGGTTTGCAAGGAGCACGGAGGGTCAACAAGGAGTAGGAAGGATCTGCAAGGAGAAGGAAGGGTCAGCAAGGAGCAGGAAGGGTCAGCAAGGAGAAGGAAGGGTTAGCAAGGAGCTGGAAGGTAAAGCAGCACAAAGGTAAAGTAGAAGGAGCAGAAAGGGTCAGCAGGGAGCTGAAAATGGCAGCAAGGAGCAGGAAGGGACAGAAGGAGCACAAAGGTGAAGTAGGAGATGGAACAGAAATGAGCAGGAAGGATCTGCAATGCGCAGCAAGGAGTAGGAAGGGTCTGCCAGGAGAAGTAAGGGTCTGCAAAGAGCAGAAAGGGACAGAAGGAGCACAAAGAATCAGAAGGAACAGAAAGGTAAAGCAGGAGAAGGAGCAGAAAAGGGTAGCAAGGAGCACAAAGGGACAGCAAGGAGCACAAAGATAAAGTAGGAGAAGGAGCAGAAAGGGACTGCAAGGAGCAGAAGGGGATCAGAAAGAGAAAGGAGCAGAAGGGGAAACAAAATAAGCAGAAAGTAGCAGAAAGGTAATGGAGCAGAAGTAGCCAAGTATAGAAGACTGTGTCAGAAGAAAAAGAAGACTGTGTCAAATGAAGGAGAAGAAAAGGAGATTGGAGCAGGAAGGACAAGTGAAGTGAACCCTCCACTTTATTCTGGACACCACATCATAAGGCTTTGGTACCTGATTCTGGCAGGGAAACTTTGGACCTTCTCATCTCCCCAGGTAAAAAAAATATCAGTGTTAATGTGTTCACTTTTATTTACTGAGTGTCAGGAAGCAAAGAGTGCCGCTGGGGAGAGGTGTCGCTGATTGGCTAGAGCGGTCAGCTGGCACTCTAAGCCAATCAGTAGCTCCCCATTCATAAAAAAGTAAAACATTTTTATGAACCGGGAACTAGCGATTGGCTTAGAGCGTCAACTGACCACTCTAGCCAATTAGCGGCACCCATTACTGATTCGTTTCAGATGTTGAATACCACTGAGCGACCTGGAGCTGGAGGAAGACTTTGGGGTTAAACCATTTGAGAGCGGTTTAACCCCTTAAAGGAAAGAGAACACCCAGGGGCTTTCTGGTATCATAGCATTTTCATTTAGATGAAGTTGTTATGGTGACCAGAATATTCCTTTAATTTGCTTAAAGGAACACTATAGTGTCAGGAATACAAACATGTATTCCTGACACCATAGTTGTGAAAACGCTATTCAACCTGGCTTTATGTGATATTGACTATGCTCCTCCACTTCATGACACTGTCAAAAAGGGACCAAGCATGGATGTCATTACAATCAGGGCTCGAGTCCTGCAGGAACGCATTGGAACGGCGTTCCTGCACTTTTTCCAAAGCAGGAACGCCGTTCCCGTTACCTGTCCTGCAGGACCGGCCCTGCTACCTGCACAGAGGGGCCAGCACACGCTGTGTTCCCTCTCCAGCTATAACTCTCGCGAGACCCGCAGCTGTTACCATGGCAACGCTCCGCACAGGCGAGTCTCGCGAGAGTTAGAGCTCGAGAGGGAACACAGCGTGTGATGGCCCCTCTGTGCAGCGGCTGGTTCCCTCCACCGGACCACCAGGCGATCTCCCCCCTCCCTGACAAGGTAAGAAGCAGGGAGAGGGGAATAAAATAAAAAAAATATAGACACATAAAGTAAAAAAAAAAATTCTTCCCCCCCCTATCATCCAGCACACACACACACATCATCCAGCACTCACTCACACACCCATCATCCAGCACACACACACCCATCAGCCAGCACTCACTCACACACCCATCATCCAGCACACACACACCCATCATCCAGCACTCACTCACACACCCATCATCCAGCACACACACACCCATCATCCAGCACTCACACACACATCATCCAGCACTCACACCCATCATCCAGCACTCACACACACCCATCATCCAGCACTCACACACACATCATCCAGCACTCACTCACACACCCATCATCCAGCACCTACACACACACCCATCATCCAGCACTCCACACACATCATCCAGCACACACACCCATCATCCAGCACACACATCATCCAGCACTCCACTACACACCCATCATCCAGCACTCACACACCCATCATCCAGCACTCACACACCCATCATCCAGCACACACACACCCATCATCCAGCACACACACACACATCATCCAGAACTCACACACATCATCCAGCACTCACACACACATCATCCAGCACTCACACACATCATCCAGCACTCACACAAATCATCCAGCACACACACACACCCTCCAGCACACACACACACACATCCTCCAGCACACACACACGCACATCATCCAGCACACATACACACACATCATCCAGCACACACACAATCATCCAGCACTCACACACACGTCATCCAGCGCGCGCACACACTGCATTCATTATACACACTCTTCACTCACTACAAACACACTACATTCACTATACACCCTCTGCATTCACTATACACACTCTGCATTCATTATACACATTCTGCACTCACTACACACTACATTCACTATACACACTCTGCATTCACTACAAACACTCTACATACACTGCATTCATTGTACACACTACACTCACTACAAACACTAAATTCATTATACACAATTTTCACTTACTACAAACACACTACATTCATTATACACACTCTGCATTCATTATACACACTCTGCACTCACTACAAAAACACCACATTCACTATACACACTGCATTCACTATACACACTGCACTCACTACAAACACACTACATTTATTATACACACTGCACTCACTACAAATACACTACATTCATTATACACACTCTGCACTCACTAAAAACACATTGCATTCATTATACACACTCTGCACTCACTACAAATACACTACAATTATTATTCACACTGCACTCACTACAAACACGCTACATTTATTATTCATACTCTGCATTCACTACAAACACACTACATTTATTATACACACCCTGCACTGCACTATATGCATGGGAGTATTATTGCTGTGGAGCTCTGCTATACGCTCAGACACATTACTGGGAGTATTATTGCTGTGGAGCTCTACTATACGCTCAGACACATTACTGGGAGTAGTATTGCTGTGGAGCTCTGTTATACACTCAGACACATTACTGGGAGTATTATTGCTGGGGGGGGGAGGAGGGGAGGCGGTAATCTTGGGTGAGTTCCCACACTTTTTTCCCCAGGACTTGACCCTGATTAGGTAATCTTGGGTGAGTTCCACCCCCCAGACAAAAATCTGATTACAGTATTATGCTGCTATCACATTGGAGTATTATTGTTGTGGAGCTCATATACGCCAGACAAAGTAGTTGGCTGTTGGGCTCTGTTATCTAGACACATACTGGAGTATTACATGGGGGGAGCTCTGTTATACACTCAGACACATTACTGGGAGTATTATTGCTGGGAGCTCTGTTATACATTCAGACACATTACTGGGAGTATTATTGCTGTGGAGCTCTGCTATACGCTCAGACACATTACTGGGAGTATTATTGCTGTGGAGCTCTGCTATACGCTCAGACACATTACTGGGAGTATTATTGCTGTGGAGCTCTACTATACGCTCAGACACATTACTGGGAGTAGTATTGCTGTGGAGCTCTGTTATACACTCAGACACATTACTGGGAGTATTATTGCTGTGGAGCTCTGTTATACACTCAGACACATTACTGGGAGTATTATTGCTGGGAGCTCTGTTATACACTCAGACACATTACTGGGAGTATTATTGCTGTGGAGCTCTGTTATACACTCAGACACATTACTGGGAGTATTATTGCTGTGGAGCTCTGTTATACACTCAGACACATTACAGGAAGTATTATTGCTGTGGAGCTCTGTTATACACTCAGACACATTACTTGGAGTATTATTACTGTGGATTAACATGGAGCACATAGATAAGAGGGACAGATAGATTTATACCTAAATAAAGACTCTCTCTCCTAAATAGTGGCCCTTGAGAGGTATTAACATTCATATTTTAAAGTTAAATTGGTAACTCCTCTATTTAGCTCCTTTATAATTTGGATGTAGGTTGGTATATCTCTTTAAATAGAATGCCATATTTGAATCATCTAATGATTACAAGCACAGAATCTTTAACGACAAAAAGACGTTTACTGAAAGAAGTAGAATTGTCCCAGGATGCTAACTAATAACTGCTGCGTCTTTTAGCAGATTTGCAGAAAATGTTAACAAATCCATGTGTAATAACGACGTTGTGTATTTGGCCACCTGGAAAATGGCAGCCATAACAAGAATATTTCCTCAAGACAGTCATCGTTAATTTGCAAAGTTCAGATATCTCTTTTACGTGGTAATGAAGAATTGATCCGTTGCTCTTACCATTGAGTAATATAACAGCCTCATGCGTGTGGTGTCCGGGTGGTCTGCCGGGGAACTGAAATGAGAAGTAAATTAAATTACTGCTCCAGAACTCGACATTTTATCATCCTGCAGAAAGAAAGACGGATTTGAAATTACCTTCCTGTCTGCCAAGTCATTGAAAGCCTACGCTGAAGAGTTAGCAAATAAATCAAGAAATATTCCCTTTGGTGCTAAATTTCAGTAACGGGATGTTCAAATCCTCATTTCTGTTCCATGGAAAAATGCGAAGGAATATTTTTATTAACCCTTTCTTGGTTTACGAATCAGAGAAGACACTGAGGATTCTGTGTAAAAATTGAATTGTTCTTCTTCTAAATATCGTATTCCGCAAACAGAAGAAATACAATATGGGTTGCCATGGATACTGCTCCACTTTTAGAATGCTGCCCCCGAATCATTCTTTGTAAATAACCCCCAAATCAGTCTCAGAGCAGGTGGCTCTGCCAAATACCACCTGCTATTCTAATCCCCAGTGCTAGTGTAATCAGCTGCATTTTTCATCTTCCCTTCGAATTGCGTAACAACATTCTGACCACATCTGATCTGCATTAAATCAATGTACTATTATGGTAGAAGCTATGTTTTTCTACTTCTGTTACCATATCAAATAGTGTAAAAAAAAGGACTAACAAGAAATGTGCTGTGTATTAAGGGTCATATCTGGGGCAGGAAAACAGCCGATAGATTGGCAGTTATATGCACCTGCATTCTTTTAACAAGGAAAACATGATTTATTTTACTCTAAAAGGGAAGGATCACTGGTATTGATTTACTAACTACTCTTAACAGTTTTGTATATTTTTCCAGTTTGAAAAAAGCTACAAATTATCATGAAATGTAATGTTTTTAAAGGGTGGCTGCAAATGAAAACGATTTCACAAAATATATGAAATATATATATATATGGAGTGAAAATAAATACGAAAAACTGCAGATTTGGGAGACTAATACCCAGCCCATCTATAGTGAAAGATTGGCTATTTTTAATTAAAATTTTGGAATCCTGATTAAAGTTGAATATAATTTGATGTAACGCGAATAAACCACAAAGTAATTTTTCTGATAGATAAAACTAACATGGTCTTGGTGCGTTTTAAATACTCCAGTACTACCCACATCTCCGTGTTGGCAGACCATAATATCGGTAAACTTTACCTTTCTTTTCAAACAAGTGGTTTTTGTTTTGTAGAAATGAAGTGATAAAAGTTTAGCACTATGATTTAAGTCGCTTTTGTGAATTGTTTTTATTTTAGCATTTATAAATTTGCAATTGTGTTCAATGTGGAGTGTGGTAATTGTCCCCTTGGATTTGTGTGTAAGCTGGTATTTTCTGCAGAAATCTGTTAATATATTTTTTTATATCCAATGAGGCTGCTTTACTCAACTATTAACAGATTCAGTGCATTTACAGGGGGTAAAGCAGTGCTTGTACTGTCCCACAAGTTCAGTAAAAACGTTTCACACAATTTTACATTCAGGATTATTCAGTTAAGGAAAGAATTCTCCACCATTCATTCCACTCTCTTTCAACCTGATTTTGACTGAGCCTCTCCTACCCTTCAGGCCCTCTCTGGTTACTGAACAGGGGGCGTCAGCTCTTCTCCTTTACCCTCACCTCACCATTTACCCCTTGATCCCATTATAAGATATCTCTCCTCTGCCTTGTGCTGTTCTTAACACAAATCTTCAGCTTCTTTTTTCCTTATGGCATTGTCTCTGCTCGCCTTAAACATTCTACCCATCCAATATAACTGTCTCTTGACCCATCTTCTCCTTCAAACTACCGTCTAATTTTTCTGCTCCCTTTCTCCTCAAAGCTTGTAGAATGACTTGACTTTACTCATCTGACATGCTTTCTCAATTCTAACACCCGCTTTTGATCCTCCTCAATCTCTCTGCTGCCCCCTTCATGGTACTGAGACTCTAATAATCTAATCACGGCTAAATCCAAAGACCACTACTCCATACTAGTTCTTCTAGACCTCTCTTCTGCCTTTGACACTGTTCTCGTTCTCCATACTCTTCAGACCTTCGTGACACTGTCCTTTCATGATTCATATCCTATCTCTCCAACGATCATTCAGTGTCTCGTTTTCTGGTAACATCATTTCCTCCTATCCTGTCACAGATGAGCCCCCAAGACTCTGTCCTCAGTCCCTTTCTATTTACTGTTTATGCTGTCTCAATTTATTCATTCCTTTGGATCTCGATACCATCTAAATGCCATTGACACCCAGCTATACCTCTCCTAACCTTATCTTTCTCCTGCTCAAGAGAGATCAGTGGACTTTCACCAGTTGCCTCTTTTAGTTTCTGATTGGATGCCCTACTGCTTTCTAAAATGAAATCTCTCTAAAATTGAGCTTATCATTGCTCCTTATAATTCTAATCCTCCAGTTTCACTCTCCGTACTCCGCAGTTCAGCCTGTTGTTGTAAGCTCACTGTGTTGGTGTTATCTTCTACCCTCACCTTTACACCTCATAATCTGTCAAATTATGGCAATTCCACCTTAAAAACATTGCCCACATCCATTGCTCCACTCTGCCGGTGACCGTCTTCTGTCTACTACTTGTACTGCTAACTCGCACTTATAGGAGTTCTTGTGGCACTATTATTATGGAGCAACCTGTCTCCCCAATCAGACTCTCCTCTACTCTATCGTTTAAGAAGTCTACCTCACCACTTCCTTAAGATTTCTTACCTGTTGCACTGGTGTCCAACATACATTAGAAGTGGGTTGTTACACTCAAAAATATGAGTTGTGTTTGTGTTTTTCTGACTTGTGAGTAATTTGTTTTATGTTTGGTATGCTAGGAACTGAAGAATGCTTGGGACGTGTTCAAGACACGAACAAATAAACAAAATCAGTCTGAGAATTCACAATGAGAATATTACACAGGCTGATTGGCTTTTGTTAAAATTCATGGTAACAAAAGAAATGTATTTTAAAAATTGTAACTAGGGAGTTATTTACTAAACACGTGTAAATTGTTTTGATTTAACTGAACAGAACTGCATATTTTTCCAGTTTGACTGTTTATCCATCAGCTCCCTATTAAGTGTACGTACCCTGCTGTTTCCATCATAGTGACCGACTAGAAGGGAGTGTGTCAGTCTTCATTCACGTTTCTCAGTTATTATTACCATTAGCAGTTCTTACAGGTTTGGATTGATTGGATGATAACCATTAGCAGTTCTGACAGGTTTGGTTTGATTGGATGATAACCATTAGCGGTTGTTACAGGTTCGGTTTGATTGGATGATAACCATTAGCGGTTGTTACAGGTTCGGTTTGATTGGATGATAACCATTAGCGGTTGTTACAGGTTCGATTTGATTGGATGATAACCATTAGCGGTTGTTACAGGTTCGGTTTGATTGGATGATAACCATTAGAGGTTGTTACAGGTTTGGTTTGATTGGATGATAACCATTAGCGGTTGTTACAGGTTTGATTTGATTGGATGATAACCATTAGCGGTTGTTACAGGTTTGCTTTGATTGGATGATAACCATTAGCGGTTGTTACAGGTTTGGTTTGATTGGATGATAACCATTAGCGGTTGTTACAGGTTTGGTTTGATTGGATGATAACCATTAGCGGTTGTTACAGGTTTGGTTTGATTGGACAGATAACCATTAGCGGTTGTTACAGGTTTGGTTTGATTGGATGATAACCATTAGCGGTTGTTACAGGTTTGGTTTGATTGGATGATAACCATTAGCGGTTGTTACAGGTTTGATTGGATGATAACCATTAGCGGTTGTTACAGGTTTGGTTTGATTGGATGATAACCATTAGCAGTTGTTACAGGTTTGGTTTGATTGGATGATAACCATTAGCGGTTGTTACAGGTTTGGTTTGATTGGATGATAACCATTAGCGGTTGTTACAGGTTTGGTTTGATTGGATGATAACCATTAGCGGTTGTTACAGGTTTGGTTTGATTGGACAGATAACCATTAGCGGTTGTTACAGGTTTGGTTTGATTGGATGATAACCATTAGCGGTTGTTACAGATTTGGTTAGGTTTGATTGGACAGATAACTATTAGTGGTTGTGACAGGTTTGGTTTGATTGGATGCGTAGGTTGTGTGGAAATGTATTTATTAAGTTTCTATAAACAAGGCAAGCTATGTATTCTATTGTAAGTCATTTTAGGTATTTTAACATATCACGATGATGGGTAAAGTAACGCCCTCGCTTTACAAATCAGCAAAACTATTTATATAGACCAGCACTGGATTTGAGGTGTATATCCCGATACTAGATGCTGGTTACAGTCATAGACTGAGGAGTGAGGGTGCTGCCCCGGTCTGAGACAGATCTGTTCATGTGTTCTGCCCCAAGCAAATATTTTAATAACATCATAAATTTAATATACGACTTCCACTAGTCACTAAGATACAAAGAAATATTTTATTCTTACTATAAATCTAATATACGACTTCCACTAGTCACTAGGTTACGACTTCCACTAGTTCCAGCTCGTTACACACTTATTTTTTTTAATGAAATTACTCTCTTTGTGATTCATACAATTTTAAGGTGCTATTTTATCTGTTTTGCCAACCAGATTATTTTAATTAGACAATTGTATTTCAGGAAAAGGTAAAAAAAAAAAAAAATCAGTTCCAAATTCTCTATAGCACAAAATTCTATAAAAAAAACTCCTTCTGCTTTACTGGGAGCTACGTAAAACAAGTTTTAACTTCATAGGAATGCAGAATATGTGTACTTTATAATAAAGCATAATATTAATAACAATATATGTGTACAATATAATAAAGTATAATATTAATAACAATAAATGTGTACTTTATAATAAAGTATAATATTAATAACAATATATGTGTATAGTGATGTCCTGAACGGTTTGCCGAACGGTTTGCGAACGGTTCGTCACGAACGGTTCGCCACGGACTCATCATTGAGTAAACTTTGACCCTGTACCTCACAGTCAGCAGACACATTCCAGCCAATCAGCAGCAGACCCTCCCTCCTAGACCCTCCCACCTCCTGGACAGCATCCATTTTACATTCATTGTGAAGCTGCATTCTTAGTGAGCTGTCCAGGAGGTGGAAGGGTCTGGGAGGGAGGGTCTGCTGCTGATTGGCTAGAATGTGTCTGCTGACTGTGAGGTACAGGGTCAAAGTTTACTCAATGAGGAGTCCGCTGCGAACCATTCGTGGCGAACCGTTCGGCGAACCGTTTGGGACATCACTATATGTGTACAATATAATAAAATATAATATTAATAACAATATATGTGTACAATATAATAAAGTATATTAATAACAATATATTTGTACTTTATAATAAAGTATAATATTAATAACAATAAATGTGTACTTTATAATAAAGCATAATATTAATAACAATATATGTGTACAGTATAAAGTATAATATTAATAACAATAAATGTGTACTTTATAATAAAGTATAATATTAATAACAATATATGTGTACAATATAATAAAGTATAATATTAATAACAATATATCTGTACTTTATAATAAAATATAATATTAATGACAATTTATGTGTACTTTATAATAAAGTATAATATTAATAACAATAAATGTGTACTTTATAATAAAGTATAATATTAATAACAATATATGTGTACAATATAATAAAGTATAATATTAATAACAATATATCTGTACTTTATAATAAAGTATAATATTAATAACAATATATGTGTACAATATAATAAAGTATAATATTAATAACAATATATCTGTACTTTATAATAAAGTATAATATTAATAACAATATATGTGTACAATATAATAAAGTATAATATTAATAACAATATATCTGTACTTTATAATAAAATATAATATTAATGACAATATATGTGCACTTTATATAAGTAAAATATTAATGACAATATATGTGTACTTTATAATAAATATAATATTAATAACAATATATTTGTAACTTTATAATAAAATATAATATTAATGACAATATATGTGTACTTTATATAAAGTATAATATTAATGACAATATATGTGTACTTTATATAAAGTATAATATTAATAACAATATATCTGTGCTTTATAATAAAATATAATATTAATGACAATTTATGTGTACTTTATAATAAAGTATAATATTAATAACAATAAATGTGTACTTTATAATAAAGTATAATATTAATAACAATATATGTGTACAATATATAAAGTATAATATTAATAACAATATATCTGTACTTTATAATAAAGTATAATATTAATAACAATATATGTGTACAATATAATAAAGTATAATATTAATAACAATATATCTGTACTTTATAATAAAGTATAATATTAATAACAATATATGTGTACAATATAATAAAGTATAATATTAATAACAATATATCTGAACTTTATAATAAAATATAATATTAATGACAATATATGTGCACTTTATATAAAGTAAAATATTAATGACAATATATGTGTACTTTATAATAAAATATAATATTAATAACAATATATTTGTACTTTATAATAAAATATAATATTAATGACAATATATGTGTACTTTATATAAAGTATAATATTAATGACAATATATGTGTACTTTATATAAAGTATAATATTAATAACAATATATCTGTGCTTTATAATAAAATATAATATTAATGACAATATATGTGTACTTTATAATAAAGTATAATATTAATGACAATATATGTGTACTTTATATAAAGTATAATATTAATAACAATATATCTGTACTTTATAATCAAATATAATATTAATGACAATATACGTGTACTTTATATAAAGTACAATATTAATAACAATATATGTGTACTTTATAATAAAATATAATATTAATGACAATATATGTGTACTTTATAATAAAGTATAATATCTCACAATATCAGTAGACGTCCAGGGGTTTCATCATTAACAGGGTTAATTACTAAAGCAGTAATTGTGGAGAAATTATCACATTTCTAGTTCCCATGTCAGTTTAGCTCGGTTTCAGTTTTATAGAATAAACTCCTCAGTGTTTTGTCCCCAATAATCTCCTAAAAAAATCGCTTTCGTTAAAAATTCAAAATATTTTTACAGGAACGTTATAGCGTTAGGTGTATAAATGTCTACTGCTAAAGCTATAGTGCCCTGTTGGCCCTTTATCTTTCCCCACCCCCCACCTGTAGGGAATAAAAAGTTACTTACCTTTTGTCCCTCACAAAGCTGGCCTTTTTGCTGCAGTCCCACCTCCTTGGCTGAGATCATGGAGATCATCTCTGAGACCATCTTTTATTCGGGTATTTTGGCAGAAGTGCCTGTAGAGACGGTCACTTCACAGGACACTTGCACTTGCAGGTTAAATTGGGGTAATGGGGCTGGGGTACGGCACATTAAGATGAATGGTCCTGGGTGCCTATTGTGTCCCTTTAACTTTCTAATTGTCATGTCAAAACAGATGAACAATTTGATTTGATATGTTGTTTTTTTTTAAATATTTTTAATAAATTCTTTGTAAGCCAAACTGAACTGTTCCTCCATTTCTCTCGCTGCTCTTAATTTACACTAATCTCTTCATTACCAAATTCTTGTTTGTTTAGAATTTTTAAGCATTACATTTATTTAAAATATGGACCGTATAACTAACATATGAACAGCTATTTCATGTTTAGATTATTGTTCAGGAATACTTAAATAATTCTAATTGTAATCTGCAAAAACACAAGGTGCACACTCGAGGGATAACTCAGTATAAATTCCAAAATCAATTATAAACAGTCACTGAATGAGCAGTCACTCCTAAAATACTGATAAAAAAAATAAATCAAATCAAAGTTTTCTCTTAAATAAATCTTATTGTACACAATATTATTTATGATTAATTACGAGTGTCATTAAAAGTAATAATATATTATGGGGGGGCAGGGCCTGACAGGTTAGCTAAGCAGACGCACGTTGCATGAGCTCCTGGGCCAAATCAACGAAAATCACGACTTACTGCAACTAAACAGCGGATTTTACCGCAAAACTCACAGGCTAAACAGAGTGGATCGCGGCGATCGAAAGACTCTAAACTCTGAGCTGATACATGGATGCATTCTCTGCCTAATACCCAGAACAACGAATTTCTGAGTTTTGCATGCTATACACTAAGCCTTGAGAAACATGCCTTTACCATGTATTACTTTCTCCTCTACACACTCTCCATGCTCTAAATATTGTCGTGGCAGTACACCTTTCCACTGACATTGTGCCCAGGGGTGCATTAACAGTGCTCTCCATAGCTTGCTCATCTAATGTACCGTCTGATATATTGCTATGTCTACCTGGCCACACAGCTTATCAACATATAATACATGCTGTATGTATCAGGTCTATTCCACTGTAACAGCTACTATTAAGATTCACCGCTATTAACTCCTGTAGTTAGACATGTTAGACTAATCTACGGATCATCTTGTTTTTATAATAACATAATAGGTATATTCTACAAGAATAGAAATGTTCCCACCAGACAAGCATATTACGCACTGATCGTCTTAAGATAGGAACACTCAATCTGAATATGTTGCTCTATAAAATTTGTGCTGTTTTTTCACATGCTGACCAACTGTTAACAAATGTTTTGCCATGTACTTGTCAATGCTGTTGGGGCATGACGAGATAAATTGTTATACTCCCATGCATGCCAAAAATAAAGAATAAAAAATAAAAAAAAGTAATAATATATCATAACAATAATATAACAGCCAGGAGAAAAATGTAGTGACTCGGTTAATAATACCCAGGGATCGGCAAACTCTGGCACTTCAGGTCCTTTGGAATATGACTCCCAGAATGCACTTTGGCAGAAGATCATGGGAAGGTCCAGCATCCTGCAGGGGCTCGTGCACAGCCTGGCACGGCACAGCAGAGGTTAATGATTCCTGTTTTTCTTGTACAGTCCAATAAAAGAGATTCCAGTCTGTTCAGAGTCCAAACCAAGGAGCTCAACTCGGGTTACACATTAATGACATAATTAGGTGTTTACATCGCACTCTGTTCACAGATTAATAAATCCAGTTGGTGAGTGATTCAGGGCAGTCAGATTGCCGCTGGCAATGCATCGAGGTTACCTTCTCCAAGACTTGGCTGTGAAACGTGCTAATATAGAGCCAGAGAAGGCCAGGATCCAATGGATTGTTTATCTGGAACATTCAGTCATACAGAGCTCATGCTATCCCTGGGCTGTCACTCAATATCAAATAATTCTTAACAATCTCTACTCATTAACGGAACCTTTAGCTAATTTATTAACCCGAGAGTAGCCGTGAGACAGGGCCAATGGAACATAAAAGGAAAAGAGCTTAAAGAAGGGTTTAACTCCCGGGGCAATGAAACAAGCGGAACCCGTTGGGTGCTGGAGAGATGACAATGTTTTTTTGTGGTGGGTAATCTTCTGCACCCGCTTTAATAAAATAATAAATAAGGCTAGTCAATATAAAATAATGCATAATGCTAAACAGTATAAAGACTCTGAGTATTGCATATTGTACAAATCTGCTACTAAACACATATCCTGTGGTTTATAGTATTTAGAAGATGTAGTGAGCACTTACGGTCATGGACTCTGGTTTTGCAAAACGCGTGCAAAAATTAGAAAGCACCGTAAGATGTCTCAAAGTGCGTCTGGCAAATAGTGTTTAGTGTTTACAAAAGCAGCAACACTTTTATCCCATCAGACCTTTTTGAAGACATTTAAAAAAAAAAAAAAAAACATGAAACATGAAGCAGCAGATGGATCCTATAAATTGTAAAATTCTTACACAATGATGACCTGTCAGCCTACACACAGATGCTGGATGAAGGACTTGAGGAAGTCTGGACTTTTTTTTCTGGTGTTATCAATTTTTTTTTTTTTTCTAAACATCTTTTGGACCTTTAACTGTATTTTTTTTCCTATTGCGTTATTTTTGTGTAGTACATTCCATTATTTAATATTTACACTTTTTGTTGCACCAAAAATCTTCTAAAATACTGTATTCCTGGTGTTCCTATGCCACTTTTATTTCATAGTAGATAATGAAGCAGAAAACAAAAGACACACAATATGTACACAGTGTTCTTAGTGTGATAAAACTCTAGAGGTGCAAAAATGTGAAAATATACAAATAAAAAATGTGACACTTGTTTAATCACTTTAAAGGGAAATTGTGGTGTGAAAATAATGCTCTATATAGTTTAATATATATTCACATTCTGACCCATGAGGTCTATATTCAGTCACTCTTCCATTGGGGTTTTATGACTCCAAACATAGTTCCACTTATCACATACGATGGATGGAGCTGCTCTGTAAAATGATAGCGGATATGGCGTGGCTGCAATCAGTATACAAACAATTGTCATTGTTTAGTGAAGTGGGCTGTGTGCTGCGGTTGGCAGAGCTATGATCTGCACAATTATGGGCTGTGTCTTGACTCTGTCCCAGGAGGATAGAGCTCACTCTAAGTCGTAAGAGTGGCAAGGGCAACATCGATATCAGGCAAGGACAACATTGATATCAGGCAAGGGGCAACATTGATTGATATTAGGCAAGGGCAACATTGATATCAGGCAAGGGGCAACATTTATATCAGGCAAGGGCAACATTGATATCAGGCAAGGACAACATTGATATCAGGCAAGGACAACATTGCTATCAGGCAAGGGGCAACATTGATATCAGGCAAGGGCAACATTGATATCAGGCAAGGGCAACATTTATATCAGGCAAGGACAACATTGATATCAGGCAAGGGGCAACATTGATATCAGGCAAGGGCAACATTGATATCAGGCAAGGGGCAACATTGATATCAGGCAAGGGGCAACATTGATATCAGGCAAGGGCAACATTGATATCAGGCAAGGACAACATTGATATCATGCAAGGACAACATTGATATCAGGCAAGGGGCCACAATTATATCAGGCAAGGGGCCACAATTATATCAGGCAAGGGCAACATTGATATCAGGCAAGGGGCAACATTGATATCAGGCAAGGGCAACATTGATATCAGGCAAGGACAACATTGATATTAGGCAAGGGGCAACATTGATATCAGGCAAGGGGGAACATTGATATCAGGCAAGGGGCAACATTGATATCAGTCAAGGGGGAACATTGATATCAGGCAAGGGCAACATTGATATCAGGCAAGGGGCAACATTGATATCAGGCAAGGACAACATTGATATCAGGCAAGGGGCAACATTTATATCAGGCAAGGACAACATTGATATCAGGCAAGGGCAACATTGATATCAGGCAAGGACAACATTGATATCAGGCAAGGGGCAACATTGATATCAGGCAAGGGGAACATTGATATCAGGCAAGGGCAACATTGATATCAGGCAAGGGGGAACATTGATATCAGGAAAGGGCAACATTGGTATCAGGCAAGGGCAACATTGATATCATGCAAGGACAACATTGATATCAGGCAAGGGCAACATTGATATCAGGCAAGGGACAACATTGATATCAGGGAAAGGCAACATTGGTATCAGGCAAGGGGGAACAATGGTATCAGGCAAGTGGCAACACTGGTATCAGGCAAGGGGCAACATTGATTTCAGGAAAGGGGCAACAATGGTATCAGGCAAGGGAGAAGATTGATATCAGGCAAGGGGGAGCATTGATATCAGGCAAGGGGGAGCATTGATATCAGGCAAGGGGCAACATTGATATCAGGCAAGGGGGAGCATTGATATCAGGCAAGGGGCAACATTGATATCAGGCAAGGGGGAGCATTGATATCAGGCAAGGGGCAACATTGATATCAGGCAAGGGGGAGCATTGATATCAGGCAAGGGGCAACATTGATATCAGGCAGCCAAAACTGAACAGTCTGGTTGCCTGATTGTCAGCCGTGAGGGTTTTGCTTAGAGCTGCAGAGAATGTTACACTTGTTCTGCAGTGTTCCCACTATCAATGCTTTTCTAGGACTTCACTGTTATCATGGAATTTTCATCCCTGATCAGTTAAATTTACCCCAGACCGCTACAGTAGTTTAGCTTGATGAAATGCTCTATGTGCAAAGAGTGTGTCCTCTTTTAAAAAAAATCATTTTACAAAAAGTGCAAATTTTAATAGAATTAGACACTTTTATCAAAGAACCTTGTTACACCCCACTGGCTGTCAATCAGACACCTGGTCCTGTTACTTCCTGGTTTGTTTAGCTCAGTGGAGATAAACTTAGAGGCAGTACTTGCCCAAAGCACCTGCCTTGCAAAGGCTTCTCATTGAGTTGCATTGTGAAGTCTGTGATTGGACATAATTAGAAGGGGATGGATTGCAAAGGCTGCCGACATGAGATCTGCAGCTTTTAAAAGCTGTTTATCAGATATATCCCACTGAAAAAATGCATAATTACATGCTAGCATGTTTTCATTGGGTATATTTACTAAACAATGATTTATTTATTTTTGTAATGGAATAAACCGTTTGAAGCCCGTGATTCTCATGTGAGCTTAGTATAAACTGTTCTGCCATTCTAGCACGTTTGTGAATGTGTATGTCTAAATTTAAACTGATGCTTTGAAATCTTTCCTGTGAATGAGTGTATTGTGTAATCTGCGTAATAGAAGACACGGAAACAATGCAGGGAGTATATATCCCATACGTTGATGTGTGACAGAGAGCGTGTCCTGCTAGGGCATTTTATATTATTTATTAATCATTTACATTGTGATCTCTGATCAAAGCACTGTAAGAAACACGTCTACTTTGCTTTAAATTAAGATGATAATAATACGGTTAAATATATTAAATTATTTAAAATAAATAAAAGTATGATGTATTCACACTTTGTCTTCATTTTCTTACAATAAACACATGTATTTACTACGATAATGGCAGGTTGTTTGTAGTGGATGGACCCTGTTATCTGGATTGTAGGCAGGGCAGCAACGGATGGAGAAGGAGTGTAACAGGAACATAGAATGACCAGGTTTAAAAAAAGCATCTATAACAGTTAGAAATGATGGATGGCTTAACAAGTGAAATTAAGATTCACTTGATCCATCGAAGGTCAAAGATCTAAACTAGCAGGCAATGTAGGCACAAGCTAAAAAGAGCTAGCCCAGGCTAGAACTGCAGAAAGTTCAAGAAAGCCAAGGTCTGGAAAATAAAGATCTGAATCCACAGGAATACAATGTATGCCTCAAACACAGTAAGGGAGCAAGGCCAGACAGGTTCTGAGAATCAGACATACATAGAGTCCAACCAACTCGTTTGTATCAGTAATTAATACAAACCATGGCATTGAAGTAATTATGATGAGTTTGAAGACAACATTTGAAATGGTGGGTGTCATTATAAGACACTTTATTGTGCGTTGTGTCATTGGATGATGTATGTTCACAGTAAGAGTTAACATTCTTTACATCTCCCGGGTGAGGAAATTATATTAGGTTCAGGAAGGAACAGTTCCTGGTCATGGTGGGACTCGTTTGGTGATTCGGTGAGGATAATGTAAGGAACGAGGAGCACCAAATGAGCAGGAACAAGCAGATGGAAGAATGTTAGTTAAGTATGTGGCAAGCGTAACCATAGTGCTAAGTGTATGGACAGCACACAATAGCAGCGTCTGCCACTCATCTGGCAATTCCAAATGACAGCAGAAGATCTCAGTTATTCACATGGTACTAACCAGACTTGTGTACAGTGGAAAATTATGGCTCTGCCAAAACACTTTTTCAAAGAAAGAACATTTTCTGAGACCCCCAAAATTGGTCCAGATAACAGTTCTAATTGGCCAAATGTTGATTCGGGATCCAAACCAGGAGAACAAACCAAAAAGGCATGAAAATGGACCAATCAGTTAGTCCATAATTCAGGTATATTTTGCCTCAGAAGTCATGAATTCTGTTGAACACTAGATAAGCCGAAATTTGCCAGAATTACAGTTCTTGTCCAGTACAAATCTCCAAGTCTAGCAATAAGTGCTTCCTTCATGTTGTCGAGGATCTACATTACAGGCCAGTACTCTCGGACCAGAGAAAAATGTATAATGCGCTGGCCTTGTACGTCAAGAGGTGAATGAAAGACCTAGAACTTCAGAGTTATTTCCCAGCTCATAATTACAAAGAAGATTAGTTTATATGTGGGTTTCCGCCAAAACTGAAATATTGATCTTTCATTCAGCTGCCTCACTCGCAGATCAATTAGTAATTTCTCATTTTTTATTGTAGTATGTGTTATATATTTTCAGTTCCTGAAGACCTATCACAACTATGGCTTTGTTGCCTTTGTTTGTGCTCTGCTAAGATAATGTGGACAAACATCTTGTTTTCTATAGTATCTATAGAGATTTATTTTCTACTACAAATGAGGCCAATATAGGTCAGTTGAAAGAAACAGTCAATAAACTTTGGTCTAAACGTTTAAGCTCTGTAGTCCACTCAATCCAACTCACACTTTAGTAAACAAATTCCCAAGAGGAGCTCCATAATTAGAGAACACTATATTATTTTGGACACAAACATTCAGAGTACACATTGTTTCCAGAACATAAAGAACATCATCCATAAATTCAGATTTTACTTTTCATCGATATTGTAAATGCAGTCAGCCACTTGGCTTTCCTACAGAAGAACTTTACATCTGGAGTTGCTAAAGACATGATCAGCTTGGGTGACGCCTTGTGTCCCACTAACAAAATATTGTTTGTTCAATGTTAACATAAACGAAGCTAAAAACACGTTCTTGCTATATGAAAGAAATTTGTTTTACTTTCTCTGTTACACAGAGGTTTCTTGTCTTGGGAGAAATCGCATGACATGATAAAACTCATCTAAGCCCTTTATCCCTTAACTATCTTTAAAGGGACAGTATAATGCAAGCAATACTATAACATGGAAAGTAACCAAATAGTTGTATTTTTGTCCCAAATTCTAAATAAAGTCCTTAGCTTTGCTTACTTTCCTAATAATAATTAGTAAGAGGAATAATAATTCCTCTTACTCTTTATTTATGTCCATCACCCTTAGGCACTCAGGGCTTCAAGAAATTCTGGCAAAACTCATCTTCTTTGTATGTGCTTCACCCCATGAACCTGTCTGTGTAACACTATTTCCCTGTCTCTCTCTTACATTGCTGCAGGTGCAACCAAGCCTTCAAGGCATTCATATCTCTTTTCTAAAGACACTGGACCCTTAAAAAGACACGCACTATTTCTCTCACTTTAATTAAAACATAAACTGTTGCTTTTATTGTTTTGACTATTTAGCTTACTTTCTCTTGATAAAAGGCCATTGTTCTCACAATGAGGGCTATTAACTGTTGATCTCACAATAAAAGGGGGTTCACTGTCACTTGGAAAATAAGGGGAAATTCACTTTTACTTAAATCTAATTATCTTTCTCTGCACATTTATACCTGGGCTACGATTCAGTAATGTGTCTGTAATGAAAAAATAGAAAAGGGTCAACGGTAATAAAATAGAAGTAAGGTAGGCAGCGGCCCAACAGAAGGTAACCCTCAAACCCTCTGAAGAGAGAACATGTGACACAAAAAATCCAGGAAAAGGGCTGCGCCAAGAGGTAAATGGTAAAAATAATACTAACAATATAATACTTGGTATAAACCAGTAGGACAATACAGTGTGTGTGGTCTCACTGAGGCAGTGGGAATAAAGTTCTGGTAAAATCACCGAAGATAAAATCAAAACATATTTTGGTCTCACTCAGAGATAAATGTCTTTATAAAGTGCTCGTTTTGGGTGTAGTGTCCTCAATGTCTTTAGTGGTTCAACAAAACAAAAAGCGAGGAAAACCAATGGTACAGTATCAGGGCCACCATCAGAAATTGTGGGGCCCCTAACACAGCTCAAGGTCTGGGCCCCCGTGTGCCTGCCTCCAAGCCCCACCCCCAAATGCCGCCCACAGGAATACACACACACAGACACAAAAGGACACAGACACACAGAAAGATACACACATACTAACAGATACAAATACTGAAACAGACATACATATAGATACATACACAGATACACACACACACACACACTGACATACAGACACACACACTGTTGTACATACATACTCACATACTGACACACACATACATACTGACAAACAGACATACATACAAACTGACATACAGACATACATACACATAAATATATACTGACATATATACATAATGGCATACATACACATACATACTGATATACATACATACATACATACATACACACACACACAGACACACACACAGATATATACATACACAGATACACACAGACAGACTGACATACACACACAGACATACATACATACTGACATGCATACTGACATACATACATACTTGAAGACATACACACAGACATACACACTGACATACACACAGACATACACACAGACATATACACACATACAAACATACATACTGACACACACACACACACACACACAGACATACACACTGACACACACACAGACATACACACACAGACACAGATATACTGACATACACACAGACATACACACACACAGACATACATACTATACACACAGACAGACATACTAGGACATACATACTGACATACATACTGACATACACACACACACACATACACAGACAGACATACTGACAGACATACACACAGACATGGACATCATACACACACACACACACACACACACAGACAGACATACACGCACTGGCTGACATACAGACATACACACACACAGACATACACACACACACAGGACATACACACAGAATACACACAGACATACATCTGGTACACACACAGACATACATACATACACACACACAGACATACATACTGACATACACACACACAGACATACATACTGACATACATACACACAGACATACATACTGACATACATACACACACAGACATACATACACACACACAGACATACATACTGACATACACACACACACAGACATACTGACATACAGACATACTTTTACCCTCCTCTTACCTTTAAGTTGCAGGAGGGTGGCTGGGGATGATGGGAGTGGATGCCTCTGGTGTCCTCCGCTCTCCCTCTCCTCCGCTCTCCCCCCGCGCGGAGTAAGCTGGGAGGAAGTGACCGGCCGTCACTTCCTCCCAGCAGCACTTGCTGTGTTTAACCGCAATATTTTTTTTTTTTAAAGGGATCCGGTCGCGCAATCACCTGGTGCAGCGCTGACCGGACCCCTGAAGATACAGGGCCCATCGGATGGCCCTAAATGCTTGGGCCACCTGATGGGCCCCGGTGCAGATGCACCTGCGGCAGTTTCGCCGCTCCACGTGGGGCCTGGGCGGCCGGGCCCCCCAGGGCCGCCGGGCCCGTGACAACCATCACGGTTGTCACCCCCTGATGGCGGCCCTGTACAGTATGTACAAGCCAGTATAGGTAAAATAAACAGATATGTGCAGTCAACTCACATTTAAAAGAGCTATAGCCAGCTCTGGTGTGAAGGGCGTGTTGCGGTTTAATCCCCACTTTAAAGGATATGTGATGAGAGTCCCCCAGAGGGGGACACTCAGGAGAGGGATATATAAAAGACAGCCAATAGTAGAATAAAATATGCAGTAAACATAAATAGAAATGTACTCACAAGGGAAGTGCAGGCCAACTGTGCACACTGTGATGTCAGCGTTGGTGGTATGATCCCCACCTCGGATATACTTGGAGTCACACGAAGGTAAAAGGAAGCCAGGTAAAAAAAATTCCAAATATAAATATGTGTATTAAAGATGATTGGCACAAAATTGTAACCAAAAAGCCTTTTATTGAAAAAAATACACAATCAAAATAACCACAACGCGTTTCGCCACTAGGGCTTTTTTAAATGGGATAGGATTTAAGACCTGACTGCTCAGAGTTTATATAGGTAGCTAAGCAATTAAAATTGGCGCCACAAATACATCATAAATTAGCAGCCAATGAAATAAAAGAATCTAAACACATAGATAAATGTTGAGGAAAAACATAATATAAGGAATATGAGTGTAGCTGTTTCTGAAATAAGTATAAAAGATTAAAACACAAAGGTTTTGTGCCTAGTATAACTCAGATATAGCGGGTCACGTGACTCGTGAGTATCTGACGTCATCAATGACGTTGTGTACTGGAAATTGCGCAGTGTACCTTGGGAGCTTTATTCTGAGTCAGGGAATGTGCAACACAGTCAGGGGAGGCGGGTCACGTGACTCCCGGAACATTAGTGGGATATTAAGTGGATGCACCTTGTATCTTGGGGACTGTAGTCCCAATAACAATATAAATATGAAAATAGAAACGAAAATAGGAAAAAAACAAAAAATCTCAAACAAATGTTCTTTATATTGTTTTGTTTTTTATAAGGTTTTTGCAAAAATGTTAAATATAGCGAAAAAAAGAGTAAAGAGTAAAAAGCATACGTCCCAGCATTGGGAGGTATGATATTGCGATGCGTAGGCGGACAGGAGGGGGTGTTGCCGATAAATAAAACTTGCATTACTGGTGACACCCATAATAGGTGGATCCACCCAGAAAAGGAGAGGGGTGGGCTCACCCACTTAAGGGGTCTGTCTGGCCATTCCTGAAACAATGGGAGCTTGTAGATAGTTCTGCTAAAGTGCTCTTTGTATTCTCCTAGTATCCGTTCATGACGTGAGCGAGTGTAATGATGGGCTCTTGCTGTTCTGCCTGAGGATAGGTCTATGATGTCGTCAGATGCAGGATAACATAAAACACAATTGGTACGGAGGTATGGAACCCCAAAATCAGGGCTGTCCTGCAGAAATCGTAACTGTTGAGGGGCTTGAAAAGGTTTCAAAGAAAAAGTTTTAACATTAATAAAACAATAAGGACTACCCAAGTCTCGTCCATATTTATGATGCCTCTCGTCTGCTTTCTGTAACCTCCTCCTTTGGCCTTACGCAATGGTCCAATCTAGCAACCCATACAGCAGGAAACACTCTTGATCTTGCCTTCACCAACCTCTGTACTGCCTCTAATCTCTCCAATATTCCCTTTCCTCTATCTGACCACCATCTGCTGACTTTTGACATTGGCATACCAAGACCCAATTGACACCACCGTCTGAACATCACTCTCACAGAAACCTCCAATGTCTTGACCTAGAGCATTTCTCCACTAATCTCCAAACTCTCCTTTTACCTATCTCAAACCTCACCTGTCCTAGTTCTGCAACCTCCTTCTACAATTCCACCCTCTCCTCTCAACTAGACATCATGGCACCTTGTACATTTAAACGCCGCAGGCCCCCCCAACAACAACCCTGGCACACCAAGCTCACTCGATACCTCCAAAAATGCTCCAGAACTGCTGAACGCTGTTGGAGAAAGTCTCACTGTGCATCTGACTTTCTCCACTATAAATTTATGCTGAGCTCATACAGCTTGGCTCTTTCCTCTGCAAAAGTTAATTACTTCAATACTCTCATAACCACACTCTCCCGCGAACCCAAACGACTATTTCACACATTTAACTCTATTCTTCGCCCTGCTATTCCTCCTCCACCTACTAAGTTGACCGCCTCAGACTTTGCAACTCACTTCACTGACAAGATCTCTACAATCAGAGAAGAGATATCTCATCTTTCTTCTTCCCCTTACAATACTTCCCCTAACTTCACACCCTCTTCTGTTCTATGTTCATTCGCACCCGCTACATTGGAAGAGGTTTCTGCTCTGCTCCAGTCCTCCTGCCCACCACATGCTCCCTAGATCCAATTCCCTTGCATCTCATCCGTACTCTGTCTTCTTCTCTTTCTCCACCTCTCACTAAAATTCTCAATATCTCTCTCTCCTCTTGTATATTTCCATTGCCCTTCAAACATGCAACTGTAACCCCAATTCTAAAGAAGCCCAATCTTGACCCTAACTCCTCATCCAACTATCATCCTATCTCGCTACTGCCTTTTGCATCCAAGATCCTTGAAAAAATTGTGTATGCGAGATTGACAGACTTCCTCGAGTCCAACTCTGCTGCTAGTCTGGTTTCCGCGCTAAGCACTCTGTGGAAACGGCACTGACCAAAGTATCCAATGACTTTGCAACAATATTTATTAGTGGGAACCAAAATCATATTAATAAATAAAATATCATCTCAAACAAATGTTCTTTATATTGTTTTGTTTTTTATAAGGTTTTTGCAAATATAGCGAAAAAAAGAGTAAAGAGTAAAAAGCATACGTCCCAGCATTGGGAGGTATGATATCGCGATGCGTAGGCAGACAGGAGGGGGTGTTGCCGATAAATAAAACTTGCATTACTGGTGACACCCATAATAGGTGGATCCACCCAGAAAAGGAGAGGGGTGGGCTCACCCACTTAAGGGGTCTGTCTGGCCATTCCTGATACAATGGGAGCTTGTAGATAGTTCTGCTAAAGTGCTCTTTGTATTCTCCTAGTATCCGTTCATGACGTGAGCGAGTGTAATGATGGGCTCTTGCTGTTCTGCCTGAGGATAGGTCTATGATGTCGTCAGATGCAGGATAACATAAAACACAATTGGTACGGAGGTATGGAACCCCAAAATCAGGGCTGTCCTGCAGAAATCATAACTGTTGAGGGGCTTGAAAAGGTTTCAAAGAAAAAGTTTTAACATTAATAAAACAATAAGGACTACCCAAGTCTCGTCCATATTTATGATGCCTCTCGTCTGCTTTCTGTAACCTCCTCCTTTGGCCTTACGCAATGGTCCAATCTAGCAACCCATACAGCAGGAAACACTCTTGATCTTGCCTTCACCAACCTCTGTACTGCCTCTAATCTCTCCAATATTCCCTTTCCTCTATCTGACCACCATCTGCTGACTTTTGACATTGGCATACCCAAGACCCAATTGACACCACCGTCTGAACATCACTCTCACAGAAACCTCCAATGTCTTGACCTAGAGCATTTCTCCACTAATCTCCAAACTCTCCTTTTACCTATCTCAAACCTCACCTGTCCTAGTTCTGCAACCTCCTTCTACAATTCCACCCTCTCCTCTCAACTAGACATCATGGCACCTTGTACATTTAAATGCCGCAGGCCCCCCAACAACAACCCTGGCACACCAAGCTCACTCGATACCTCCAAAAATGCTCCAGAACTGCTGAACGCTGTTGGAGAAAGTCTCACTGTGCATCTGACTTTCTCCACTATAAATGTATGCTGAGCTCATACAGCTTGGCTCTTTCCTCTGCAAAAGTTAATTACTTCAATACTCTCATAACCACACTCTCCCGCGAACCCAAACGACTATTTCACACATTTAACTCTATTCTTCGCCCTGCTGTTCCTCCTCCACCTACTAACTTGACCGCCTCAGACTTTGCAACTCACTTCACTGACAAGATCTCTACAATCAGAGAAGAGATATCTCATCTTTCTTCTTCCCCTTACAATACTTCCCCTAACTTCACACCCTCTTCTGTTCTATGTTCATTCGCACCCGCTACATTGGAAGAGGTTTCTGCTCTGCTCCAGTCCTCCTGCCCAACCACATGCTCCCTAGATCCAATTCCCTTGCATCTCATCCGTACTCTGTCTTCTTCTCTTTCTCCACCTCTCACTAAAATTCTCAATATCTCTCTCTCCTCTTGTATATTTCCATTGCCCTTCAAACATGCAACTGTAACCCCAATTCTAAAGAAGCCCAATCTTGACCCTAACTCCCCATCCAACTATCATCCTATCTCGCTACTGCCTTTTGCATCCAAGATCCTTGAAAAATTGTGTATGCAAGATTGACAGACTTCCTCGAGTCCAACTCTCTGCTAGACCCACTTCAGTCTGGTTTCCGCGCTAAGCACTCTGTGGAAACGGCACTGATCTACTCACTGCAAAATCTCGTGGTCACTACTCTATCCTAATTCTCCTTGACCTGTCTGCGGCTTTTGACACTGTTGATCATCAACAGCTTCTTCTCATCCTCCGCAATATCGGTCTACAAGATATTGCTCTCTCCTGGTGCTCCTCCTACCTCTCCCAGCGCTCTTTCAGTGTTTCTTTCTCTGGCTCTGCTTCTTCTCCCCAACTCCTCTCTGTTGGTGTCCCCCAAGGTTCAGTCCTTGGTCCCCTACTGTTCTCCATCTATACTGCCTCCCTTGGTAAACTCATTAGCTCCTTTGGCTTCCAATATCATTTCTATGCAGATGACACGCAAATCTACCTGTCCTCTCCTGATCTCTCCCCGTCCCTCTTGACTAGTGTCTTTGACTGCCTCTCTGCTGTTTCTAACTGGATGGCTGCCCACTTCCTTAAACTAAACTTGACCAAAACTGAAATTCTGGTCTTTCCTCCCTCAAGTGTTGTTACTCCTGTGTCTGTCTCCCTCCAAGTCAACGGTGCTACCATCAGCTCCACCACGCAGGCTCGCTGCCTAGGTGTTCTCTTTGACTCCGACCTCTCCTTCAAGCCTCATGTTCAATCTATCGCCAAATCCTGTCATTTCCATCTCAAAAACATTGCGCGCATCCGCCCCTACTTAACACCAGATGCGACTAAGGTGTTGGTCCATTCCACTGTCCTTTCTCGCCTTGACTACTGTAATCCGCTTCTCAGTGGTCTTACGTGCTCCCAACTAGCGCCGTTACAGTCCATAATGAATGCGGCAGCGAGGCTCATCTTCCTGTCTGCCCGCACCTCCCATGCCTCACCCTTCTGTCAGTCCCTACATTGGCTTCCTATAAAATATAGAGCTCAATTTAAAATTCTGGTTCTTGCTTTCAAATCTCTACATAATGCTGCTCCCACCTATCTATCCTCCCTTATACACAAGTATGTCCCGTCTAGGCCCTTACGATCTGCTGAAGACTTACGTCTATCTTCTGTCCGTACTCCCACCTCTGATGCTCGCCTTCAAGATTTCTCGAGGGCTGCACCGTTCCTGTGGAACTCGCTTCCCTCCTCCGTTAGATGCTCACCCAGTCTCCACTCCTTCAAAAAATCATTAAAAACCCACTTCTTCATAAAAGCGTATCAATTAAACTGTTAATAGCTCCTGACTGATTCCTCTTCTGTAACTGTCACTAGTCTAATACTATCCTTACCTTTTTGTGTTATTTTACCCCACTCCCTGTGTCCAACTTGTCTGGTTACAATTACATGTCTGTTCGTCCACCCATTGTAAAGCGCTGCGGAATTTGACGGCGCTTTATAAATATCATAATAATAATAATAATAATTTAGATTAAAAAATAATATGTAATCAAATAAATGTTGAATGATCTTGCTCCAATATATTACAAATGGGCAGTCTAGGAATTTTAAGGTCCTTTTCAATTTGTTATTTTCTTAATTCGCACTATTTCCATGACAATGCTGGCTGACACCATTGTATTAGGAACTCATAAGTCAATTTATCTTTGGTCAGCGTCAAGTAATCAAATTAATAAGTTTGAAGGCTGAGCAGCAGATGGTGGAATTAATTGTTAGGCTTTTCCAATAGAGAATAACAGGAGCTGTTAGTGATTGACTTTTCAGAGAGGTAACTCCATTTTCCGATTTTCAGACTTTAACCGCTTAAGGACACATGACATGTGTGACATGTCATGATTCCCTTTTATTCCAGAAGTTTGGTCGTTAAGGGGTTAAACAGCCACCGCTCGCTAAAAGTAGAGGCAGGTATTTTAGCAAAAAGTGGAAAATGGTATGGATGTATGCCAGGCCTAGGGAAGGCGTAGGATTTCTGGAGTCAATGTAAACACTAAACAATTTCCACGGATAAGTTGCCTATATAAGAAATACCATTACCCGAGGGCGGACTGGCCACTCTGGTAGATCGTCATGGGCGGAGTGCCGGAGGCAGTCAGGGGCCGGCTGAGCAGCCATGCTCTGGCTGAAGAGATAATAAATCACACAGTGCGATGGGTTACAGGGCCCCTGTGAGTGAGCCTCCTCCCGGCCACCCAGAGAGACCTGCAGCGTCAGTGAGACCTTTCAGCAAACATTCTGTTCTTGCCTCCTCTCCCTGTGCAGTGCGCTCTTTGAAGAGGAAGAGGCGTGGCCCCTGATGTGACATCACTTCCTGTCCTCTCCTGCAAAGCATATTGACTATAAGGAGCAGCAGCCTGGCAGACAGGTAAGTTTTTATAGATGTTTTCTACAGCCACACTTCACCCACCGCAGCCGCCATATCTTCCAGCATCCCTCCCTGCACCCACTACAGCCACACTGCACCCACCGCAGCCGCCATACCTTCCAGCATCCCTCCCTGCACCCACTACAGCCACACTGCACCCACCGCAGCCGCCATACCTTCCAGCATCCCTCCCTGCACCCACTACAGCCACACTGCCCCCACCGCAGCCACCATGCCTTCCAGCATCCCTCCCTGCACCCACTACAGCCACACTGCACCCACCGCAGCCACCATACCTTCCAGCATCCCTCCCTGCACCCACTACAGCCACACTGCACCCACCGCAGCCACCATACCTTCCAGAATCCCTCCCTGCACCCACCGCAGCCGCCATACCTTCCAGCATCATCCCTCCCTGCACACCACTACAGCCACACTGCACCCACCGCAGCTGCCATACCTTCCAGCATCCCTCCCTGCACCCACTACAGCTACACTGCCCCCACCGCAGCCACCATGCCTTCCAGTATCCCTCCCTGCACCCACTACAGCCACACTGCACCCACTGCAGCTGCCATACCTTCCAGCATCCCTCCCTGCACCCACTACAGCCACACTGCACCCACCGCAGCCACCATGCCTTCCAGCATCCCTCCCTGCACCACCAAGCAGCCACCATGCCTTCCAGCATCCCTCCCTGCACCGCAGCCACCATACCTTCCAGAATCCCTCCCTGCACCCACCGCAGCCACCATGCCTTCCAGCATCCCTCCCTGCACCCACTACAGCCACACTGCACCACCGCAGCCACCATGCCTCCCAGCATCCCTCTCTGCACCCACTACAAACCCCGTGTCTCACTGTACCCACCGCAGCCACCATACCTTCCAGCATCCCTCTCTGCACCCACTACAGACCCCCTGTCTCCCTGCACCCACTACAGCCACACTGCACCCACCGCAGCCACCATACCTTCCAGAATCCCTCCCTGCACCCACTACAGATCCCCTGTCTCCATTCACCCACTACAGCCACACTGCACCCACCGCAGCCACCATGCCTTCCAGCATCCCTCCCTGCACCCACTACAGACCCTCTCTCTCACTGCACCCACTACAGCCACACTGCACCCATCACAGCCCCCATACCTTCCAGCATCCCTTCCTGCACCATCTACATACCACCTTGTCTCCCTTCACCCACTACAGACCCCCTGTCTCCTTGCACCCACTAGAGCCCCCCTGCACCCATTACAGCTCCCTGTCTCCCTGCACCCACAACAGCCACTCTGTCTCCCTTCACCCACTACAGCCCCCCCCCATCTCCTCCGTAGGTGACCTGCATCCATCAATAGCAGCAGACAATCGTTTTGTGACTATTTGCTTAGTGTGAGTTCAATATCTTTTCAGAGACTGGTCCAGTTTTCTGAATAACTTCTAAGTTCAATCCTTGTGAATATCCACGCTGTATAAAAATCAATCCACTGACTTACACCAGATGGGTAATGTGAGTTAAATTCAATATGGGACTCTTACAAGCAGCTATTTTCTGAAGGCAAAAGATGACAAGAAGATCGATCTCCAAGATGATTCCTCCAATTTTAAATGACTCAGGAACAAGCCAGTCTGAAGATTGATCTTTGTGGAAAGGTGTGTAGGTTTATTATTATACCTCTACTGAATGTATCTATCACTAATTGAAATGGATGATTATATATAAAAATGATAAAAGACAAATCAAAATATAAAAACACAAACAATGCAATCTATATAATAATTCTATAATAGCTAAATTAAAAGAAATCTTTAATCACAGGTGTAACAGAAAAACATTGTTTCCATAAACACTGATATTAATAAAGTGAGCTTTCATTAGCTAATAAACTTTACAAAGCTCACAGAAAATCCATTTTCTCCTCTAATATCTTACACTGCGAGCTGCATGGGTGCCACCATCGGCCGTATGCGTCTTTGTCTCAAACAGTTTATCTTATTTGGTAATATCTGATAAATACAGAATTTTACAGCAGGTTATTACTTGTGGGATCACCTTACGTGCAGGCAGATGATGCATGTCATTGTCACTTGGCATAAACAGATACAATTTGCATTTCATCCAACATTGGGAGGTATGAAATCGGATAGGTTGAGTCCGTCTTCAAGGGGGTGATGTCAGTGACTTAGCTTGCATCTCTGGTACCATCAATATTGGGCAGGCCCGCATGGGACATGCTTGCCCACTAAGGGCGTGTTTCTACCTGGCGTCAGGTGTGTCCACCTGGTCCCAGTTCATCTAAAGATGTGCTGAGCAAGGCAGTTCCCTAATGTATCTGGATGCAGGACCCCAGGGAAGTAAATCGGATGGCATGACACGTCCCTGAAATTGGCACAGTTGGGAGCCCTGAATTTAAACCATTAATAACATTTCAGTGTCGTCCTTCCCTTATTGAAAACTCAAAATTAATACAGGGAGCAGTTTTATTGTTTCCAGATGTGACATTTTGAACTTTTGTTTTACGTCCTTAGATTTTTCCGTAGTGTATCAGAAACATAATCTGTTTCCCATGAAAAATGTTGTATTCCAAAAACAAATGCCCAGTAATAGGATCTGAGATTCAATCTTAGTTTTTCCATAATTTACACTGTTTTAAACGAAGGCCTCCCTAATCTCCCCATAAAACGTGTATGTGGGAATAAGACTTCACACATTTATAGTGATGGCTAAGCTTTGTCAGCTGTTGTGGACTCTTTCAATTCTCAGTAAGGTATACAGTATACCGAGAGATGTTTGAAGACACATATTCACTAAACCGGACATTGTAACTAAATGAAAAGGGAACTGTGAATATCAGGTCACAAGTTTTCGTTTTGCAGAGGCACGAAGGCCTGACTGAGAATTCGATTCTGCAAAGAATTAATGGTGTAACAGCTCATTAGTTAATAAAGCAGATGCAGGAATTCTCAGTGATTGAAAATCTCAGACCGCAATAGACGAACTGGAAGAATGATTCAAGTATGATTTCACATCAGCTATTTTGATTGAAATTAAATTCACATTAAATTCACTTTGTATTCCTGACTTTTCACATTTCACTGGTGAGAAATGTTTTTTATCAATCAGACTTTGAAAGGACTCATTAATATTATTATCCAGATGCTGCCAGTGTACGGGTCAAATACGGCTCTCTAGACTTGTGCATTCAGTTTCAAACAAATTGTCATTCATCTGAATTTTGGGAAACGCAAAAAAAACAAAAGAAAATGTGAGCGGAACAATGAAATCAAAAAAAGTAGAGTAGAGTAAAATTCTCAGACCTGCACATAAAGGCAACTTGATTAATTTAGCGAACATGTTACCACTCAGATAATAATTTGTTATAATTCAGAGTTTAGTGAATAACTGTCTGCGGTAAACTTAAAATAATCAAAGTGTGTCTTGGGAGAGTGTTTCAGAATGCAACTCAGTTTTCACTTAAATTCCCTACAATCCACTTTTTCGTGAATACGTAACTCTGTATTTTCTTCTACTAATATAAAGTAATTAAGGTCCTTTAAGAACATAATTATAAAACAACAATCAGTTACAGAAAATTAACTTCTGGGAATCCTGCTTCATCCTCAAAAAAAGCATTTAATAAGGAGCATAACCGAACCTTATACAATGCACAGCATACACCTGTTATTATCTGCCTACCATTTATCATAACATTAAGGATTTGTAGGAGTAATTCCATGCGTTTAGCAGATCTTTAAATGAGCATAATGAGTAATGGCTGATTTCACCTGTGAGTTCAGATGATTCAAGCATGGACAAATTAACTTGTAATTATTATATAGTATATATTATATAACTATGGAAACCCAACAACAGTTCTATCTCCTGCTGATCAAACTAATTATTACGGCTCATAGGTAATGATTATCCAGGAATTCCAGGAAAAAGCCTCTCTGTAATAACAATAAATATAGACTTTAGAGGAATCCACAACTTGTTGTTTTACCCTTCATATTGTACAAAGCAGAAACCAGCCATGCCAGCCATGTGTTGCCATACTCTGGGGGCCATCAGGAACTACCTGGTTCAGTTTGGCCATTTGTGATGGACTTCCATGTTACCTCCTTTGAAGAGCCGCGGGATTCCTCCCATCATTTTAACCACTTGGGCAAACTTTGTGTAGATCCCCTGGCATCTTGCTGTATTCTACCAGATTGTTGTTGGTAGTTTGACTTCGTCTGTGTTATCAAAGTCTTGTTTGTTTAAGATATTCATTTCCACTTGTGGAAAAATTAGTTTTTTGGCCAAATCACTTCTGTGGAAAACAAAACTTTTTGGGGATGGATACATTTTGGCCATATAGCGGCTCCGTTCGGTGGTTCGGCTTGGACAAATTTCACTAATGAAACAAGATTTGGGAAAATGTACCAATGGCCAATACATAATATAATAAAGCATTATGCTGTTATTATTTTCAAGTGAGAAAATATAACCAATAGAGGGGAAAGTGAGGAGGAACGGTAAACAATTATTACATATTTATTAAATCAATATAGATTTTTACATTTACATTTCCTCTTGGAGTTTGGGAATTTGGATTATCACCTAATCAGCCCAAATCTGGACAAGTTCACACTAAAACAAATCTACTGTTCCTTATATTATTATATATGAGTTTTTTTCAGTTGAGCCATGGATTGCTGTTCCTTCCCCTTGCCTATAAAACCGTGACTGAATTTAGGAATCATTCCCAGGATTAGTAATCAATTACTCAGCCTAGGCCCCAGTGGGGATCAGTAATCTATTACCCAGCCTAGGTCCCAGCAAGGATTAGTAATCTATTACCCAGCCTAGGTCCCAGCAGGGATTAGTAATCTATTACCCAGCCTAGGTCCCAGCAGGGATTAGTAATCTTTTATACAGACTAGGTTCTACTGAGCATCAGTAATCTATTACCCAGTCTAGGCCCCAGTGGGGATCAGTGATCTATTATCCAACCTTAATTATTGAATTTATCATATATATATATATATTTTAACGGTAAAAGTGATCAAACTTTTATCAATTGCCTTTCAACAGGAGGAAGTTTCATTTTTGCATACAGCACGCATGGAGGATATTTTGATTTTAAATACAGATCTTTAGTCAATATTGTCACACAGTCACTGCAAACGCTGAGCATTTAAAGGTTAAAGAATATGAAATGAAGTAATGTGTTTAGGCATCATAAAATCTCTAGCAGGGTTATAAAATATATTCTAAATGGTTTTAATAGCCCAAGATTAAAAATTATGCATTCAAGTACAATGTATCCCCAACCAGCATGCAATTCCAATGTGGGGCATGTGCAATAAACAGTGAGATCCATTTTATTCACCACGATTACACATCCGCACCCACACACAAAATTGGCTAGAAGAAGGATAAGCACAAATACTATTCAATTAAGCCCTTTCCCTTTGTTTAACATCAAGACACTCCTTACATCACACATATTTTATATTTCACTAGAATTTGAACATGTCAAACGTACATTACACATGCATGACAAAACCACCACTAGAAGACATTTGGCACATTTTTATTGATGTTATGATACTGGCTGGAAGCACAATATAGTAAAATTATCCAAACATTTTTCTTTAAGCATGTGTTTGGTCTAAGATCGTGATGGTCCACAGCCTAAAAATTAAGAAACCTTAGACCAGCATTTCCCAATTGGTGTTCTGTGGAACCCTGGGGTTCCGCAAGAACACAATTGGGGTTCCGCCAAAATTTGTAAAAATTTAAATGGTGGCGAAGGAACAGTGGGCAGTGATCTCTGCTCAGCTCCCTTGCGCGCACCACAGTGATGCTGGAGCCGGAATATGACGTCACTCCGGCATCACTAAGAGGTGCACGAGGGAGCTGAGCAGGGAGATCACTGCTACATCGCCACCCGCATGCTAGCCGCTCAACAGCCCCACTGGACCCCAGGGACTCCATGCAAGCCACTCAGCAGCCTCACTGGACCCCAGGGACTGCACGCTCAGCCCAGCAGCCCCACTAGACCACAGGGACCGCATGCTCAGCCAAGAGAGGGGGGCTGGTGTAGTGGGGCTGGGTGGAGTAAAATTTAAAGCGGGGTTTGGGGTTCCACGATGTTGATTCACTATGTCAAAGGGTTCCACTGGAAAAATTTATTGGGAACCCCTGTCTTAGACTATATTCATAAATAGAGCTTCAAAAAGGTTTTCTTTGTACAAAGTCAATAGCAGTAAAATATTGCTATTTCATTAGCCCAAAAGTATTTAACTACAGGCCAAATGAAGGAGGCATTAGAGTTACTGCATTAAACCAATACTTTGCAAACCATTGTTGACATCATTAGTGTGGGGGTAAAAGAAGTAACAAAGTACAAAAACACCTCCTAAAAACGCAATACTAAAGTACATACAGGGGAGTTCAACTTTCTGATTAGTAAAAATCCTTCAACTACACAACTCAATGAATATGGAAAAAATAAATTAAAGTAAAAAGACATACATCTTAGACATACATCTTATTTATAGCTTGTATTATTAAAACATAAAAAAGGAAAGACATTGCAGTATTACCCGATCAAACCAATAAATACAATAATCCTTATTATATGGAAAGCACAGATTAAACCCGTACGGGGAGCGTAGTCTAAGCTTGTGGATGGCAATGTAACTGAATGATAAACAGAGAACAAGGCTATTGGCCTGTATTGTGTAAGCGCAGTGAAACCATCTGTTAAAGGACAAACTACCGCATTGGCAGAGGAATTAATCTGATCCAATTACTGGGCAAAATAATCGTCTTGAGAATCACCAAAGCAATTCATATTAAAACTTTAACCCTTTCTAGTCGTTGCTTCAGAACTAAGAGGGCCTCAGTGTATCTCACGGAATGACTTTTAAAGGGACTCTAGACTGGAATCGACCGCGTGTTTAACCCCTTAAGGACCAAACTTCTGGAATAAAAGGCAATCATGACATGTCACACATGTCATGTGTCCTTAAGGGGTTAAGAGCATTTTTTGGCAAGTCTGCTAAAAAAAAGTGTGAAAATAAGATAATTATTTCCAGATATTGTAATTCCTGCAGTAAATCCTTCCCACACTAGGAAGTAGCTGACACTTGTCATATTCCATAAACAGAGACACCAGACAGGGTGTCTTAATTTCTGTGATTGGTTATATTAATGCTGTGATTGTTCTGTTTGCGCCATATCTGATAGCTTTTTGCCCTGGATATGCCTTATTTCTATCATCATTCTTTTCTGTTAGAGAACCAACGATAGAACAGTATTCCTGCTACTCTTGCAAACAAATAGTTAACAATCCATCTCTCCAACTCACGTCCACACCGCTACAATGCACTGCCTGAGCTGGTACTTTGACTTCCTGCTACAATTTAGCATCACAGGATAATCCCGGGTATGAAAGGGTTAACTCACTAGCCTACACAAAAGGCAGTGGCCATCATCTTTCAGTGAAAGGGTTAAAGGCTGATGATCTTGCAGCCGTTACTACTTCCGAAGGCCCCGCACAAAAGACACTGTAAATGGAGATTAAGTATTGAGACTGCTTAATCCCCAATGGAAATTGCCCAAACCAAACATGCTGAGAGAGTATTCATATGAAATCCCTGTGAGTGCAGGACTAATAACACTGTGTCTCGGATAAGCCTTTCCCTTTTGGATAGAGCACAATTATCCTGGGAACTCGGCCTCACTCACAGCTTAAAGGAAACATCACTGGATGAAGGCCGAATCAGAGCCGGAATGGCTTTTACTTTCTGTAATTGTAAATGGAAAACAAAATCAGTAAATTGGAATTAAGGAGGGAACGAGAGGGAGGTTTATTCAGGGCTGGGCAGTCACTGGGGGGCTGCCATATTGGAATATAATCAGCTGCTTGTGGTGACTTCGTGAAGTAGAGACAGTGAATCAAAGCACTTGTTGCAAAGTGTAACTAACTAGGCATGTTCCAAAGAGTATCATGTCTAGCACTCGTTATTATGTCATTATATCTAGCAATCCAGATTAGTTCTAGGTTGATATCCCTTTACTAGCAATCCAGATTAGTTCTAGGCTGATATCACTTTACTAGCAGTCCAGGTTAGTTCTAGGCTGATATCCCTTTACTAGCAATCCAGGTTAGTTCTAGGTTGAAATCCCTTTACTAGCAATCAAGACTAGTTCTAGGTTGATATTCCTTTACTAGCAATCCAGATTAGTTCTAGGTTGATATCCCTTTACTAGCAATCCAGGTTAGTTCTAGGCTGATATCCGTTTACTAGCAATCCAGATTAGTTCTAGGTTGATATTCCTTTACTAGCAATCCAGGTTAGTTCTAGGTTGATATCCCTTTACTAGCAATCCAGATGAGTTCTAGGCTGATATTCCTTTACTAGCAATCCAGATTAGTTCTAGGTTGATATTCCTTTACTAGCAATCCAGATTAGTTCTAGGTTGATATCCCTTTACTAGCAATCCAGATTAGTTCTAGGTTGATATCCCTTTACTAGCAATCCAGGTTAGTTCTAGGTTGATATCCCTTTACTAGCAATCCAGATTAGTTCTAGGTTGATATCCCTTTACTAGCAATCCAGGTTAGTTCTAGGTTGATATCCCTTTACTAGCAATCCAGGTTAGTTCTAGGTTGAAATCCCTTTACTAGCAATCAAGATTAGTTCTAGGTTGATATTCCTTTACTAGCAATCCAGATTAGTTCTAGGTTGATATCCCTTTACTAGCAATCCAGATTAGTTCCAGGTTGATATCCCTTTACTAGCAATCCAGTTTAGTTCTAGGCTGATATCCCTTTACTAGCAATCCAGATTAGTTCCAGGTTGATATTGCTTTACTAGCAATCCAGAGTAGTTCTAGGTTGATATCCCTTTACTAGCAGTCCAGGTTAGTTCTAGTTTGATATCCCTTTACTAGCAATTCAGATTAGTTCTCGGTTGATATCCCTTTACTAGCAATCCAGGTTAGTTCTAGGCTGATATCCCTTTACTAGCAATCCAGGTTAGTTCTAGGCTGATATCCCTTTACTGGCAATCCAGTTTAGTTCTAGGTTGATATCCCTTTACTAGCAATCCAGATTAGTTCTAGGCTGATATTCCTTTACTAGCAATCCAGGTTAGTTCTAGGCTGATATCCCTTTACTAGCAATCCAGGTTAGTTCTAGGTTGATATTCCTTTACTAGCAATCCAGAGTAGTTCTAGGTTGATATCCCTTTACTAGCAATCCAGGTTAGTTCTAGGTTGATATTCCTTTACTAGCAATCCAGAGTAGTTCTAGGTTGATATCCCTTTACTAGCAATCCAGAGTAGTTCTAGGTTGATATCCCTTTACTAGCAATCCAGAGTAGTTCTAGGTTGATATACCTTTACTAGCAGTCCAGGTTAGTTCTAGGTTGATATTCCTTTACTAGCAATCCAGAGTAGTTCTAGGTTGATATCCCTTTACTAGCAATCCAGGTTAGTTCTAGGTTGATATTCCTTTACTAGCAATCCAGAGTAGTTCTAGGTTGATATCCCTTTACTAGCAATCCAGATTAGTTCTAGGTTGATATCCCTTTACTAGCAATCCAGTTTAGTTCTAGGCTGATATCCCTTTACTAGCAATCCAGATTAGTTCTAGGCTGATATCCCTTTACTAGCAATCCAGATTAGTTCTAGGTTGATATCCCTTTACTAGCAATCCAGAGTAGTTCTAGGTTGATATCCCTTTACTAGCAATCCAGATTAGTTCTAGATTGATATTAACTGTCACTAACTTTTACCTGGCTAGGTCTGTTATGGTATTGTTTGTCTTATCAGTTCTGTCCTGTAAGCTCTATCTATTTCTTATTATATCGCTCTGTAGTCAGCATCTCGGAACTGTGTTCTGATCTGCAGACATTATTGTCAAAATAGCTGATAAATAAAATATTTTCTCGGCATAGAGCAAATAATTGTAGATATACAATTATTAGGAGATTAAGACGGGACTTTGTGAGTAATGCATGACATAGTTCCTTTAACTCTGTCCAAAACCAGGTCGATGGACTTTATGAAATAACTGAGACTCTCACTGCTCTTGGACAATTAATCGTATTATTATTATTTTAAACTGACTGGAATGAAAACATTAAAATCAATTTAATCTATAAATAACTTGTCAATTGCTGTAATTACCAAAATAACTTGTAACAAGCACAATTATTCTTTGTAATATTGAACGCGATGTTTCACTGAGTTTGTCAAGGTTTTTATCATTTCATTTCTATGTTCCATCAAAACAGCAGGTTGTCACAAGAGCTGAAGTCAATCCTTCAAACAGGCAACCAAAACAACTTAAATGGATTTAATAAACTGTAATCTCTTCCTACAGAGGAATGCAACTGAACTAATAATCAAAATATAAATATACACTATAATAAAGTTAATATGAGAGAATAAGCAGGTTTTTATTGAAGTGAAGTGTATTCTGTGCAGGAAACAAGCACATTGCGAGTAACATGTCCATAAACATACGCACATTATATACACTCACTTATATCAAATATTCCTTGAGCTCTTCGACTGGCTATCGTCACATGGCATCTCATCGACTGCCCTAGAAAGGAATTCAGACATTTTAATGATTATCACTAAAGTTATCAAATACCACAATCCACCATTATTGCATCGCTAGTCACAGTATGTCACCATGTGCGCCACCACAATTCCCCATTATTGCATGACTGGTCACAGTATATCAGTGTGCGCCACCACAATTCCCCATTATTGCATGACTGGTCACAGTATATCAGTGTGCGCCACCACAATCCCCCATTATTGCATGACTGGTCACAGTATATCAGTGTGCGCCACCACAATTCCCCATTATTGCATGACTGGTCACAGTATATCAGTGTGTGCCACCACAATTCCCCATTATTGCATGACTGGTCACAGTAAGTCAGTGTGTGTCACCACAGCCCCATTATTGCATGGCTGGTCACAGTATATAAGCATGTGCCACCACAATCTCCCATTATTGCATGACTGGTCTCAGTAAGTCAGTGTGTGCCACCACAATCCCCCATAATTGCATGACTGGTCACAGTATATCAGTGTGCGCCACCCCGATTCCCCATTACTGCATGACTGGTCACAGTAAGTCAGTGCGTGCCACCACAATCCCCCATTATTGCATGACTGGTCACAGTAAGTCAGTGTGTGCCACCACAATCCCCCATTATTGCATGACTGGTCACAGTATATCAGTGTGCGCCACCACAATCCCCCATTATTGCATGACTGGTCACAGTATATCAGTGTGCGCCACCCCAATTCCCCATTATTGCATGACTGGTCATAGTATATCAGTGTGCACCACCACAATTCCCCATTATTGCATGGCTGGTCACAGTATATAAGCGTGTGCCACCACAATCTCCCATTATTGCATGACTGGTCACAGTAAGTCAGTGTGTGCCACCACAATCCCCCATTATTGCATGACTGGTCACAGTAAGTCAGTGTGTGCCACCACAATCCCCCATTATTGCATGACTGGTCAAAGTATGTCAGTGTGCACCACCACGATCCCCCATTATTGCATGACTGGTCACAGTATATCAGTGTGCGCACCACAATTCCCCATTATTGCATGGCTGGTCACAGTATATCAGTGTGTGCCACCACAATCCCCCATTATTGCATGACTGGTCAAAGTATGTCAGTGTGCACCACCACTGGTCACAGTATGTCAGTGTGCACCACCACAATTCCCCATTATTGCATGACTGGTCACAGTAAGCCAGTGTGTGCCACCACAATCCCCCATTATTGCATGACTGATCACAGTATGTCAGTGTGCACCACCACAATTCCCCATTATTGCATGGCTGGTCACAGTATATCAGTGTGTGCCACCACAATCCCCCATTATTACATGACTGGTCACAGTATGTCAGTGTGCACCACCACAATCCTCCATTATTGCATGACTGGTCACAGTATATCAGTGTGCGCCACCACAATTCCCCATTATTGCATGACTGGTCACAGTATATCAGTGTGTGCCACCACAATTCCCCATTATTGCATGACTGGTCACAGTAAGTCAGTGTGTGCCACCACAGCCCCATTATTGCATGGCTGGTCACAGTATATAAGCATGTGCCACCACAATCTCCCATTATTGCATGACTGGTCACAGTAAGTCAGTGTGTGCCACCACAATCCCCCATTATTGCATGACTGGTCACAGTATATCAGTGTGCGCCACCCCGATTCCCCATTATTGCATGACTGGTCACAGTAAGTCAGTGCGTGCCACCACAATCCCCCATTATTGCATGACTGGTCACAGTAAGTCAGTGTGTGCCACCACAATTACCCATTATTGCATGACTGGTCACAGTATATCAGTGTGCGCCACCACAATCCCCCATTATTGCATGACTGGTCACAGTATATCAGTGTGCGCCACCCCAATTCCCCATTATTGCATGACTGGTCATAGTATATCAGTGTGCACCACCACAATTCCCCATTATTGCATGGCTGGTCACAGTATATAAGCGTGTGCCACCACAATCTCCCATTATTGCATGACTGGTCACAGTAAGTCAGTGTGTGCCACCACAATCCCCCATTATTGCATGACTGGTCACAGTAAGTCAGTGTGTGCCACCACAATCCCCCATTATTGCATGACTGGTCAAAGTATGTCAGTGTGCACCACCACGATCCCCCATTATTGCATGACTGGTCACAGTATATCAGTGTGCGCACCACAATTCCCCATTATTGCATGGCTGGTCACAGTATATCAGTGTGTGCCACCACAATCCCCCATTATTGCATGACTGGTCACAGTATATAAGCGTGTGCCACCACAATCCCCCATTATTGCATGACTGGTCAAAGTATGTCAGTGTGCACCACCACTGGTCACAGTATGTCAGTGTGCACCACCACAATTCCCCATTATTGCATGACTGGTCACAGTATATAAGCGTGTGCCACCACAATCCCCCATTATTGCATGACTGGTCACAGTATGTCAGTGTGCACCACCACAATTCCCCATTATTGCATGGCTGGTCACAGTATATCAGTGTGTGCCACCACAATCCCCCATTATTACATGACTGGTCACAGTATGTCAGTGTGCACCACCACAATCCTCCATTATTGCATGACTGGTCACAATAAGTCAGTGTGTGCCACCACAATCCCCCATTATTGCATGACTGGTCACAGTATATCAGTGTGCGCCACCACAATTCCCCATTATTGCATGACTGGTCACAGTAAGTCAGTGTGTGCCACCACAATCCCCCATTATTGCATGACTGGTCACAGTATGTCAGTGTGCACCACCACAATCCCCCATTATTGCATAACTGGTCACAGTATCAGTGTTTGCCACCACAATCCCCATTATTTCATGACTGGTCATAGAATGTTAGTGTCAGTGTGTGCCACCACAATCCCCCATTATTGCATGACTGGTCACAATATCAGTGTCAGTGTGCGCCACCCCGATTCCCCATTATTGCATGACTGGTCACAGTAAGTCAGTGCGTGCCACCACAATCCCCCATTATTGCATGACTGGTCACAGTAAGTCAGTGTGTGCCACCACAATCCCCCATTATTGCATGACTGGTCACAGTATATCAGTGTGCGCCACCACAATCCCCCATTATTGCATGACTGGTCACAGTATATCAGTGTGCGCCACCCCAATTCCCCATTATTGCATGACTGGTCATAGTATATCAGTGTGCACCACCACAATTCCCCATTATTGCATGGCTGGTCACAGTATATAAGCGTGTGCCACCACAATCTCCCATTATTGCATGACTGGTCACAGTAAGTCAGTGTGTGCCACCACAATCCCCCATTATTGCATGACTGGTCACAGTAAGTCAGTGTGTGCCACCACAATCCCCCATTATTGCATGACTGGTCAAAGTATGTCAGTGTGCACCACCACGATCCCCCATTATTGCATGACTGGTCACAGTATATCAGTGTGCGCACCACAATTCCCCATTATTGCATGGCTGGTCACAGTATATCAGTGTGTGCCACCACAATCCCCCATTATTGCATGACTGGTCACAGTATATAAGCGTGTGCCACCACAATCCCCCATTATTGCATGACTGGTCAAAGTATGTCAGTGTGCACCACCACTGGTCACAGTATGTCAGTGTGCACCACCACAATTCCCCATTATTGCATGACTTGTCACAGTAAGCCAGTGTGTGCCACCACAATCCCCCATTATTGCATGACTGGTCACAGTATGTCAGTGTGCACCACCACAATTCCCCATTATTGCATGGCTGGTCACAGTATATCAGTGTGTGCCACCACAATCCCCCATTATTACATGACTGGTCACAGTATGTCAGTGTGCACCACCACAATCCTCCATTATTGCATGACTGGTCACAATAAGTCAGTGTGTGCCACCACAATCCCCCATTATTGCATGACTGGTCACAGTATATCAGTGTGCGCCACCACAATTCCCCATTATTGCATGACTGGTCACAGTAAGTCAGTGTGTGCCACCACAATCCCCCATTATTGCATGACTGGTCACAGTATGTCAGTGTGCACCACCACAATCCCCCATTATTGCATAACTGGTCACAGTATCAGTGTTTGCCACCACAATCCCCATTATTTCATGACTGGTCATAGAATGTTAGTGTCAGTGTGTGCCACCACAATCCCCCATTATTGCATGACTGGTCACAGTATCAGTGTCAGTGTGTGCCACCACAATCCCCCATTATTGCATGACTGGTCACAGTGTCAATGTGCGCCACCACAATCCCCCATTATTGCATGACTGGTCACAGTGTCAGTGTGTGCCACCACAATCCCCCATTATTGCATGACTGGTCACAGTATATCAGTGTGCGCGGCCATGTTAAAACCACTGCTATTAGATCAATTGTATTTAGCTTTGAGGCATTCCTTTCCCTCTGTTTTTCTGTAACACTTTCTTTGTAGAAGAAACCATTGTCACAGCTGGAACGTCTCGCAGATCTAACAGAGAGAAGACGATTGTTAGATTTTGCACCTGTTAAATGAGAACATCCGCTGGCAGCGCTACATCCACACTCATAATGAGTAACCCTTTCACAACCACAGCTACTGCTCACATAGCAAGGCAACCCCCCGGATGTAACCCTTTAATAACCAGTAACCAGGGGTATTACATGCCTTAATAACTTTTTATTGAGTTCATTTTACTCGAACTAAGCAAATTGTAGAATTATCTACTGGAATAATTTCACAACAAATTCTAAATGTAGGAATACTGGCCGATTCTTATTTATCACTTAACTTCAGTTTTTCCTGTTTTGACTTTGATAAATATGGCCACAGCATTTCTATGTTGATTAGTGTCCTCTGCCGTCACTAAAGCCAACAGCTATGACAATGATAGTGTCAGTACAACAAATTGAATCAGACTGCAATTATAGACTTTATGGTTCACGACATTATAAAGGCAGGTGCCCCCTAACCGTACGTTCAACCCTCATCTTAAATCCTTCAACCCTAATTCCCATTAACCCTTGTCCTAACTACCTTTAACACCTAATCTAAACCTAATTCGAGGCAGACATTTAAAACTCACTTTTTCAACTACAACATTAAATGTATATGTGTGAGAATCATTTGAATTAGACCTGATAAAACCAGCCTGCCATTCAAATGGTAAAATATGTGATAAATATGAAATCTGCTGGGTCAATAAAGGTAATTATTGAGATAAATTCCTCTCCTCACTCATTGGATAACTTACACGTATACTGTATCATTGCTAATGGTGAGACGATTCATCTTAATCAGCTCTGTGTCGTCAGACTATCTTTCCTCAATCAATTCCTTTCTTCCTGCCTCTCAGTCTGTTCTTTTTTACATTTTATCTCTTTTATTTTTCTTAAAATACATAAGGCAATGTAGGGACTGTACAGTAGGGACTACTTTGTCTCATGCATTTTCCTCCATTTGACAAATCTTGATAGAGATGGAAGCTAAAGGCAAGCTCCACTTCCATTGTCAAGTTACATTTCCCCACTGTGATTCTGTGCATGTTCAGCCCACCCTGTGACTGCTCGATGTGCAGGGAGGACTAAGCATGCGCGAGAACCACCAAGGGGCAGACAGAAACCCAATGTTAGAAGAAAAGAAAAAGAATACAGGTAGAAAAGGAAAACAAAATACATTGTGGTGAGGTTAAAAAAACCTCAGCCTGTGACAGTGCGGCTTTAATAAATATGCATATTATAAGTCGTCCAGTTTTTGAAAGTAAGTGGAGACTCACTGCTAACACTATTGTTTTCTATGTTATACATGGGAGAGCACGGACTGAGTTCAGATTGTTCGGTCATCTTGTTGTTGATACAGTGTGGGCTACAAGGAAGAAACTTCACAAGGTAGTGTTTGTGTGTTAATTTATGTCATGTATGAAGTGGGGGGAGCGCCATTTCCAGCCCAGAGTCTCTCTTTAAAGTTTATACATCTCAAAAAGAAAAGTGAAAGAATTTCTCGAATAGTATTGACACACACACACACACACACACACACACTGCGTTTTATCAGTATGTTTCGAATTTCGGGAGGTTTGCCAGTGACACATGCTGCCAGCTGTTACAGCAGCAGCTTCACGTTCCCACACTGTTACAATTCACAGAATCTTTTATTCTTTGAAATGATTCTGTTTCCAGAGATCTTAATGTAACAAACACATGGGTCAGAAGGAGTGTGAACGCCGTGTTACTGGACTGCAACTGTCAGTTCTCAGAGAATATCTCCCACACCCTCTCTCTCCCCAACACAACTTCTCTCTCCAACACAACTTCTCTTATCATCACATCTTTTCTCTCCCAATTATTTTTCTGTCTCTCTTCCTTTACCTTCGCTCTCTCTCTCTCAATATTTCATTATCAGTTTTGTGTCCCTATAAACTCTCTTTGAGGAGAATTTTCACTTCTCTGGCAATCCTTCAATAATACCAATTGCAGGACTTCCGAGGTTAAATTCGTTTACATGCCATGCCTTGCTGTTCCTGGATGGTCAGAGGTACCATATTGATGAGAAAAATGAGAATTTAATTGATTGGTATTAATTGGTATGTGTAAAAATCACACACTGGTGACAGTTCTTCCTTCAAGGGGAACTACTCTAAGTACTAACTAATGAAGCAGTTTTGGTGTATAGATCATGCCCCTGCAGTCTCATTACTCGATTCTCTGCCATTTAGGAGCTAAATCACTTTTGTTTCTGTTTATTCAGCCTTAGCCACACCTGGGTGTACCTCATTAAGATTACATGAATAAATGGTTTTATTTTCAATCAAATCTTACAGCACAGTGTGTTTACTTTAGAAGTTATTATCTCCTGTTCTGCTAATTGAAATGTAATTATACAAAGATGGTGGCTATAGAATGAAGCAGACAATTAACAGAGCAGAAGATAAGAAAATGAAACAGAATGTGCAATGAAGGAAGTGCAACCGCTCTTATCATCTGTTAGATTCAAGAACAGCTAGACAAACGCAGGCAAACTATGAATTATATAAAATACAAGATCTGCTTCATATAACAACATGACTCTTAATTTCCATCGGGGCTCTTCAGTTACGTCCATTCATGTGCATGACAGAACTTTATTTGGCGTATTAAATATTAAATATTCATGTCAGATTAGACATTCTAAGCTTGTTTTCTCTTACATATCAGCAGAAACGATTTCATGTGATTAACCTCCTGTATCCGTAGCTCTCGAGATGTGTTGATATAAAGAATAATAATTAGCCTGATTGATTGTCTTCCACCTGCCAAGTTCATAACCCGTCATCATTCTTGGACAAGTTCTGGAGGCGATGAGCTATCTAACTAACCTTTTCCATTGTTCTCCTGGGGGATTTTTTCCATCCTTCTCACTCAACAGCATGGGGTTATGAGGTCAACGATATTTATATTATTTCAACGCCTCTTTACTTAAATTCTTTAGTTATCATTATATACAGTAAGTGTTACATTCAAGGTCAAAGTAATGTCTTTTCTCTGTTTTTTAACAGGTTCTCATAACTACATTGGAAAAGCAAACCCAGTTCTCAGGAAAAGTGAATATATATCTTTCCTGGTTTTATTCTCGAGGTTGAGGAAAGATCTAATGAATGCTCTTATTCAACAAGAACCTGGATGAGAGGGACACATTTTTGGAGTTTACAATAAATGTGCTGACAACGTTTCTAAAGTGGACTAATCACCATGGCAACCAGTAAACGCAGAAGGAGTATTTTGTTGGTTTTAATTGATATTGCTCTACTTCTTAAATGTATCCCACTTTCAGTTAGCACAAGTTGCATAATTATTCTTCATTAAACAGAAAAAAAAAAAATTTTTAAGAAATTACATTATGCATATTAACAATTTCAGCCAATCCAAGACTTTCCTATGGGAAAGCATTGTGATTGGCTGAGATCATCACTTCTGATGATGTCAGCCAAGGAGGCATATCAGGGGCAGAGCCACAACCAGCAGAATAGAATAAAGGTAAGTTTTTACTATATTTAGGGGATCAAGGGAGAGCCACATGTTTGTGTTCCTGACACAATAGTGTTCATTTAAAATTAAAATTGATATTCTGTAAATTAAATCAGAATTTATCTATTTAACTTCAGGTATATATATATGCAAAACACATCATTAATCCTGAGGAAAGCCCTGGTTGAGGGCTGAAACATCAATATTTTATGGCTATACTTCAATAAAGATTTGATATTTTAATTACTTCAAAGACCGTGAGTGCCAGCCGGTTTTTGCATGTATATGTATTTTTGTGCACCCGGCATACAGCTGGTTAGTGTGAGTGCAAGGATCCTGTCGAATATATATATTGCACTTAAAGTACACACAGAGAAAATACACATTGCTGCTGAAGGTATTAACTACTGTACCTCCGGTAGTGTCATTAGCCTGGCTGGATCAGGAATGCCCCCCAAGTACTCCCCTCTGCATGCTAGGACGAGGCTATGGGGGTTGAAGCACCAGGTGTAGGACTCTCCAGCCTTCAGTCTCTGCAGGTAGTGGAGAGGGCAGAATAATATTAATGTTTATTTATTTATTTTTAATGTTACTCAATGCGATATGGAAAGAAAGATCACTCTTAAAGAAAGGCTACTAAGTGGGAGGTTGTGGTGGGCCCCGGGTAGCTACCAGGAAGGGATGTTGGGGAAGAGAACCTTGCTGTACAGCACTCACCCCTCTATACGTTAGGTAGCATGTTGAGATTGAATTGAATGCCTGGCTCTCTTTTCATTGAGTTCTCAGCACAGCAGCACACGGACCCCCTCTGATAGAGTAGGAATTATTCGAGTTTAGCTTTGGGTTGAAGCCTCAAGTTTTTCTGGAACCTAGCCTCTGGGATGTTCCTTCCCCTGCAGTACGGGAGAGTTGGAGTAATGTCACTGGAATAGGATAGGCTGCTGGGAGAACTTGATCTCGGCATGAGAACTAAAGTAGGAGTATCTAATATTATCTTTTATTAAAACATTGTGTTTGTGGTTGAACTAACTTTTCAAAGGACATTGAAGACTGCTGTATCAGCCTGCAATATGTGTCCTCAGAAAGCTTGTTAATGATGTGAAATACTTTGATTGGAATCCTTCCAGCGATGGAGAATGCGTCATAACTCCTGTAAGAATTTTATAAAAGGCCTCAGTGACGAATACAAGGTGCCAATTCAAACATTTGGGACCCCCTGAATACTTTGAGGATATAGCCGATGTGTAGGGAAACACAGGGTGGCATGGGAGGACACATTAATGTGAGAATATAAAAGAAATATTGAATTAAGACCTTTTTATTAATTGTTCAGCCTTTTGTACATTAAGGTGTAATCCTTTCAGCCCAAAGTATAGCTAGACTTTCTGGCCAAACACTGTTTAATATACAGAGTCTCCGTAAAGGGGAAGCTGATGGTTCTGTAGAATTATTCAGATGTTGCGATAAAGGAATACTTTGGGCACCATAACAACTTAATTGGCATCGGATTGAGAAAAATACATACGTTTCTCACGCCACTGGAATGAAGAGTTTCTAGAAGCATATGATAAGAAGTACAAGTCCTTTGCGGTGCACGCAGTTTTCTCATAATAATTTGCTGTGACTGAAGAAGTTATTAGTAGAATGAGATAGAGACCTATTTAAGCTTCCTGACCTCATCTTTTGATAAATATGCAATTATTCAGAAAAAAATAAACTATTCAGTAAAGTTATAGAAATGTAAAAATGTATGTTGTATTTTCCAGTCTTTCCACTGATAATTTAGCATTTTCTTGTTGTGATCTAAGGCTTAATAAACCCAAGTTCTATCTATTCTATAAACCTATGTTCGTATCTTTCTTAAACAGTAAAATAAATGATTTTACAATCTGCACCATAATAACTAGGGGTCTAACTTCTTATTCTCCCAACTAGATTTTCTCAGGGAATAGGTATTCCCCAAGTCCCCCCTTTTTTACCCCCAGGCTACTACCTCTCCTGGGGTACCTAACCTTTAACCCTAACAAACTAGGGGTGCAGTAGTTTTCTACCTCTCCTGGGGTACCTACCCCTAACCAAGGGTTATAGCTCTGTACTCCTATCCAGGGGGCAATAATGTGCATTTTAGCAGCAAAGGGCAAACAGATCAGTCCATCTTGCAGTTTGATATAACAATGGATAGAACATGGACATGGGTGACAGGTTCCCTGTCCTGCTGCCTGTAGAATGACTCTGGGCCAGGGATTCCCTCGCTCTGCGCAGAGCTGGGACTCAGTCACGTTTGGAGCTTGCTTTCCCACAGTAATAGAACAGTTTTCAATATTACCACAATGTTTACAAGATTCCGAACCAAAATATATTATTCTTTCCCCTCCAGCGTTTCCTTTTCTTGTCATTTTCTTGTGTTGTGCAGAGCCGCTGGATGAGTTTAAATGGAAAATCTGCCGGGCTGGAAAAAGAGGGGTCACCTTCTCCTGTGAGTGAGTTCCCATTGCCTGACATCCCAGCAATGCCCAAAATATCTCCTTTACAGCACGGCCTCCCAGACCCTAAACTGCAGGATCATGAACACAAGGTGCATGAGGGCAAGGATTAGCTACGCACTGCTCCCATCACCCTCAACCATGAAATACGTTAAGGTGACGGCAGCTAGAATATTAGTAAACACACACAAGGGAATCAAGAATAGATGAATGTTTACACAGAGACTCTGCCCTGGCACACTCTCAGAGTCATTTGTTAAATCATTTAAAAATAGTCGGACTTGTGTTTTTGGCCCAGTGGATCTTAGTGACCCCATCGGAGCTGTCAGACTGTGTGGATACCAGAATACATACACACGATTCATATTATTACATAGAATCATTTGTCACAAGGTCTAATCTCCAAGACGTTCCTGGACTTCAGATTGTACGGCCTTGAAATCTGAGGGACAAATCTTAGTATGAAATAGAAGAAACCCAAACATTCTTCAATTCAGTTTTTTATTCATAAATCTTTATATTGGTGAAAAAGTATAGCTGACGTTTAGCAGTTTTACACTGTATTTACAAATTGACATTTACAGAATCATCAGGCTCTCATCTGAGTTTGTTATAAAATTTCACATGAAAAGGTTCCAAAATATTCAAGTGATTTTAAAACACAATAAATATTTAGATTTTCGTGGTAGTTTCTAAATTCAAAAGCTAAATGAATCCTCTGTTTATGTATTGAAGGGTCTATTTTCATTTGTCTCACTTTTTAAGTTAGTTGTTTTCAGGATCCTGTAATTTAAGTAATTAAAGGGACAATCCGGAGTGAATTTTCCATTCTTCATAGATAATAATAGATTAACATAATTATATTTGGAAGTCCTTCCATTACAACAAATTACTGTCCTTTAATCCCTGGAAGTGGCTGGGATCTCCCCCATGGAGCTTTCTATTAAATTATAGAAATGTGTTTTTTTATGGTTTGCTGCTGTGATTTTGGGGAAATATAACATTGTACAATCACTGCAAGATATCTCGTATAAAATGGAGACAATGTAGCGGAGCTATGACGCAAGAGGCGTTTACATATTTTACCGAAACCTGCCTCTGACATCAATAATATATATCTGAAGGATTCTCTGCATCATGCTGTATCAGATACATCCTTATATTCTTGGTGCTCATAATGTCCCTTTAAAAAATAGTATGACTTTAGCTCTGCAATTTCACATCCAGCTCATTGTATTTTCCTCTGAAATAATTCTTAAATTAAAAAAAACAACCAGACATTTGTAGCATTGTTCACTGGATCAGAGGAATTGGATGGAGTTTCATTCTGTTAGAGAATTTGCAGTGGGGATAATTCTCCGGTTCCTACGTATTACTCAGGGCCACAAGGAAGCTCAGTAACGGGAACAAGGAGGATACAACAAAGTACAATACAGACTCTATTAGTCCTTGGAAAGGAATTACAAGTACAGAGAAATTAAATTGTGAGACTTCACAGCTGGAAAGGAGATGCAAAGCTGAAATCTCTATAGTCTGAAGGCACGAATGTGGCATAATTTATACATGGATACACGTATTAAAGTTTACGAATATATACAAAACTTAACGGTTAGTTGTTTGCAGCATAGATTTTATGTCGATCTATTTTTCTTAATGGACTAGAAAATAATTGAGATTATCATACAACGAGGTATACAAAGATGATTATTCCAGAAGGTCATTAAATCTCTATCATGATTATCACAAGTAAGGGCTTCAAGCATCTTCTCGTAGAACCCTGCTACATTCCAGACATTTCTGGAGGCTGCAAACCTCCCACCAAACTTTCTCACTTTATCAATTTTTCTTTTACTCCATATTTAGAGTAGAGGGTCTTTCGGTATCATCAAATGCCTGCTTTACTCTATTAATTCTGGAGGACATTGTAGAAACCCCCAATTGGTGCCTGTACCTTTAACTAATTATTAATCCTGTGTGCAGGGCTGTTTTTAACACGGGCAAATGGGGCAGCTGCCCTGGGCCCAGTTACTCCTGGGGGAGTTGCCAAGCAAGCCTCGCTGCCCTCAACAATCTCTTTCTATCCCACATGAGCCCGCAGGTTCAGCCAGGGGCCCACATACTAAGGAGACCGACCGAGTGGCTCATGCACTTAGGGTCACCCAGTGGGCATGTGTCATGGCATGTGGCGCAACTGGACCCTCTTGCTTTTCGTCAGCATGGGAGGAGGTTACAGCCTTAAGTCACCTCCTCCCAGAGAGAACACAGAGCCGCGCTAGAGGAGGGGGGTTGGAAAGGCAGACCCTAACTCCCAAAAAGCCTCAGACATCACTCTGGATGCCAGAGAAGTCACCTTCCTGCAAACAGTAAGAAAATGGAGATTGGGTTTTAAAATTTACATTTTGCATGTGTGTCAGTTTGTGTGTGTGTGTGTCAGTATGTCTGTCAGTGTGTGTGTCAGTATGTTTGTCACTGTATGTGTCTCTGTGTGTGTCAATATGTCTGTGTGTGTGTCAGTGTATATGTCTGTGTGTCAGTATGTCTGTCTGTTTCTGTCTGTGTGTGTCAGTATGTCTGTCGGTGTATGTTTCGGTGTGTGTCAGCATGTCTGACAGTATATGGGTGTGTGTATGTCTGTATGTTGTCATTGTGTGTATCTGTATGTAGTCAGTGTGTGTATTTGTGTGTGAGAATATGTGTGTGTGTCAATGTTTGTATCTGTGTGTCTGAGTATTTGCATGTGTGTCAGTGTTTATATCTGTGTGTCTGTGTATCTGCAATTTTGTCATGTTGTGTATCTGTTTGACTGTATGTGCATCAGTGTGTCTGTATCTGCATGTGTGTCAGTGTGTGTATGTGTGTCTGTTTATCTGCATGTGTGTTAGTGTGTATATCTGTGTATCTGTTCGTGGTTTTAGTGTATCTGCCAGTGTATGTGTATATTTGCATACATCTCAGCATTCAAATGCCAACGCCACACACAAATACACTTTTGCATTCAAACTTCAACACTACATACAAACATACTCCTGCATTGAAACGTCAACACTACATACAAACACACTCTCAGTGTTATACATAAACACAACTGTGCATTCAAAAACTAACAACACACATAAATGCATGCTTGCATTCAAGAGCCAACACCACATCCAAACACACCTCTACATTCACACACACATACTCCATTCAAAAACATGCTTACATTCACACACACCAGCACTTCTCAAAACTACATACAACTCTGCAAGTGTGGGAAAATGGTAGATCCCCAGCTGTCAAAGCATTGTTGGAGTTGCACAACAGATAGAGATCTACCTTTTGGACACCCTTGCAATTGGAGGGTCAAAAAAATGAATGCAACAGAGCTCTCTCTACTTTAGTTCTGCCATTGTGTTGGGGTGGAGGGAGTGATTTCATGCTAACGAATGGGGTGGGAGGGGCCAGGGGCCCACAGAAATGCTTGCCCAGACGGTCCTGTCTGTGTGTCGTCAAACATTTACATTATGCTATATGAAAAATCTCCAGCACTATATGGAATGCAAAGCAATCCGTGTAATCAATAAAGCTACAATGTAAAAAAATAAAGTGTAGCAAAAAGCTATATAGATATTGTTGTCTTCTTAGTAAATGATACACATTCCAAATATATCAAATAAAGTTACATTGATCTAGCCAGGAATAACATAAAGTCCATTTTAAAGGTCAATATCCCTTGTCATCTGCATGTTCCATCATACTTAAAGGGACACTATAGTCACTAAAACAACTTTAGCTTAATGAATCAGTTTTAGTGTAGATATCATGCCTCTGAAGCCTCGCTGCTCAATTCTCTGCCATTTAGGAGTTAAATCAATTTTGTTTTTTTGTTTATGCAGCCCTAGCTACACCTCCCCTGGATGTGACTGACACAAGAAATAAAATCAATGGCTTCATTTTCAATCATATGTTAACTTAGAGTTTAATTTCTCTTTCTCTGTAAATGGAAATGCAATCACCCACAGGAGGCTCCAGTCTAGAAGGTTGTATGTGTCTATCTCTCCCCTGTGATTTCTTCTGTGCCGAATAAACTTTCTTGCTTTGTTCTGGTAAGAGCTTGTTCCGGCATTTTCTTGAGATTTGTCTTTGCCTTTCTTTAAAAACTGGTAACTTGATATTTCTGATCTGAAAAAAACAAAAAATTAAGTTAAATCATCATTTCTTGCAACTTTTAAAAATTGCAAACTCATTTCTTTTTCAAAACAATATTAATAAAATGTTTTCTATTGTGTAAGTGAGTTGACAGAACTAATTTAATGATTTGCAGTTTTAGTTATTACTTTCTCTGCCAATTAAATGAATGTATCCAGATATTAATACTGTGAATGGTTACTGTTTACACTACTGCCTTCTCTGTGTTTAATGTAACAAATAATATTTACTAACTGGTTGCTCTTAGGATACACTTTGTGTGGGTTTGAGTAACACAATGTTTGTTCAATAACCTTTCCTAGAATAACTAACAAAAAATGGGAGACGGGATTTGGTGCAATGCTTAACCCTTAAAATGTTCACTAACAGATTATTTTCAATAATAAATTACCTCCAGGTTTATCTTTTATTTTTTATTTGTGACTTATTCTACCAGTGAGAAGCATAGTCTGGGATCAGTCAATCTGTATACCTGTTATTGGAGGGAAGGTTTTAAAAGGTAATTCGAGACTGGTGTATATCTTTAACAGAGGGATTGAGGGCCCTGCTCAGTGAGTTTACATGTTAGAGGGAGTGGGGTATAGTGACACAGTAACAGAGGATTGAGGCCCTGCTCAGTGAGTTTACATGTTAGAGGGAGTGGGGTATAGTGACACAGTAACAGAGGGATTGAGGGCCCTGCTCAGTGAGTTTACATGTTAGAGGGAGTGGGGTATAGTGACACAGTAACAGAGGGATTGAGGGCCCTGCTCAGTGAGTTTACATGTTAGAGGGAGTGGGGTATAGTGACACAGTAACAGAGGGATTGAGGGCCTGCTCAGTGAGTTTACATGTTAGAGGGAGTGGGGTATAGTGACACAGTAACAGAGGGATTGAGGGCCTGCTCAGTGAGTTTACATGTTAGAGGGAGTGGGGTATAGTGACACAGTAACAGAGGGATTGAGGGCCCTGCTCAGTGAGTTTACATGTTAGAGGGAGTGGGGTATAGTGACACAGTAACAGAGGGATTGAGGGCCTGCTCAGTGAGTTTACATGTTAGAGGGAGTGGGGTATAGTGACACAGTAACAGAGGGATTGAGGGCCTGCTCAGTGAGTTTACATGTTAGAGGGAGTGGGGTATAGTGACACAGTAACAGAGGGATTGAGGGCCTGCTCAGTGAGTTTACATGTTAGAGGGAGTGGGGTATAGTGACACAGTAACAGAGGGATTGAGGGCCTGCTCAGTGAGTTTACATGTTAGAGGGAGTGGGGTATAGTGACACAGTAACAGAGGGATTGAGGGCCTGCTCAGTGAGTTTACATGTTAGAGGGAGTGGGGTATAGTGACACAGTAACAGAGGGATTGAGGGCCCTGCTCAGTGAGGTTACATGTTAGAGGGAGTGGGGTATAGTGACAGTAACAGAGGGATTGAGGGCCCTGCTCAGTGAGTTTACATGTTAGAGGGAGTGGGGTATAGTGACACAGTAACAGAGGGATTGAGGGCCTGCTCAGTGAGTTTACATGTTAGAGGGAGTGGGGTATAGTGACACAGTAACAGAGGGATTGAGGGCCTGCTCAGTGAGTTTACATGTTAGAGGGAGTGGGGTATAGTGACACAGTAACAGAGGGATTGAGGGCCTGCTCAGTGAGTTTACATGTTAGAGGGAGTGGGGTATAGTGACACAGTAACAGAGGGATTGAGGGGCCTGCTCAGTGAGTTTACATGTTAGAGGGAGTGGGGTATAGTGACACAGTAACAGAGGGATTGAGGGCCCTGCTCAGTGAGTTTACATGTTAGAGGGAGTGGGGTATAGTGACACAGTAACAGAGGGATTGAGGGCCCTGCTCAGTGAGTTTACATGTTAGAGGGAGTGGGGTATAGTGACACAGTAACAGAGGGATTGAGGGCCCTGCTCAGTGAGTTTACATGTTAGAGGGAGTGGGGTATAGTGACACAGTAACAGAGGGATTGAGGACCTGCTCAGTGAGTTTACATGTTAGAGGGAGTGGGGGTATAGTGACACAGTAACAGAGGGATTGAGGGCCTGCTCAGTGAGTTTACATGTTAGAGGGAGTGGGGTATAGTGACACAGTAACAGAGGGATTGAGGGCCTGCTCAGTGAGTTTACATGTTAGAGGGAGTGGGGTATAGTGACACAGTAACAGAGGGATTGAGGGCCTGCTCAGTGAGTTTACATGTTAGAGGGAGTGGGGTATAGTGACACAGTAACAGAGGGATTGAGGACCTGCTCAGTGAGTTTACATGTTAGAGGGAGTGGGGTACAGTGACAGTAACAGAGGGATTGAGGGCCTGCTCAGTGAGTTTACATGTTAGAGGGAGTGGGGTATAGTGACACAGTAACAGAGGGATTGAGGACCCTGCTCAGTGAGTTTACATGTTAGAGGGAGTGGGGTATAGTGACACAGTAACAGAGGGATTGAGGACCTTCAAAGTGAGGTTACATGTTAGAGGGAGTGGGGTATAGTAACACAGTAACAGAGGGATTGAGGGCACTGCTCAATGAGCTTACATGCTACAGGGAGTGGGGTATAAAGACACAGTAACAGAGGGATTGAGGGCCTGCTCAGTGAGCTTACATGCTAGAGGGAGTGGGGTATAGTGACACAGTAACAGAGGGATTGAGGGCCTGCTCAATGAGTTTACATGTTAGAGGGAGTGGGGTATAGTGACACAGTAACAGAGGGATTGAGGGTCCTGCTCAGTGAGTTTACATGTTAGAGGGAGTAGGGTATTGTCAGAGTATTTATATCGGCAGACATCGTGTGCTATGATAGAAATTAAAAGTGTATATTCTGAGTCACTCTGAACAGACCAGACTCCCTTTTGTTATTTCCAAGTTAACAAAAGACACAAGATTTCTATCTGTAAAACTAACCACTTTGCCCGAGCTAAAGGAATGCATAGTATATACAAACCAAGTGATAAGGAGGACGGGGGTTGGACAGACTGTCTAAAAGCTAATGGAATAGATCAATTCTAAACCCAGACATTGGTGACAGAGAAGATTAAATAATAAAATTTTACTTTCTATATGTATATGGTCCCATTGTAAGTTACAGGTCAAAACTCAGAATTTGCCAGACACATAGTCTGGACAAAACTTAAAGAAACTGTTTGATCTGACAGCAAATCTAAATTATGACCACGATAAAGATAGGCCAAATTACGTCAAAATAGCCACCAGGAAAAGTTAACTCTTTCCTGGATAGGTATGTTTAGTGGGACAAGACTGCCCTCTATAGACCAAGTACCTAAATTGCGATCTGAAAGATAAGCACACCTCTAGTGCTTCTATTGGGTTATCAACTGATGACGTACAGAGAGTCTGGCCCTTTAAAAGTTAGGACAAAGGGAAGACAGAGGGTATGCAAAGGAGGAAAAAGAGGAGAGAGGAATTGGAAGTTTGGGGACTCCAACTCGGACATGCAGAGAAACCCAGGACAACATCTGAGACTAACACGCTACTCTTAAAACTCTAACACTTAGAATTTTACTGACTTTCTAACCAACACCACCTTTCACCATAACTCATGCACCTACAGACATCCAAATAAATTCTTGAGACTATCTACCAATCGGATGAAATATCTACTCAACTGGTAATTATACTGGTTTCATTTAATTAATTAAATTAATTAAAATTTACTAATATCATTATATATGACTGGATAAAGCACGGTCAGATTTCCATATTTAGAAATCTTAGTTAACTAAAGAATATATAGTTATAACATTCCATTCTGCAGCTGGAATTAAGAATAATTATATATTAATGTGATTTTATCACGTGTTAGCATACCGCTGTTTTTATCCAGGTGTATTGATTTGCTCTAATATAAGATAAGATATCTTTTAGACAAATTAAACTCTGCTTATATAATATGGCAGATTCTCTTATTGGATGGTTCCAGGAAATGACTAATGAACTGGTTTAAATGTTATTTTATTTAAAATTACATAAGAATAGATCCTAATTACTTAGGAGATCTAGCCAGCATTGAAAGGGTTATTCTAACTGTTAGCCAGGGTTTTATGGCCCTTCGCTGTGAAAAGTTTTCCTTTCAGTCTGTAAAGATAGTCATAAATCGTGTAAAGTCTTAACAGAAAATGCTGTTTAGCCATTGAAACGTGTATAGCCATTCCATTGTATTGCATACCATTTTATACTGGATATTCATTGATTATTGTCACGCATGTTACATATTATTATTATTAATTAACTTGTTATTATAAAATAAAATCTATTTTTATAACAAAATTGTGATATTATTATATGAAATACATTTCATTTAACACGATAACGATATTTGGGATCTGAGAATTGAATTAGTGGGCAATTCTCACTGTTTACTATTATTATCCCATAAATATCCCCACAGTATAGTGACACAGTAACAGAGGGATTGAGGGCCTGCTCAGTGAGTTTACATGTTAGAGGGAGTGGGGTATAGTGACACAGTAACAGAGGGATTGAGGGCCCTGCTCAGTGAGTTTACATGTTAGAGGGAGTGGGGTATAGTGACACAGTAACAGAGGGATTGAGGGCCTGCTCAGTGAGTTTACATGTTAGAGGGAGTGGGGTATAGTGACACAGTAACAGAGGGATTGAGGTCCTGCTCAGTGAGTTTACATGTTAGAGGGAGTGGGGTATAGTGACACAGTAACAGAGGGATTGAGGGTCCTGCTCAGTGAGTTTACATGTTAGAGGGAGTGGGGTATAGTGACACAGTAACAGAGGGATTGAGGGCCTGCTCAGTGAGTTTACATGTTAGAGGGAGTGGGGTATAGTGACACAGTAACAGAGGGATTGAGGGCCTGCTCAGTGAGTTTACATGTTAGAGGGAGTGGGGTATAGTGACACAGTAACAGAGGGATTGAGGGCCTGCTCAGTGAGTTTACATGTTAGAGGGAGTGGGGTATAGTGACACAGTAACAGAGGGATTGAGGGTCCTGCTCAGTGAGTTTACATGTTAGAGGGAGTGGGGTATAGTGACACAGTAACAGAGGGATTGAGGGCCTGATCAGTGAGTTTACATGTTAGAGGGAGTGGGGTATAGTGACACAGTAACAGAGGGATTGAGGGTCCTGCTCAGTGAGTTTACATGTTAGAAGGAGTGGGGTATAGTGACACAGTAACAGAGGGATTGAGGGCCTGATCAGTGAGCTTACATGCTAGAGGGAGTGGGGTATAGTGACAAAAAAGGTAAGGATAGTATTAGACTAATGACAGTTGCAAGAGAGGAATCAGTCGGGAGCTATTAACAGTTTAATTGATACGCTTTTATGAAGAAGTGAGTTTTTAATGATTTTTTTGAAGGAGACTGGGTGAGCATTGAACGGAGGAGGGAAGTGAGTTCCACAGGAATGGTGCAGCCCTGGAGAAGTCTTGAAGCCGAGCATTAGGGGTGGGCGTATGGGCAGAAGATAGACATAAGTCTTTAGCAGAGCGTAAGGGCCTAGACGGGACATACTTGTGTATTAGGGCGGATAGCTAGATGGGAGCAGCATTATGTAGAGATTTGAAATTATTATAACATTGCTGAGTCCAGCACAGAACCCAGGGGATTCACCATTACTGAAATTATTATAAAATTGCTGAGTCCATCACAGAACCGACGTGATTCACCTTTACTGAAATTATTATAGCATTGCTGAGTCCAGCACAGAACCGACGTGATTCACCATTACTGAAATTATTATAGCATTGCGGAGTCCAGCACAGAACCTGCGGGATTCACCATTACTGACATTATTACAGCATTGCTGAGTCCAGCACAGAACCCAGGGGATTCACCATTACTGACGTTATTATAGCATTGCTGAGTCCAGCACAGAATCCAAGAGATTCACCATTACTGACATTATTATAACATTGCTGAGTCCAGCACACAGAACCCAGGGGATCCACCACTACTGACATTATTATAACATTGCGGAGTCCAGCACAGAATCCAGGGGATCCACCATTACTGACATTATTATAACATTGCTGAGTCCAGCACACAGAACCCAAGGGATTTACCATTACTGACATTATTATAACATTGCTGAGTCCAGCACAGAACCCAGGGGATTCACCATTACTGACGTTATTATAGCATTGCTGAGTCCAGCACAGAATCCAAGAGATTCACCATTACTGACATTATTATAACATTGCTGAGTCTAGCACACAGAATCCAGGGGATCCACTATTACTGACATTAGTATAGCATTGCGGAGTCCAGCACAGAACCTGCGGGATTCACCATTACTGACATTATTATAGCATTGCTGAGTCCAGCACAGAATCCAAGAGATTCACCATTACTGACATTATTATAACATTGCAGAGTCCAGCACACAGAACCTGCGGGATTCACCATTACTGACATTATTATAACATTGCTGAGTCCAGCACAGAACCCAAGGGATTTACCATTACAGACATTATTATAGCATTGCGGAGTCCAGCACACAGAACCTGCGTGATTCACCATTACTGACATTATTATAGCATTGCTGAGTCCAGCACAGAACCCAGGGGATTCACCATTACTGACATTATTATAGCATTGCTGAGTCCAGCACACAGAACCTGCGGGATTCACCATCACTGACATTATTATAACATTGCTGAGTCCAGCACACAGAACCCAGGGGATCCACCACTACTGACATTATTATAACATTGCGGAGTCCAGCACAGAATCCAGGGGATCCACCATTACTGACATTATTATAGCATTGCTGAGTCCAGCACACAGAACCCAAGGGATTTACCATTACTGACATTATTATAACATTGCTGAGTCCAGCACAGAACACAGGGGATTCACCATTACTGACATTATTATAGCATTGCTGAGTCCAGCACAGAATCCAAGAGATTCACCATTACTGACATTATTATAGCATTGCTGAGTCCAGCACACAGAACCCAGGGGATTCACCATTACTGACATTATTATAGCATTGCTGAGTCCAGCACAGAATCCAAGAGATTCACTATTACTGACATTATTATAACATTGCAGAGTCCAGCACACAGAACCCAGGGGATTCACCATTACTGACATTATTATAGGATTGCTGAGTCCAGCACAGAATCCAGGAGATTCACCATTACTGACATTATTATAACATTGCTGAGTCCAGCACACAGAACCCAGGGGATTCACCATTACTGACATTATTATAGCATTGCTGAGTCCAGCACAGAATCCAGGGGATCCACCATTACTGACATTATTATAGCATTGCTGAGTCCAGCACACAGAACCCAGGGGATTTACCATTACTGACATTATTATAACATTGCTGAGTCCAGCACAGAACACAGGGGATTCACCATTACTGACATTATTATAGCATTGCTGAGTCCAGCACAGAATCCAAGAGATTCACCATTACTGACATTATTATAGCATTGCTGAGTCCAGCACAGAATCCAGGTGATCCACCATTACTGACATTATTATAGCATTGCTGAGTCCAGCACAGAATCCAAGAGATTCACCATTACTGACATTATTATAACATTGCAGAGTCCAGCACACACAACCCAAGGGATTTACAATTACTGACATTATTGTAACATTGCTGAGTCCAGCTCAGAACCCATGGGATTCACCATTACTGACGTTATTATAGCATTGCTGAGTCCAGCACAGAATCCAAGAGATTCACCATTACTGACAGTATTATAACATTGCTGAGTCTAGCACACAGAATCCAGGAGATCCACTATTACTGACATTAGTATAGCATTGCGGAGTCCAGCACAGAACCTGCGGGATTCACCATTACTGACATTATTATAGCATTGCTTAGTCCAGCACACAGAACCTGCGGGATTCACCATTACTGACATTATTATAACATTGCTGAATCCAGCACAGAACCCAAGGGATTTACCATTACTGACATTATTATAGCATTGCAGAGTCCAGCACACAGAACCTGTGTGATTCACCATTACTGACATTATTATAGCATTGCTGAGTCCAGCACAGAACCCAGGGGATTCACCATTACTGACATTATTATAGCATTGCTGAGTCCAGCACACAGAACCTGCAGGATTCACCATTACTGACATTATTATAGCATTGCTGAGTCCAGCACAGAACCCAGGGGATTCACCATTACTGACATTATTATAGCATTGCTGAGTCCAGCACACAGAACCTGCGGGATTCACCATTACTGACATTATTATAGCATTGCTGAGTCCAGCACAGAACCCAGGGGATTCACCATTACTGACGTTATTATAGCATTGCTGAGTCCAGCACAGAATCCAAGAGGTTCACCATTACTGACATTATTATAGCATTGCTGAGTCCAGCACAGAACCCATGGGATTCCCCATCACTGCAATTACTTGTAGTATTACCGAGTTCAGAAGACAGAACCCAGAAAATGAATCACTATCTGAGTTATTTTTAGCTTTGCTGAGTAATGGTGAATCAGTGGAATTCATTGTCCGTCAAACTTTTCATAATATGTTCTGAGTTCATCAGACAGAACCAAGTTACAAAGTGCATTCCACTAGGCATGTGAAAATTTTCAGTTCAGTTCGGCATTCTGAAATTCGGGACATCGGCAATTCGGCACTTCGGCAATTCGGCACTTCGACACTTCGGAACTTCGGTAACTTCAGCACTTCGACACTTCGGAACTTTGGCAACTTCGGCACTTCGACACTTCGGAACTTCAGAATTTTGGAACTTCTCCTGCAGCCGCTTGGTAGATAACTCCCTAATTCCCACGGTATTAGGGAGTTATCTAGCAAAAGGATGAAAGACCTAAATTGGTCTTTCAGCCAAACTTACTAATACTAAGTGGCGCCAGAGGGGTCCCCCCCCCAATTAGTATTTAGGGCCCCCACCCACTGCTCAGGGGTGGGGCCAGAGGGGAAGACATTAGGTCCCCCCCATTCTAATTTAGGGCCCCCACCCACCGATCAGGGGTGGGGGCCAGGGAGGAGGACATTAGGTCCCACCCCTAATTAGTATTTAGGGCCCCCACCCACTGCTCAGGGGTGGGGGTCCGGTGGGAGGACATTAGGTCCCCCCTCATTCTAATTTAGGGCCCCCACCCACCGCTCGGGGGTGGGGGCCAGGGAGGAGGACATTAGGTCCCACCCATAATTAGTATTTAGGGCCCCCACCCACCGCTCGGGGGTGGGGGCCAGGGGGGAGGACAACATTAGGTCCCCCCAATTAGTATTTAGGGCCCCCACCCACCGCTCAGTGGTGGGGGCCAGGGTGAAATGAGCGGTGGGTGGGGGCCCTAAATGAGCGGTGGGTGGGGGCCCTAAATTAGAATGGGGGGGACCTTAGGTCCCCCCCATTCTAATTTAGGGCCCCCACCCACCGCTTAGGGGTGTGGGTCAGGGGGGAGGACATTATGTCCCCACCCAATTAGTATTTAGGGCCCCCACCCACCGCTCAGGGGTGGGGGACAGGAGGGAGGACATTAGGTCCCCCCTCATTCTAATTTAGGGCCGCCACCCACCGCTCAGGGGTGGGGGCCAGGGGGAGGACATTAGGTCCCCCCCTCATTCTAATTTAGGGCCCCCACCCACCGCTCGGGGTGGGGGCCAGGGGGGTAATAGGTCCCCCCCCTCTTATTCTAATTTAGGGCCCCCACCCGCCACCCGCCACCCGCCAATCATTAGTGTATGATTTAGTTACTTGGGTAGGTGGAATTTAGTGGGAATTAGGGAATAAAAAAAAAAAATAGTTATTTAGTTAAAGTTTTGTTAGCTGTGTTAACTGTATTTAACAATGTTCAGGAAGTATAGTGCAGAGGCAGGGCCAGATTAAGAGCCCAGTGGGCCTGGTGCTGACAATTATGATGGGGCCTAATTACAAAATCTTATCGACCAAAAACACTAAAACAGTCCCACCTCCCAAGCGTCATGTATCTGATGGAGATGGTGCATCAAAGGATGCAGCTATAAGAATACACATACTCTATGCTAATCTCTCTCTAATTTATGCTTTCATCTTTCAAGTAAATCCATAACCCCTAACAGCAGTGTCCAGTGAAGCAGGAAGTCAATGGGCAGGGTAAAAGGGTGGGCCACTGTCGCGAATCACGTGACCAGGACTGCGAAAAGGGGCGAACATGCCCAAAGGGGGCATGTCTGTCCAAAGAATTGGACGCCCAGTCCCCTAGTCTTCCAGTGTCTCAGTGTCCTCATTTCTCCCCGTGTCCCCATGTCTCAGTGTTTCCCTTGTCACTAGGACACTAGGGGACACTGAGAGACATGTGGACACTGAGACATGTGGACACTGAGACATGTGGACACTGTGAGACACCAGGGGACACAGACACCAGGGGGCACAGACACTTGGGGGCACAGACACTTGGGGGCACAGACACTTGGGGGCACTTGTGGATACAGACATGGGGGCACTTGTGGATACAGACATGGGGCACTGGGACACTAGGGACACTGGCTGGGAAGCATGGGGACACTGAGACACTAGGGACACTGGCTGGGAGGCATGGGGACACTGAGACACTAGGGACACTGGCTGGGAGGCATGGGGACACTGAGACACTTGGAGACACTGTGAGACATGGGGACATGGTACTTGTGGACCCGGACACTGGGAGACATGGGGGCACTGGGAGACATGGGGACACTGGAAGAAAGATATTTGGGGGCACTGGGAGACATGGGGACACATACACTGGGAGACTAGGGGACACTGGGTGCCGTGGAGACACTGAGACACTAGGGACATTGGCTGGGAGACATGGGGACACTGGGAGGCATGGGGACACTGAGACATGGGGACACAGACATTTTGGGACACTGGGAGACATGGGGACACTGGGAGACATGGGGACACTGGCTGGGAGATATAGGGACACTGGGAGAGATGGGAACACTGAGACACTAGCTGGAGACATGTGGACACTGGGAGACATATATTTGGGGACACTGGGATACATGGGGACAATGAGACTCTAGGTACACTGAGAGACATGGGGACACAGACACTGGGACATTGGGAGCCGTGGGGACACAGACACTAGGGACATTGGCTTGGAGACATGGGGACACTGGGAGCCGTGGGGACACTGTGTCCCTAGTGCCTCCCAATGTCCCTATGCCTCACAGTGTAGCCTAGTGTCTCAGTGTCCCCAAGTGTCTCAGTGTCCCCATGTTTCCCTGCTGCCTTTCCCCCCCATCCTTCACTTCCCTGAGCTGTTGTCTGTCTGCAGACTGGGAGCTGCTGTCTGAACTCTCTGTGCTGTGCAGATGCTCCCCCGCGGATCAGTGAGTAAAGAGTATCCCGCCTATTCCATGGGCCTGGGCCTGGAGCTGCAGCTCCATCAGCCCCTATGTTAATCCGCCCCTGTGCAGAGGAGGCTTATGCCCTGTTAGCGGCCGACTCAGAGGTGACAGACACTGCCTCGGAGAATGACGCAGGGGACGCAGGGGACAGGGACTATGTGCCAGATACTGCAGGACCATCAGGGGAAATCGATTCCCCTAATGCTGAACATGGCGCAGATGACTGGGTACCCCCTAATAATTTTTCCCCAGACATCCCAGTGTTTACAGCCAATCCTGGCATACAGGCTGACCTGTCTGGCTATAGTGCGCTGGATGTTATGCAGCTGTTCTTGGGGGATGAGATTTTTGGGGAGATAGTCACCCAGACTAATCTCTATGCGGAGCAGTATCTGGCACGCAATCCAGACTCTCTTATCTCCAGGAAAGAGAGATGGAACCCAACCAGTGTGCCAGAATTGAAACAATTCTGGGCACTGACCATGTTAATGGGGCTAATTAAAAAGCCCACAATTAGGATGTATTGGTCTAAACATCCTATTTGCAATACCCCCATTTTTGCCGAGACAATGCCGAGGGAAAGATATGAAGACATACTGCGATTTATGCACTTTAGTGATAATAGCAAGTGCCCCCCAAAAGGTGATCCGCAGTATGATCTTCTTTATAAAATCCGCCCTTTAATTGCCCACTTTAACAGTAAATTTGCCACTATATATACCCCCAATAAAAACATTTCCATTGACGAGTCCCTCATGAAGTTTAAGGGAAGACTGGGATTTAGACAATATATCCCATCCAAAAGATCCCGATATGGGATCAAATTTTATAAACTGTGTGAAAGTGGCAGTGGCTACGTATACACCTTCCGTGTATACGAAGGAAGGGATAGCCACCTTGATCCCCCAGGTTGCCCAGATATAGTAGGGACAAGTGGGAAAATTGTCTGGGAGTTAATAATGCCACTACTTAATAAAGGTTATCATTTATACATTGATAACTTTTATAATAGCATTCCACTGTTAAAAATGTTATACTGCTTCGAGACTGTGGCCTGTGGCACTATTCGAAAAACTCGCACAGGTTTCCCAAAGGCTCTAGCAAACAAAAAAATGAAAAGGGGGGAAACAGCAGCTCTCTGCCAGAATGAACTGCTGGCACTCAAATACAGGGACAAAAAGGATGTTTTCATCTTAACCACCATTCATGGTGAAAACACTCAGAGGGTCGCAGTTCGTGGCAGAGAGGAATGCAAACGAGTGCCAGTCTGCATACGGCAATATAATCGGCATATGGGGGGCGTTGACCTGTCCGATCAACTGATGCAGCCGTATTTGATCATGCGTAAGACCAGGGCATGGTATAAAAAAGTGGACATACACAATGCATTTGTCATTTTCAAAAAGGCAAATGCTGGGCTGAATATCACTTTTCTTTCGTTCCAGTTTAACCTCATTTCTGGGCTACTTGAGTGCCACACAAGGAGACCATCAGTGGAGCCTAGCAGAAGAATGGAGGCAGGTCACTTCTGCTTTAAGATTCCACCAACCCCTAAAAAACAAAACCCCCAGAAAAGGTGCAGGGTGTGTTACAAGAGGGGCGTAAGAGCTGAGACCAGCTATTACTGCCCTGATTGCCCCTCTCAGCCCGGCCTATCTATTGGCCACTGTTTTAAATTTTTTCACACCCAGGCCGAATAAGTAGACCAGTTTTGGGTTGTGATTTTTTTTAGTTATCTGTCTGATTGGTTACCGAATCTTGGCTTTGTCTCCCGCTTATCCTGTCTTCTCTGATCCTTGTCCTATCGTTGTTCCGTTTCTCCTTTGACCTCGGTTTGTACCTTGACAATTCTCTGCTTGTATAGCCCGACCATTCTAAGGACCGGTATTACAAGTTTCTCTCTGTGTTCTCTCTTTGTGGTCTGTCTGTGTTTTGGTTTCGGAATCCATGACAGCTTTGCCCGGGATGCAGATGACTGGGTACTACCCCCGGATAAGTTTACCCCAACTATTCCCCCTTTTCACAGCAAATAGTATGCACTTGTTCATAATTTGAATTGATGAGCTGCTTATACTTAAAAATATATATGGCCTTTGAGAGGCAATTTGCAGTCCTGAGCTGCTACAATGAGACTTGGGCCCAGCATCCACTTTTGAAAAATATGGAAGTGGTGTGTCTCCAATGTGCCCCTTCAACATCCACATAACCCTGAGAAAGATACACATGGGGTTATCGTTGCACTAACATGACATAGCTGAGCAACATATTAGGTGTTATACTGCCTTAGCACACATAAGGATAGCAAAATATACAGTAACATCTCCAAGTGTGTGTCAAAAAGGCAGAAACAATGCTAATTGCAACTAGACTTGGTACAAACTAACAAAAAAATTATCCTACACTAAGGTTTAGAATATACCTTTTGAAATACCCTGGGGTATCTACTTTAAGAAATGGTAGGCCTTTGTGGGATAGTTTGAATTTAAAACCTGCTATGATGCTTGGAAATTGCACATAGGCCCAGCGTCAAAATTCAAAGTTCGGTTAAAAACTGAAATGGCTTGGTCTCCTATATGGCACTCTAGCGTCATGAAATAGTGCCAAAGACATACAATGGGGGTGTCATTTTACTCAGAAGACTTAGCTGAACATAATTTGGGGGGTTTGAACTTAGTGGCACATATGAAAAATACAAAATGTCCAGCAAAAATGCAATCCATATGTAAAAAATGCACAAAATTATTTTTTACCACAAACTTTGGCATTTATTGGTGAAAAATGGGGGCATGTTAAGGCACAATATGCACCTTATGAGATACCCTGGAGTGTCTACTTTTACAAATGGTAGGCTTTTGTGTTTTTTTTTGAACAGTCAAACTGTTATAATACCCCAAACGGAAGCATAGGCTCATTAAATCCGTCTCAAAATTCTACTGTGAGTACTGAAAAGGACAGGTCTCCTATGTGGCACTGTAGCTTCCCGAAATAGTGCCAAAGACATACAATGGGGGTGTCCTTTTACTCAGAAGACTTAGCTGAACATAATTTGGGGGGTTTGAACTTAGTGGCACATATGAAAAATACAAAATGTCCAGCAAAAATGCAATCCATATGTAAAAAATGCACAAAATTATTTTTTACTACGTACTTTGGCATTTACTGGTGAAACAATGGGGGCATGTTAAGGCACAATATGCACCTTATGAGATACCCTGGAGTGTCTACTTTTACAAATGGTAGGCCTTTGTGGGTTTTTATTGAACAGTCAAACTGTTATAATACCCCAAACAGAAACATAGGCTCATTAAATCCGTCTCTCAAAATTCTACTGTGAGCACTGAAAAGGACAGGTCTCCTATATGGCAATGTAGCTTCACGAAATAGTGCCAAAGACATACAATGTGGGTGTCATTTTACTCAGCAGATGTAACTGAACACAAAATAAAACTTTGTACAGGAATAGCATACACCAACTTTACAAAATACACACAAGAAGTTCTTTGTTATAAGTTTGTGTGCCAAAAACTAAATAAAACACAATTTTACTCCAATATTTAGCAGAGGTTTGCGATGAAATGGCTACATAGAAAGTGTCAAAACAACCCTAGGTAAATAGCCCGTGATGTCTACTTTATATAAATATATACTTTTGTGTGACAATTTTGTTTTCTTTTATGGCTATTAAGCTTACAAGACAAACATACCAAATTCTAAAATCGCTCCACATTAAAAGTCTATTTTACTCCTTGTGCTTTGTGACCTGTAACTACCAAAAAATACTTTAAATCCCAGACACATTATATATTCTGTAAATCAGAACAACTAAATGAATTTATTTTTAATTACTTTCCTTAACCTGCACTAATTATGAACACATTATTATTGCAAAAACTGTAAAAAAACACAATTTGAATTTTTTTGCATATTACTGTATTTTTTTTTTTATATATGTGTGTTACATCAAATTAAAGCCCTTTCTGTCCTTTAAAAAAACGATAAAGTGAAAGACAAGCTTCTGAAGCTCTGTCCTTAAGGGGTTAAATATTTTATGTATACATACACTGATCAGCCACAACAATAAAACCACTGGCCTAATATTGTGTGGGTCCCCCATGTGCTGCCAAAACAGCTCTGATGCATAGAGACATGGATTCCAGACCTCTGAACATGCCTTGTGCTATCTGGCACAAAGACATTAGCAGCAGATCCTATGAATCCTGCAATCCATGGATCCGATTTGTTGTTTCAGCACATCCCACAGATGCTCAATCGGATTGATATCTGGGGAATTTGGAGGCCAAGGCAACACCTTGAACTCTTTGTCATGTTCCCAAACCATTCCTGAACAATTTTTGCAATGTGTGGGGGTGCATTGTCCTGCTGAAAGAGGCCACTGCCATTAGGGAACACCATTGCCATGAAGAGATGTACATGGGCTGCAGCAATCTCTGTCTAGGTAGGTGGTAGGTGTCCAAGTAACATCCACATGAATGCCAGATTTCAAGGACTCCCAGCAGAATATTGCCCAGAACATAACTCTGCCTCCACCAACCTGCCTTATTCCCATAGTGAATCTTGCTGTCATCTCTTCTCCAGGTAAACGATGCACACACCCGACCACCCATTGATCTAAAAAAACACATGATTTATCAGACTAGGCAATATTCTTCCATTGCTCCATGGTCTAGATGCTCACATACCCATGGAAGGTGCTTTTGGTGGTGGACTAGCCTTTCGCTTCCCATGTCTATCAATGAGCCTCGGGTTCCCATGACCCTAACCAGGTTCACTGGTTGTGCTTCTTGTCCATTTTTAGTAGGTGGTACTACTTAGTGTCTCTCAGCATTGCCAAATTCAGTGGTAGGATCTATAGAATTTACACCTAGCTGAGATACTAACTACACCCTGAGTTCAGCAGGTAGAACATGTCTGTGCCCCCTCTCAATGATATTTCCATTAACATACATGACAAATGCACAAAATGGTGGCTACTCTGTGTGGTGAATAAGAACATCTACATTTTGAACTCAGTGGCGGAACTATTTCGGTCGCAGGGGTCGCAGCTGCGACCGGGCCAGTCACTCCAGGGGACCCGGCTGCCCTGCGGACCCCTGCGACCAAAGGTCCCGCTGGCTAAGTAATGCGGCCCCGGCTCGTGCAGTGTAACCGCTTGGCATCCCAGAGGCTTCTGAACTATATTTCTCCTGATGTCCTCCAGCCTAAAATTCAGCATATCTGTTAGATCTGAGTCATAGTATCTATGAAGTGAAATATTAGCTATACACACATCAAATCTTAATGTTTCCTTTTGTGTGTCGGTGTATATATAACAGCTCTTGTTAATCTGTCAAACTGATATCACTGATTCCACTTAAACCCACATACTGCTACTGCAGTGACCCATTCCTAGATAGACTGGCACCCCCTAGGGGCACATTATTGCATGACACCATGTAAAAGAGGAAATTCGATTTTGCTGCAATATTTGTATCAGTTAATTTAATTTCCCTTTAGTTTTCTTTCTGATATATAGCATTATAGTTATTATTTCACACCTTATGTATTAGTATTTAATTTCTGACAAAGGGAATAGGACACATTATAAGTCTTGTTTTTATGACTTTATTAATACACGTCACCCTAAAAACTAAAATTTCAAGTAGGAAGCAAACACAAATCTGAAAAGTAATGAAGTCCGATTTCTCTTCCTTAGAATTGCCCTTGAAGTAAAAAAAAAAAACCCGCTCCATAACTTGAAGTTCAGCAACATCTGGCTTTATAATTAAAATGAGACAGGATAAAGGTTACCCCTATTTTAATACATTATAAATATGATGCATTAAAAAAGTAAACTATGCACAAAACACAAAAAAAAAAGAATGAAAAGGAACGTTTAAATTTTCAGTATTTACAGCTTCTGCAGTGAGTTCAAACTAATTCGGTTCAATGAAGTCTGAACGTATCCCATAAACTAACACGGTGACAGATTCAACCAGGAGAATCAACCAATCAGAAGATGCTTTATGTGGCGTTACTGTTATTGAATAACCACATTCCCAGTTACTCCTCTATAATGAATGCGTGCCTCTGGCCATTTGAAGTATTGGTGCGATGTATGTGTTTAATGTGTGGTTTTATAAGAAAAGTTTATTTATTTTCTTTTTTACATTCTTTAGTCCTGCCGGGATTTGTACGTTATTTCAGTGAGATGTTTGTGGGTCTCTCATTTTCCGCCCCCATGTTTGTGTTTACAGTACGATTCCTGGATCACTCTCACTGTCTAATGTCAGTTAAAGGACAGGGACGCTTGTTAGCATCCTAAGAGCTTCACTTCCTTACAGGGAACATTTGTACAGCTTAACATCCTGTTTATCGCAGAGGCGTAATATAACTTCAGATTTTAGATGGAGGCCTCCAATTATACCATAAGGACACTCATCACAAGTGGAAGTCAATACATCCACGGAAAAAACAGGTCACTTGTGAAAATGTAATTAATACCAGGAAGTATTGCAGAGAGCGGCACCAAGAGGGGACATGGCCAAGCCAATGGTTTAACGTGCTGCGATCCTGCGTCCCACACAGCGCTGAGTGTAACACAAGATATACAATACTGCCACAGGCTGCCAAAAATATACTTCAAGGAATGAATGGGTTTCAGAAACTCAGAATGTCCAAAGCAACTCAGTAATCAGATGGCATTTTATCCGACAGAAGGAGTTATTCACTAAACAATGAATCGGATTTAAAAAAAGAAAAGAAATAAAATATATATATAAAACCAGGGGGCTGCACTCACCTGAACTATATCTATATCTGGGATACAGCTATTTACTAACCCTGTATATCTGGGATACAGCTCTTTACTAACCCTGTATATCTGGGTTATAGCTATTTACTAACCCTGTATATCTGGGATACAGCTCTTTACTAACCCTGTATATCTGGGTTATAGCTATTTACTAACCCTGTATATCTGGGATATAGCTATTTACTAACCCTGTATATCTGGGATATAGTTCTTTATTAACCCTGTATATCTGGGATACAGCTATTTACTAACCCTGTATATCTGGGATACAGCTCGGCTCTTTACTAACCCTGTATATCTGGGATACAGCAATTTACTAACCCTGTATATCTGGGATATAGCTATTTACTAAGCCTGTATATCTGGGATCCAACTATTTACTAACCCTGTATATCTGGGATACAGCGCTTTACTAACCCTGTATATCTGGGATACAGCTATTTACTAAGCCTGTATATCTGGGATACAACTATTTACTAACCCTGTATATCTGGGATATAGCTCTGTACTAACCCTGTATATCTGGGATACAGCACTTTATTAACCCTGTATATCTGGGATATAGTTCTTTACTAACCCTGTATATCTTGGATACAGCTCTTTACTAACCCTGTATATCTGGGATACAGCTCTTTACTAACCCTGTATATCTGGGATATAGCTATTTACTAACCCTGTATATCTGGGATATAGCTATTTACTAACCCTGTATATCTGGGATATAGCTATTTACTAACCCTGTATATCTGGGATATAGCTATTTACTAACCCTGTATATCTGAGATATAGCTATTTACTAAGCCTGTATATCTGGGATATAGCTATTTACTAACCCTGTATATCTGGGATATAGCTATTTACTAACCCTGTATATCTGGGATATAGCTCGGCTATTTATTAACCCTGTATACAACCCTGCTTTAAAAATTCTACGTGTTGATGTCAATAAATCAAAGGCATTGTAAATTGTTGCTTGTACACATCATGGCATTGTGGAAACGTTTACCCAAGAAACCGTTGTATTAAAAACTTTGGTAAGTAAGACATTGCCATCTTGTGGCTACATATATGAATTGTCTATGTAATATCGGTTATATGGAAAAAATAAAAAAAGTATATCTTGATTCGGTATATTTCAAAAGGATCAAAAACGATCACAGATTTCATGAACACACGCAATGACGAGCGATCTCATTACACGCCTCCTTGAGCCGCAATTGGTCGCGGCCATCACATGACCGACTTTCCTGTTCTTATATAGGTGAGCGGCTCCATTGATTGCCTCGGACAAAGGCACTTTAGTAGCGCTGAAACGCGCGTCAGTTTACTTTTTATTTATCACAGCACTTTTTTCTTTTGTTGCACAATGGGTATTTAGTTAGTTAGTAACTATGGGGGATTACTTCAGACTCTAGCAAGTCAATGGACACAATTTTAGGACAATCTATTGCCGTACTGGGGGATTTGAAGGGAATACCAGCGTCCTTACAAAGGTTGAATGGTTGACAGCAATAAGCCTCTCTTTCTTGCTATTATTCATTATAATCAGTGACTTTGTAATTGACACTTTTCTTTTCGCTGTTGCAAAGTCTGTTGTTTCCAACCCATCCTGTGTAACTTTTCTTTGTAGCAATTTCTATTGCTTCTCTGTCACATGGTTAACAGTTGATTCCTACAGTATACCCTTGATAGTGGTTTTGTTTTAGAAGGTTTTTTCATTGCCTTTCTTTGTAGCCACGAGGGACTCATTGCAAATGATATATAGCTACACTAGAGTGATAGTTTTTCAGGTAGCAGTTGTTATATAATAAATTGGTTATAATGCATTCAACTCAGACTTCCCATAATAGTGGTTTTCTATAGGGCCTCAGAATGCCTTTAATTTTAGCCACAAGAGGTCTTACGTTGACATATAAGAAGGCGTAGCCTGTAATTGTGGGAGGGGTTACTTGGCTATAAAAGATCAGGCCCCCTCCATATCAGAACCGTCAACGCTAGGTTCATTCAGAACCTCTGACTTCCGGTTCCGGTCCACTCACCTCGACCTCGCTCCACACTGGTCCAGTTACCCGCCTTACCTAACTCCGACTAGTCCTCATCTGGGTCCACCGGTGAGGCTTCCAGGTCTTCAGCTCTACCAGACTGCACCACCTGTTCCGCCAGCTCCGGTAACCCGCCAACAGATCCGAACCGCTGAATTCTCACCTCCCCATGACTTCTGGGGTACAGCTCTGGGTCCCATTTGTATACACGAACCGTGAGTTCACCCAAAAGGGTACCCATTCACACGGGATTCGTGCCAAACGCTCAGCATTCACCCATACGAAATTGTCCGTTCGGGATCACTCACACTATGCATGTGTACTCACCGTTCTTGTGATAACCTTCATGTGCTGTTCGGCAAGCCGGTCGTTCGTCATACGAACAAGTCATTCTAAACAAACACTCTATATACACATGGTTGCTCAACTACTTAAAAAAAAAAATAGACATTTTTAGAAATGTATTATTTGATAAATTACAATTTTGTATTAATTATCACTTTTTATGCTACCACTTTATTTTTAATATACAACTATATATTAATATCAATTTATGATTGCTACCTCCAAAAGAGTTGTTCCATAATTCCATTCAATATATATATAGAAAGTCTACTTTCTTAGATAAGATATTTTGATCTACTTTCCTGTGTAATTAATATTGTATATTATCTCTTTTTTCTTGCATAATTTTAACCTTTTCCCCTTAATCAATATGGACTTTGCCTTTTTTGCCATAGACCTAGAATACCTAGACGCCACATTGCGTGCTGAGTGTCGAGGAATGCGGGCGCCATCTTTGACTGGTAGTCGCTCTACTGAAGCTATTGAATAACACTTGGAAAGTCCATCTCACAAAAGCTAAGTGAAGGACTTGGGGCACTTAATACCCCTACCCCTTAATACCCCTAGTCATTAATACCCCTAGTCCTTAATACCCCTACCCCTACAGTGTTAATACCCCTACCCCTAGTCCTTAATACCCCTACCCCAGCACACACGGTGTTAATACCCCTACCCCAGTCTACCCCAGCACACATAATCCTTAATACCCCTACACACACAGTGTTCATACACATAGTATGCTGTGGTAGGGGTATTAACACCATGTGTGCTGGGGTAGGCTGCGGTAGGGGTATTAACACTGTATGGGTATTAACACTGTGTGTATAGGGTTATTAAGGATTAAGGGTAGGGGTATTAAGGACTAGGGGTAGGGATATTAAGGACTAGGGGTAGGTGTATTAAGGACTATAAGTGCCCCAAGTCCTTCACTTACCTTTTGTGAGATGCACTTTCCAAGGGTTCTTCAGTAGCTTCAGTAGAGCGGCGACCGTTCCAAGATGGCGCCCACATTCATCGACGCTCAGCACACAATGCCATAGACGTGCGGCGTCTAGGTATTCTATGTCTATGTTTTTTGCCCACACTTTGAGACTCCATAAACTGGATATGACTACTTTATATTGCGCACACTTTTGGGACATGGACTGATGACGTATCGGAACAAACCGGAAATGACGTCACACCAATAACCCATCTGTTATTTAACCACAGATCGAGAGGAGACCAGTCAGCATTGAGGAAGACCCCTGAGAGGGTCGAAACGCGTCTGCTGTCATCCTTTTTGGACTTTCATATTTATTTATTATGTTTGTTGATAGCGGTGTCATACTTTGTATTTTACCCTTCTGTTGACACTGCCTATTATTTTTAACTTTGTCCCTTACATGTGTCTAATAAATATTAATTTACTACTTTTCATTTGGAGTACTGATCTCTTCAACACCTACATTGAAGCCTGTATAGGCACCTTGGAACCTCCTCTATAGAGCCTGATACGGCTCTTTACTGTGTGAGTTTTATTCCATTTGATTTTATGTATGTTTTATATATACAGTGAGCACTAGGTGTTTTCCTGCTTATATTTTTTAGATCGTTCTACTCAACTTGTATTCATCCCTCAGTATTTATATTTGCTTATGTGTGATCACTTTGAGGTTGTATTACCTATCCATTTACCTTATTATTATTATTATTATTTGAAGGAGAGGAGACTGGGTGAGCATCTAACGGAGAAGGGAAGGGAGTTCCACGGGAATGGGACAGCCCTAGAGAAGGAATGGGACAGCCCTAGAGAAGGAATATAGTACCTACCCGAAGCAAGAGATATGTGGAATTAATGTGAGTGACTGTGAGAGTAACAAGAAGCCATGGACACCTGACACATTATCTATGTAAGTGTCTCAACGAAACATGGGAAGTCACTGTCGATATTAAGCCCTTTCAGATACAGGCTGTCCAATTCTTAAATTCAATTTTACTCTCTCTGTTTCAGTCCTCTGATACGGTCACTCCCTCGTTTCAATGGTTTAACCTGTTCGATGGCCATAAATATAAGCTGTGAGACAGAATGTTTGCAATGATCAAACTGTTAGGCTACTGGAGAGGTTTGAGTCACAGTTCATATAATACTTTATGTTCCCCTATTCTTACAGTTAAGGGATGACAAATCTCCCCTACATACGCCAAACCACACGGGCATTTAAGCAGAACGCAATCCATTTGGCAATCCATCAACTACCTCAATTGGTCATTTTTAGCAGTTTGTGGATGTGAGAAGTAATTGGAGAATAGGACATTTTTACAATTAATGAAGCGTCCACATTTGTACACAAACTTGATTTCAGAAAGTCAATTACTCCTGACTCTTTGTGTTTGAAAAGCTGCCATAATCAATGTATAATTTAGAAGAGGCAACTATTTTAAGAGGTCACCAAGATTGGGGTACGAACCCAATAAATGCCAATGTTTGTGTACAATGTGTTTAATCCGCTCAGATGGTGTTGAGTATGTCATCACCAGAGCTGTCCTACTCCTGCTTTGCTTTATCCAAGTGCCCCTCATTGTGGTCACTCATCTCTAATACTCTATTCTTACATTCCTCCAATACCTGTTTCGGATATCCCCTGTTGTGGAAGTCCTGTATCATGCTGTCAGCCCTTACATTGAATGTATCATCATCAGATTATCCTTCACCCTGATCAATTAGAGTAGTAACATTATTTTGGGCAGAGGATTTGTCGGCGAATTGTGAGCGATATTTTATCAGTGGGATGAATAAAAAAAGAGCTCTAATTGTTCTTACCTTAAAATATGTGGAAATGAAAAGGCTGGGCTGGTTTATAAGTCCAATTTCCATGTTAAAATAGCAGAAGTCCTTAAGTGAACCCTTCCAAATGATAACACATGTTCAATGTAACACAGCCACAATGACACACGTTTAAAAAAATTAGACGTGAATACATATTTCTTTTCAAAGGTGTCCGTATACAGATTTGCATAGGCCGGTTCCACATTCAAACTCTTGATAATGGCTCGATAGCCGAAACATTGGGTGTTGGTTGAGTGATCTCGGTCACTTTTATAAAGTAACATTATACACAGGTATATGGTATACTATTTTGCACACACTGTCGTATGATTGCTACAAGGATGAGATATGTTTACTGATATTTAAGCGTTTTATTTTTGTACTATGGTTTTTAAATCTTGGATTAAATAAAGATATATAGTATATACTTTTTAGGAATATTTGGTTTGCAGTGGAACTTTCCTTTTTTTGTATATTGCTATATGCTCCCCTGGGGGGGTCGCACTATTATACTTGTTAGTATCTTCTGAATTACTTCTGTGTGCTCCTAAGCTGTGATCACAAAACCGGTCACAGCTACCAGCTAACGAGAGTGTAAAATGTAAGTGTGTAATTGTTCCCTGTCTCCTTGTTACAAGCTAAATGTGTTCCACAATTAAACAGCGCGTCTGCTACACTTTTCTGGTGCTAATTAAGCGTGAAACACATTTGGCTAAACACCCCTTCTGCCATTATGTTGCATTTGAAATCTTTAATGTAATCTAATAAAGAAGACATTTTAAAAGTATTTTAGTTTGGAATTGTCCCTTTTGTTGTTTCAATGGCTGCCTTCACTTAAAAAAAGTAATAATTTTTTTTTTCATTTTCCTTCATTCCACCACTGAGATAGACTGCTGGCTGCAGCTCAATCCATTCACTGTGAGCTCGTCAATCCTGGCTTTATTCCAGTTGGATGCGGAGGACAAGTGGCGCATGTGCGGCAATAGCTGAGATACACCAACCCAATGCTGCTCTATGAGATGCACACAGCGTCTGGAGTCAGCGTACTTTGAAAACTGATTGAATTGAAGCTATTTCAGTCAGGAGCCTCTTCGTGTCTCTGTTTGACAACCTCTAGTAGATATGGAAACTGAAATGTAAACCGTGCTCTGCCTCTCTAACCGCACTGATTTTATTTCCAGCAAAATCAAATATAAATATTATTATTATCATGGATTTTTCAATATGAAATTTAGTTCATAAACCTTCATTTATACTCTGGTTATGGTTAAAAGCCTGTAGAGTGAATGAATAAGCGGAAAATGAAAGTGGTTTAAATTTACATAATTGTAATGTTTAATTTTGTCTACAAAGCAATTTATACACACAATTGCAGTGTTGTGCTATATTTATACGCTTGATTGAAATAAATATTATGTTGATATATTTTCAATCAAAATGTTCTCGGTAATAAATGGGTTTAGAGTTTTTGTGTAAAAATAAAAAGGACTCAGGGTTTATTGTTAGAATAATAAAGATTAGGGGACTAGGGTTAAAAAAACTATGGGTAGGTGTGTTGGGTTTAGGTTTAGGGAGTTTAGTTAGGAGAATTACTGGTAGTGATTTCGGGATAGTGATTGGACTAGATATAGTTATAGAAGTCCTATAGTCAAAACTGTCTATTCGTCACTAGGTATATATGTCTATTAGTGTTCCACTTATTTCTCACAGAATACCATATATGAATACCATATATCAATCTGTAACAGGCAGAGAAGACATCTAGATCGTTTGGCAGGCAGAGAAGGCAGTCTAAAGACTCATGGGGGGTTAAGTTGCTAATGAGTTCTATAGCTGGATCTCTAAATACTCAGCTTAAACCCACCAATCAGAGTGCTCTGAGCCTAACTGCATGCGGGGCAAGGCTTTATAAGACTTCCCCTGCCCTGCAGAGCTCAGTCTGCGTGGAGACCTCGCCGGGTGAAGATGGATTTTTTTTGCTTTAGTTTTTTTTTTTTTTTGAATTGCGTCGGTTATTATGGATTTTTGTTTGGCCGTTTTTGGGGCTGAGAAAGAAGATTTTAGAAGAAATAAAACATCGAATGGTAAGTTTTATTTTTTGTACAGGTACTTAGTTAAAGGGGATTAATTTTTTTGGGGGGGAGTGGGTGACTAGGGGTTTGGGGACCTCTAGTCACCTGGAGGGGTAACATTTTTTTTTAGGGCCCCCACCCACCGCTCAGGGGTCGGGGCCGGGGGGGGAGGACAATAGGTCCCCCCTTATTGGTGTTTAGGGCCCCCACCCGCCGCTCAGAGGTGGGAGCCAGGGGGGAGGAGTTAGGTCCCCCCCCTTATTAGTATTTATGGACCCCACCCACCGCTCAGACATTAGGTCCCCTCCTCTTATTAGTATATAGGGCACCCACCAACCGCTCAGGTGTGGGGGCCAGTGGGGAGGACTTTAGGGGCCCCCGCCTGCCGCTCAGGGGTGGGGGACAGGGGAGGACATTAGGTCCTCCCCCTTATTTTACTGTAGGGGGGACCCTATTTTTATTTATTTTTTTACAGTGAGCCCCTACTTTTTTTACTGTTTTTTACTAGACATGTCCCTACTCGCGATATAGCAAGTAGGGGCAAAATTTACTAATACTAAGTAATCTTTACTTAGTATTAGTAAATTTGGCTGAAAGTGTCGAAGTGGCTGAAAGTGTCGAAGTGGCTGAAAGTGTCGAAGTGGCTGAAGTGTCGAAGTTGCCAAAGTTCTGAAATGTTGAAGTGCGGAATTGCCGAAGTCCCGAATTGCCAAAGTCCTGAATTTCAGAATGCCGAACCAAACCAAAAATTTGCCCCATGCACATGCCTAATAATGACAGTGAGCACCTATATCTAATAATATGACAGTGTGTTCCTATATCTAATAATATGACAGTGTATTCCTACATCTTATAATAGGACAGTGTGCTCCTATATATAATATGACAGTGAGCTCCTATATCTAATAATATGACAGTGTGTTCCTATATATAATAACAGAACAGTGTGTTCCTATATTTAATATAATGACAGTGAGCTCCTATATCTAATAATATGACAGTGTGTTCCTATATCTAATAATATGACAGTGTACTCCTACATCTAATAATAGGACAGTGTGTTCCTATATCTAATAATAGGACAGTGTACTCCTACATCTAATAATAGGACAGTGTGCTCCAGGGGAGGGCTGGCAGCCTTAGGCCTGGGGGGCAAAACCAGTCAAGTGGCCCATTGCACCACCAAATCAGTTCACCATCCATGCCCACCTTTTCCTGGTTTTATAACGGATATTGATGTTATGCTAATCAGTAGCTCTTTGCCATACCCGCTCCTTCACGGCTCCAGGCACTGCTTGTTGTGAGTGTGAGCCACTGTAAATTAGGGGCAGAGGGCACTTGCACTGCGGTAAAGATGGGGCTGGCAGGAGGAGAGTGCAGTGCAATCAGTGCACTCCCCTCCTATGGGTCACCAGTAGACTGGTGCACCTGCCCAGGATCAGTGCCGGTGCAAGGATTTTTGCCGCCCTAGACAAAATAAAAATTTGCTGCCCCCCCATGTGACATCACAATGCCCCACCCATATGAACTAACGCCAGTGCTGCACACAGTGTGTGTTTACATTAAAAAGCCTGCAGGGACCAGCTATAGACACCAGAACCACTTCATTAAGCTATAGTGTCCCTTTAATGTGAGGTACATTATAGATTAGTGTCACTAATAATATACTAGATTGCCTACTTACAAGCAGATGAGGATGATGATGGGCTGCAGTTTGGCTCCACTGGTCTGGTGTAGAACAGGATCTCTGGAGGCTGTTTGCAACTGTGGTCACAAAATTCAATGTTCTGGGAGAATTGGAAGCAGCTCCATTTTTTGGGGCCCCTTACACAGCTCAAGGTCTGGGCCCCAGGGCCTGACGGTGAGTATGCCCATAAGGCCCACTCATAAGTTCCACCCACCCATGAGTTCGCTCACAGGGAGTGGAGTGTGTAGGGGATGTGTTATGTGTTATTGTAGAGGATCTAATATGTGTGCTTATGGTATGTAGTGTATAGGGTTACCAGTTTGTGCAGATGATGTAGTGTGTTTGTGTGTAGTGGAAGCAGTGTGTATTTGTGTATAAGGGATGTATTATGTGTTTCTGGTTGTGTGTAAGGGATGCATTGTGTGAATCTGTGTTTGTATGCATAAGGGATGCAAGGTGTGTGTCTGTATGTGTGTGCATTGAGTGTAAGAGATGCATTGTGTTTCTGTGTGTATGTAAGAAAAGAAGTGTGTGTGTTTGCATGTGTGTGTACGGGTTTGCATTGTCTGTTTCTGTGTATGTGTGCAAAGGATGCATTGTCTTTGTGTGTAAGGGTTGCATTGTGTGTGTGTGTGTAATGGATGCATTGTGTGTTTCTCTGTGTGTAAGGGAAGCATGTTGTGTTTGTGTATGTATAGGGATGCATTGTGTGTGTGTGCGCGCGTAGTGTGAAAGAGCTCTCTGTCTTGGCCCCTGTCCTATAGAGCTGCCCCTTCTGTCCCGTAGAGCTCTCCCCTGCACCTTAGTGGTCTCTCCTCTCCCCCACCCTCCCCTAGCGGTCTCTTCTCACACTCACCCACCCT
>OW240913.1:368738705-368893989 GCA_933207985.1 Pelobates cultripes | reverse complement strand
AAAAGCGTAGTCAAGATTCAGATGAGGTTAAGGTAACGGAGAGACATCGAAAACGAGAACTAGCCAGAGTCAGGTACATGGAAATCAGTAAATCAGTCAAACAAGCAAACAACACAGGAAAGGGTTAAAGAAAAATGCAGAGCCAGTAACAAAGCCATGGTCAATAACAGAATACAGGGGCGGACTGACCGGTCGGGCACTTCGGACATGGTCCCAGGGCCCGGCCGGGAGGGGGGCCCACCGCCAGGGCTGGATTGGGGGCGGCATTTGGGCACTTGAGAGGAAGGTGCCACCGGGTGGCCAGTCCGGTGGCACACTGTGAGGGGGCCGGCTGCGTTTCATGCTGGAGCCGCCGGACCGGGTGGCAGCCTCGCCGGTCCGGCGGCATTCCTCTCACTAACGCTGAAGGAGGAGGAGCATGTCTCTCTGTCATGCTCCTTTGCGGTTCCCACATTGGGATGTGGGAACCGCAAAGGAGCATGACAGAGAGACATGCTCCTCCTCCTTCAGCGTTAGTGAGAGGAATGCCGCCGGACCGGCGAGGCTGCCACCCCGGCGGCTCCAGCATGAAACGGCCGGCCCCCTCAGACTTGAGTAAGAGGGGGCAATAGAGAGATGGGAGGGGGAAGAGGGGGGAACAGAGAGATGGGGAGGGGAGCAGCAGGAGAAAATCAGGAGATATGGGGAGGTGCAAAAAGGGGAACAGAGAGACGGGGAGAGGGGAACAGAGACATGGGGAGGGGGAGAAAGAGGGGAGAACAGAGATATGGGAGGGGAGAAAAAGGGGAAACAGAGAGATGGGAGAGGAGAAAGAGGGGAACAGAGATATGGGGAGGGGAGAAAAGGAGGAACAGAGAGATGGGGAAGAGGGAAAGAGGGGGAACAGAGACATGGGGAGGGGAGAAAGAGGGGGGAAACAGAGAGAAGGGAGGTTGGGAACGAGAGATGGGGAGGAGGGGAGAAAAAGAGGGGGAACAGAGGATAGCGGGGAGGGTGAGAAAGAGGGGGGAACAGAGATATGGGAGGGGGGAGAAAGAGGGGGAACAGAGAGATGGGGTAAAGAGAAAGAGGGTTGAATGAGACACAGGGGTGAGAAAGAGAGGGGGAATAGAGAGATGGGGAGGGGGGGAGAAAGAGACAGAGAGGGAAGAATGAGACACAGGTTGAGAAAGAGGGGGAATAGAGAGATGAGGAGGGGGAGAAAGAGACAGAGAGGGAATAATGAGACACGGGGAGAAAGAGATGGGGAGGGGGAGAAAGAGACAGAGAGGAAGAGAGATGTGGGGGAGAGAGAGACAGGGAAAGGGGGGAGAAAAACAGTGGAAGATAGGGAGAAAGAGGCAGAGGGGTAAGAGAGACTGGGAAGGAGGGGGGAGAAAGAAACATACAGAGGGACGGGGGGAGACAAAAATGCTAACAGAAGGGCTGTATATATCACTGGTGGATCCAGGGGGGCAACAGGGCAATTGCCCCCCCCTCCCCTGTCCGCAGGCACCGTGCGGGCAGGGGAGGAAGGAAGAGAGGACCTGGGAGCTCACCCTGCAGCTCCTCTGGGTCCTTCTTGCACGAGCACAGAGCGTTGCCGCGATTACCATGGCAACGTTACCGCTCTTGCGAGAGTCAACTCTAGCCCTGGAGCTGCGGTCTAGTGTTCACTCTCAACACTGTGACCCCCAGGGATTCCTGGTGGTCGCAGTGGTGAGAGTGAACTCTAGCCCCATAAACACACTGCCCCCACACACACACCATACCCATTCACACACTGCCCCCATACACACCATACACATTTACACACATTGCCTCACACACACACATACACTGCCCACCCATATACACACAGACCCCCATACACAGCCCCCCATACTAACATTGCCACACACATACACAGCCCACACACCCTACACATTCACACACTACACCCCCACACACACTGAACCTTTCACACACATTGCACCACTGCTCCTATTCCCTACTACAGCCCCATATCCCAGCAGATCCCAGGTAAGTTGTCAAACTGTTCTTAAATGGTTTGACTACTTACTCTGGAGCAGTAGTGGTTATTGCGCATGGATTATTTATTTAAATAATCTACAAGTGCCCCAGTAGCCAGCCAGCCAACCCACAGGCTGGCCAGTAGCCAGCCAGTTAGCCAGCCCACAGGCCAGTAGCCAGCCCACAGGCCTACAGCAAGCCACAGGCTTACAGCCAGCAAGCCCACAGCCTGCCAGTCGCAGCCAGCAAGCCACAGCCTGCCAGCCGCAGTCAGCAAGCCCACAGCCTGCCGGCAGTAGCCAGCAAGCCCACAGCCTGCCAGCCGCAGCAAGCAAGCCCACAGACTGCCAGCCAGCAACAGTAATTAAGGTAAGAGGAGCCAACTTGGCCTAGGTATCAGCGAGCTATGTTGTGTTGCTATATTGTGAATAGGAACCAGAGTGTTGGAGAGACCACCCTCCAGGCCCCATTAGACTCCATTGTAGTCTCTAATGGGGCCTGGAGGAGATTCTTTCTAACACACTCTCTAAAGGACACTGAGATAGCCTCTGCTAGAAATCCCCTCCATGGCCCATTAGCCCTCAATTGTAGTCTCTACTGGGGCCTGGAGGCGACTGTTTCCAGCAGGGGATATCTAATGGACGCTGAGATGGCCTCTGTTAGAAAGACCCCCTTCCAAGCCTATTAGACTCCATTGTAGTCTCTAATGGGGCCTTGGAGGGGATTCTTTCTAACACACTCTCTAAAGGACACTGAGATAGCCTCTGCTAGAAAGACCCCCCTCCATGGCCCATTAGCCCTCAATTGTAGTCTCTACTGGGGCCTCGAAGGGCTTATTGCCCTTTTGTTCCTTGTGTCTAAAGATTGTGTAGGGTGTGGCTGGAGGCGGTGCATGGAGGCGGGACAAGGGTGGCGCTTGCTGCAGAGTATGGGTGGGGCCTGTAAGGGGGCCCTTGATTTATTTTGCCCGGGGGCCCTGAGGGTTCTCAGTCCGCCCCTGTCCCAGAGTAACCTCTACCTCACATACCTGTCTCTGGGTCTCTCCTAAAGGGCAGCACTTTACTCTCTCCTCCAGCTCTGCTTCACTGCCACCTTATTTGATTGCTATTTCCTGTCCCAATGTGTTTTATACCCCATCTCCTATAGACTGTGAACTCGTTTGAGCAGGGTCCTCTTCAACCTATTGTTCCTGTAAGTTTTCTTGTAATTGTCCTATTTATAGTTAAATCCCCCCTCTCATAATATTGTAAAGCGCTACGGAATCTGTTGGCGCTATATAAATGGCAATAATAATAATAATAATAATTGTATTATTACAACTCAGTAAATTCTTACAGCTTATTGTATTATTACACCATCTTGCATTATTATAGCTTATTGTATTATTACAGCTTGTTGTATTATTACAGCTCATTATATTATTACAGCTCATCGTTTTAATACAGCATTGTGTATACCTACAACTTGTTGAATCATTCTAACTTATTTTATTTAAAGTTTAGTGCATTTTTACAGGTTTCAGTACCAGTATGTCTTATTGTATCATTAGAGCTGTTTGTAGTTTATTTTATTATTTCAGATTATGTTACTATGTAATACAGTCACAAAGTACTGTATTACAGCTTAAACTATTACAAATATTTTGATATGACAGTTTAATGGACATGGGATTCATATTATATTGTTTCAGTTTATTGAATCATCACAGTTAATTTAACATGCATTGCAGTGACAGATTGTGAGCTCCGAGTAGCAATCTCATTCAATATGAATTCTGCAATACAGACAAAGCATGGACACATTCCTACCATACCCAAGCTGTACTATAAATCACAATACAATAATCTGACAAATATGCTCCAGTAATACAATAAACTGCACTATGAGCTGTAATAATACATTACTTGATAAAACAATAAAGTGTAATAATATAATAACCTGCACAATATACTGAGATAATATAACACACCATGTAATATGTTCTAATAGTGCTATAAACTGAGATAATTCAAAGAGCAAGTTTGTATGTCAGAAATGTTTGCCACATGAATTGTAAAACGTAGACACTGTGATGATGTTTGAAAATAGCGGAAATATATTTAGAAGCCTTCTCTAAAATATCTCCAAATTACCCCAAGAAATGCGCAAACTGAGGATCTAATATGCAATCATTTGATATATAAATTATATCATTAAAGGACCACTCTAGGCACCCAGACCACTTCAGCTTAATGAAGTGGTCTGGGTGCCTGGTCCTTCTAGGGTTAACCCATTTTTTCATAATTATAGCAGTTTCAGAGAAACTGCTATAATTATGAATGGGTTAAGCCTTCCCCCTAATCCTCTAGTGGCTGTCTCATTGACAGCCACTAGAGGCGCTTATGCTTCTCACTGTGAAAATCACGGTGAGAACGCATAGCGTCAAAGCATTGATAATGCTTTCACAATAGGCGAGGTAGTCTTGTAGCGCGGCTCTTACGATCTTAGCGTCGCGCATTCAGCTTCCGGCTGAGAAGCGGAACTGGTAGGAAGAAGGAGAGAGCTCTCGCCCAAAGCTGGAAAAAGGTAAGTTATTACCCCTTTCCCCCTTCCAGAGCCGGGCGGGAGGGTGTCCCTGAGGGTGGGGGCACCCTCAGGGCACTATAGTGCCAGGAAAACAAGTATGTTTTCCTGGCACTATAGTGGTCCTTTAACTTTGTAGTCAATAAACATATCCATGTAGGGGTTAACCTGAATTTAAGAAACATTTTAAAGTTAAAAATCAATATATTGTGTCTACGCTGTAGATCCAGGTTCCCATTCTATTAAAAATAAAAAAGCAAAGAATACTAATATAATAATAAAACCAACATTAAACTTACCTGTATCCAGACCCTTGTTAGTCTCCTTACAACAGTGACTACCCCACTTCTCAGGTCATTATAATGGATGATCTTGGTCCAAATCAATGTGTCTCTAAAGAAGTATTGGGGACCTACATGGGCAAATCTTTGCTCTTCACCAATCTGATGCTTCTCATATAGAGAAACACTGAATCCAATGTGTCCCCTTGAGAGAACTTCTCAGTAGAAGTTCTACTGAGTAAAATATTTGGTGGGTGACAACCACTTTATTTAGCAGGTAGACGCATTGGATCTGACTTTCCTTCAGTGTTATAATGCTTGTTCACAGCTAGTTTAAAATCACAAATTATAACCTCATGTTTCAATTTGCAATGCAAAAAAACATAAATTGTAAGGAAGTTTGGGGTTACTTAGATCATTAATCTTGTTGGCGGGTACAAAGTCATACACACAGTATCATTTTAATTTAATTAGCACTTTTGAAGTCAATCTCAAAAACGTGCCTCTAAATTATAATTAGCGGCAACCCGAACTACACAATTTGGGATTTTTACAGATTTTTGCAATCTGAATAGATCTCTGTATAAAAATATAGTTATGAAATTCATGTTCTAAAACATCCACTCCTCTCATACATCAATGCCATAGAGATTTAGTTTTTAAAACCATATTTCATCAAAGTGGTTAAAACTGTCTGATTTGATGGTTCCCTAAGGTTGTATCTTGTAATTACAGCTGCTTGCCAAGTGCTGAATTAAGTATTCTGAGAGGGGAAATGTCACTCCATTTCTAATCTGATACATTCCTGTTTTCTCCTCCGTCCCACCACTGAGGAAATGTCAGAAGAATATGTTGAGAGGTTTAGACCTCATGTCACTGTAGCTGAATACGTCTAGACATGGTCTCTCCAAAGCATGGGTGGCCAATAGCTTGATCCTAACGAACTAGGACTGCCATGATGCTTTCTACAGCTGTGGTTCTTCGTTTTGGCTACCCCAACTCCAAGGATTGCTCATATATCTACCGATCTCCTTGGTGGTACGTTGACATCAGATCGATGGGTCAAAAAATAAACAAACCTCATCTAAAAGATATAACAAGACTTGTTAAAATGTGAAACATAACACACATATAATGCTGACTTCTGACATTCTCCTTAAGAACGAACGCATAATAATGTTACAGAAATATTTCATACTCCCTGCAGGCTTTTTCACCGGGTCAGCCTTTAAACATAACATTTCAGAAGGTTAAGGAAGAAGTGAGAACTGCTAGAAGGACAAATAATACAGACGAGTCTCGATGTCTCCATTAAAAGAAACATCACCATGGGGTTTTGTTCTTTGACAAATGCTGGTAACAAGCTGATTAACAGAGTTCATCATCTCAATGTTCAAGTAACAGTTTCTTAGTTTTTTTCCCCCCGGTTCATGAACTTTATTAATGTCTCTCCAGCTGACATGTCTCTCCACCCCTTCCCCCCTCCCCCCCCCAAGAATGAAAAAAGTTGCAAAAACGTTTAAAAGTGAAAATAAGGACACTGCTCTCAGTAGTTCAGTTTAAAATGTTCAGGATGGTAAGCCTGTGATGAAGCACTATTCTTCAACACACATCAAGCCATCTGTGTATGTTTTATATTGCACACCTGTATGTTTCATAACTTATCAGAATTATAGCGCTCCGTTATTCTGACTTGCACTTTGCAAATCAACAGTGTTTTCGTTCTTGCTTGGTTGGGGCCTTCTTTGTAGGAGGGGTAACTGACCCCATTTGGACATACAGACCGTAGTTAAGCCCTCTTAAATAAAGCTACTTATGACATATAATTTCTCCCTACTATACCATGTCATTGTTTTTCTTTATGCAGAATGCCATAGCACTGCGTTCGCTCATTGAAGTGGGCCTTAATACAAAAAGTCTGGGAACTATTGCTCTAGACTATAAGTATATACTGTATTATCCCCATGTGTCTGGATTCAGAACATATTAGATCCAGCTGAAATCCAGACCATTCGGGCTTGAATTGCAAAATTCGGATATTGTTATTGAGTAGCCTGAACAATGTCTGTTGGGATGTAGGGATTTTGCAGTCCAAATGGCCCCTTATGCAGCCGAATGGTTATGTCCCATTTGGCAGGGGACCATCCTGACTTTACTGTCCTGCTAAGCTGGGTTTATATTCTAGACTTTAGGATGTACCTAACTATCAGAATATAATGACAACCTGCCCATTTGGTTATTTTTTACTCTTATTTGTGCAAATCCACTATATTACTTACTCACAAAGAATATGACACATTGGCATTTACAGTTACAACCAACATTTTTCAACCCCCTTTGAAAATCAGTTTTTTTTTCAAAATGTATAGACGTTCAGCTGTTAGCAATGACCAAATCAAACAAAATTAATGAAAATAGGTCAACACCACAAACGCTTCAAGCGGTTTCCCCAAATTCAACTGAAAATGCAATTAATAATGTTATATACACATTTGATATTGTGCACACCATGCAGAAATGAAAGAGAAATAACTGTTAAAGTACGTGAAAAACAAAGGTGTAGATAATTAGAGAATCCATCTTAAATATTAGCACAGGTTCAAATGTCTGCCTTCCTGTAAGTGACTCGTATTGTATGTGAATGTGGTCAATGTGGGCCATTTCGGAAACATAAATTGGCACAGCATGAATTATGCGATACGGAGACATCAGTTTCCGTATTTACTCGCTTGATGTTCGCTGATGGGAAAAACACACTGTATCCGTGTTTCTCAAATTTTCCATTCACTCTGCGGATCGCGTTGTGTTTTCATTCCTCTTCAAAGGTTTCATTCCTGTGGATTTGAAAGCCAAACTCCTAATTTCATTCATGTGGGCTCCCTATTTTAGAGCCGCTTGCATAATCTAGAATGGATCACATTGCACGCTGATAGCTCTCTGACAAATGGAAAGTTCTGCGGTGCAAGTTTTTCACATATTCATGTCAAAAAAATATTTATTTTGGCTCAAATAAGTGAGCTACTGCGCGTTCGGTGGACACTTAATGGTAACTCAATCCCAAACATGCATTTTTGGTTTGTATAAATCGTGGCAATAGATCTTATCAGCTGTTTTCCTTTTTCAAATCTCAGACATAATAGTTTTTTTTTTTTTACAAGACACACAATTTAATTCAATCCAGGTCTATTTTGTTAAACCACTCTACGAGATAGCTATCGGAATCCCAATGTGCGTTGCAGACTGATTCAAACTGTTGCCTTTAATGGGCATAATGTTGAATGTAATAAGATACAACTACGAAACTAGTAAATTAGCTTATGAGTGATCAAACCAAAATTCAACATCCAATAAATGCAGACGGCATATGTACCTTTTTATTTTTTGCTAATGGTTCCCTGCTGCAAATCAGATTGCACATTCCTAACACTGTACTACGGGATGTACGATAGACTGTGAACTCTTAAGAAACACTCCAAGGTTAAAATACATATATATTTTTTTATTTTTACCCTTTAGGTTTCCTTTTATTGCTTTAGATTATGCCCCTACCCCTTTAGTAATTAAAAACCTTAAAACTTGTCTATAATTTAGCACAAAGGCATTCTCCTCTCGGCTGCCCAATTCATCTCCTTTGAAACCATCCTCTTGATTTTGGACCAATTCAATAAATCCCATGGAACGCATGACTCTAGCAATCCAATCTTCAGTGGGTGGATGGGCACTGGGCTCTCAGCCACTCTTACATTGCTGTAGACAGTTTGACCTCATAGAAACATTGGATGGGTTACCTCTTTAAGTCATTGATGTAAATGTAAGAATTAAAGCCGAATGACCATACAAAGTTTCTAATTTTGTATTTTTTTTGTAGTTGGCAGTTACTTTATACATTATGAGACAAACATTGTGCCCTTATGGTGATCAAATCGTTCAGCCATCCAGACATTGTGACATTCTATTATTGAAGGTACATCATGTGATGTTACGGCTAGAGAGGTGCTTTGGGTTTTCATCTATATACGTGTTTCACTTCTTCCTTTCCTGTGTTAGTTTTGTCCGTGTTGTGATTGTGGTGTCTGGATGATGCACAAACAGCGAGGAAGATTCACCCCCTCCTCCTTAAGGGGGAGCCACGTAACAGACAGAAGATTTTAATTTATCGACATTGATTGAAATATTGTAACCAGCAGTTCATCTCAAGGAAATAAATTAGTGAATAAGACATTATTAGTATACATTGCACGATGTTCCCCAACAGTGTACAGAGGAATAAAATAATTCAATTACGGTAACATGATGGTCCTATGAAAAAGGAGTTTCCAATCTAGAGAAAGTTAGATATAAGAACACAGGGGCGAAAGCAATGGTTTCCTAATGTAGTAGAGTTTGCTGGCATACTACCTAAACAAATGTACAGTTGGTGTATGGTAGAATGGTGAAATGGGGGAAGCGGAGAGGAAGTCCAAGTTATGTGAGGAAGATGAAAATAGCTTTACTAAACAAACAAACAAAACGTTTTTAGTGCTTAGTGATCAGTATAAATACAAAAGCCTTGATAAGATTCCAGTTCTCAAGACCAGCATTTAGGTGCAGAATTAACTGTATTATTATAAAGAGAAATTGAAATCTCATTTGAAAAGAAAGGAAATGTAGTTTAATTTGTTTACACCGGGGAAAGAAGAGGTGTCTCATCGAGGGATATGATAACAGTATTCAAATAAATACATGGCTAAAATGATGACCTCAGGAAAAAGGACACTCCATGAGAGTTGAGGAAAGGAGATTTTACCTACAACAGCAGAACTAGTATAGGAATAAGGAAGATTCAATACATGGAATTACAAGATTATTTAGTCAAATTCGATAACTGTTTTTATAGTGATCAAGATGCTTATTTAATGTGTTGATCAGGATATGCAGAGCTAGAACAGTTAATATGATCCCTATGAATAATAATAACATCTCATTGATGAGGAGAAATCTTGTCATCAGTTTGCAAGGATTTTATGGGGGGAAATTGTTAAAAGGCTAGTATTTCCATTTATTTTAAACATTAGCTTTGGGATTACACTACTGGCTGAGTGTGATGGGTCTGCGTAATTCCTCAGCATTGGGATTACACTACTGGCTGAGTGTGATAGGTCTGATTAATTTTCCAGCATTGGGATTACACTACTGGCTGAGTGTGATGGGTCTGATTAATTTTCCAGCATTGGGATTACACTACTGGCTGAGTGTGATGTGTCTGCATAATTCCTCAGCATTGGGATTACACTACTGGCTGAGTGTGATAGGTCTGAGTAATTCCTCAGCATTGGGATTACACTACTGGCTGAGTGTGATGGGTCTGATTAATTTTCCAGCATTGGGATTACACTACTGGCTGAGTGTGATGTGTCTGCATAATTCCTCAGCATTGGGATTACACTACTGGCTGAGTGTGATAGGTCTGAGTAATTCCTCAGCATTGGGATTACACTACTGGCTGAGTGTGATGGGTCTGAGTAATTTTCCAGCATTGGGATTACACTACTGGCTGAGTGTGATAGGTCTGAGTAATTCCTCAGCATTGGGATTACACTACTGGCTGAGTGTGATAGGTCTGAGTAATTCCTCAGCATTGGGATTACACTACTGGCTGAGTGTGATGGGTCTGAGTAATTTTCCAGCATTGGGATTACACTACTGGCTGAGAGTGATGGATTGGAGCGATTTCTCACCTTACATTATTATTAGTATTGTTGGAAATCTATGTTTAAAAGTGGGTAATAATTTTAGGAGAACACTTCTAGAAAAATAAGAAAAGTATGGAGATTAAATCAAGGTAGGTATAGATAGAACAATCTGGTTACTTACATGCTGCAGAATTTTACAGACAGGAGCTGGGATTTGGTAACAGGAAGAAATTTAATATGAAAAACAAAGAGGGAATTTAAGAACATCACAGAATGTTAGCATTGCACAACATGGTACAAGAAATATCGCTGTTTGCATTAGATTTACATTTTTGATTTCCCCAAATGGTCTGCCAGACTCAGCACAATGATTTCCACACAAAGCAATTGTTTAAAGTTCTTTTGATTGGAAGAAATAGGGCTGGATGGACGGGTGGACGAGCTTTCAGCAAAACGATGAGAAGAAGTATGTTTATCATGTTCTTTACAAGTTATAATTAGAGAATTTAATGAATACTAATATTTATTGGTTTTATTTGGGAGGGGAAGAGCAGCTGTGTGTTTTTTTTAATTAATTGCTCAGTGGATTAGGGATTGGGCATCCCCTTGGGTTATTGGATTAGGGATTGGGCATCCCCTTGGGTTATTGGATTAGGGATTGGGCATCCCCTTGGTTTATTGGATTAGGGATTGGGCATCCCCTTGATTTATTAGATTAGTGATTGGGCATCCCCTTGGGTTATTGGATTAGGGATTGGGCATCCCCTTGGTTTATTGGATTAGGGATTGGGCATCCCCTTGGGTTATTGGATTAGGGATTGGGCATCCCCTTGGGTTATTGGATTACTGATTGGGCATCCCCTTGGTTTATTGGATTTGAGATTGGGCATCCCCTTGGTTTATTGGATTAGGGATTTGGCACCCCCTTGGGTTATTGGATTACTGATTGGGCATACCCTTGGTTTATTGGATTAGGGATTGGGCATCCATTTGCTTACAAGGACATTAATATACACTGTTAGGTGTAAGGTTGTAGATAGGTGCTAGGTTAAGTGCAATATGAACCGTCACTCTCTATCAGACTCCCAACCGTCCTGATTCAGCAGCTCAGACAGCTAGTGTGAGGACCAAATAGTTCTTAGCATTTATATAGTGCCAACATCTTCCACAGTGCTTTACAATTATAGAAAGGGATCTGAAGAAGGCCCTGCTTAAACAAGCTAACAATCTTTGAGGATTTGAGTTTGCCAGAACTATAGCGTTAGTTTTTTTGCTCAGTGACACTTACTGGTGAGATGGTCTGACCGGGATTCAAAGCTGAGTTTCCCGGTTCTAAGGCAGTGCCAATACCAATGATGAACGTTATATAGTGTAACTGATTTCTTGAATTAGATACAGCTGGCATATTAACAATTTAATTTAATTGGACCACTTGCTGACACTAAGAGAAACTTTGGAGAATTGGCTCCTAACTCATGTAATTCTGCATTTCTGTCGTCATGCACATTCTGTTAATTAGCCTAAAACCGGAAACCCGAAAGCAAACTTTTATTTTTAGTCCAAAGAATATAAATCACTGATGGTTATCGGCAAACAATTTGTGTCGCTTAGTCATGGGAGACGAGAACCCAGTGTATTCTGCGTCGCATACTGTTTTGTTAAGATCCAGATGATGGTAATTCTCTTTTTACCAGTTTACTCGAACAGCTGATTAAACTCCCTTGGTTTAAACAACCTGAGCCGCTTGATGGATACGTCTGCAAGGTCTGAGCTGATTCAACATTTTCTGTTACGTTTCAGAATGACAGCATTTTTATTTATTTATTTATTTATTGAGCAATGAATACACTGTACGCGTCCGTATCTCATTGAATATATCAGCCTGTGGTAAGAATACATTGAAACATTGCTAGGGGAAGTTTTCCAAATTCCGCTGAGCATATTTCAATTGTTAAAAAATATTGTTATTGTTTAAAAGGGGAACTTCCACATCCCAGGACATTTTAATATCATGTTTATTGATATATTTAACTAATATGTATTTGTAAGGCTTGACAAATAATATTCAGTGTAGAAACGCACATCTCTTTATCCTGTAACTAGGCACCTCCATCTTAGCTCCCTGTCAATCATTGTTATAAGCTCCGCCCTTTACACCTGGCAGTCAGTATAGAGAGAGCCACCTCCATCTTAGCTCCCTGTTAATCATTGTTATAAGCTCCGCCCTTTACACCTGTCAGTCAGTATAGAGAGAGCCACCTCCATCTTAGCTCCCTGTCAATCATTGTTATAAGCTCCGCCCTTTACACCTGGCAGTCAGTATAGAGAGAGCCGCCTCCATCTTAGCTCCCTGTCAATCATTGTTATAAGCTCCGCCCTTTACACCTGGCAGTCAGTATAGAGAGCCACCTCCATCTTAGCTCCCTGTCAATCATTGTTATAAGCTCCGCCCTTTACACCTGGCAGTCAGTATAGAGAGAGCCGCCTCCATCTTAGCTCCCTGTCAATCATTGTTATAAGCTCCGCCCTTTACACCTGGCAGTCAGTATAGAGAGAGCCGCCTCCATCTTAGCTCCCTGTCAATCATTGTTATAAGCTCCGCCCTTTACACCAGGCAGTCAGTATAGAGAGAGCCGCCTCCATCTTAGCTCCCTGTCAATCATTGTTATAAGCTCCGCCCTTTACACCTGGCAGTCAGTATAGAGAGAGCCGCCTCCATCTTAGCTCCCTGTCAATCATTGTTATAAGCTCCGCCCTTTACACCTGGCAGTCAGTATAGAGAGAGCCGCCTCCATCTTAGCTCCCTGTCAATCATTGTTATAAGCTCCGCCCATTACACCTGGCAGTCAGTATAGAGAGAGCCACCTCCATCTTAGCTCCCTGTTAATCATTGTTATAAGCTCCGCCCTTTACACCTGGCAGTCAGTATAGAGAGAGCCGCCTCCATCTTAGCTCCCTGTCAATCATTGTTATAAGCTCCGCCCTTTACACCAGGTAGTCAATATAGAGAGAGCAGACAGAGAAGAGGAGAAATTAAACAATGTTTCTATTTTCCCTCTTCATTTGCAATGTCTACCCTGGCTGAGCCTTGTCTGAACTGAATTATGATGCCAATTTCTAAATCTTTAATATAACTTTTTTTTTTAAATAGTGCATCTAATAAGGATAACACAAGTTATAGTTAAGTACAAAGTTCCTTAAAGGACCACTATAGGCACCCAGACCACTTCAGCTCAATGAAGTGGTCTGGGTGCCAGGACCCCCAGGTTTTAACCCTGCTATGTATACACTAGGGTTAATCCAGCCTCTAGTGGCTGTCTCATTGACAGCCGCTAGAGGCGCTTCAGTGATTCTCATTGTGAGAAGACGCTGGATGTCCACAGAAAAGCATTGAGAAATGCTTTCCTATGGACTGTCTGAACGTGCGTGTGGCTCTTGCTGCGCATGCGCATTCAGCACTGACGTCGGGAGGAGGAGGAGAGTTCCCCAGCGCCGAGGGAGCCCGGCGCTGGAGAAAGATAAGTGTTTAACCCCTTCAGCCCCCTTGAGGCCAGCGGGAGGGGGGCCATGAGGGTGGGAGGAACCTAAAGACCCTATAGTGCCAGGAAAACGAGTTTGTTTTCCTAGCACTATAGTGGTCCTTTAATAGCATTTTTAAAATATATATATATATTTGTGATCTTTTTCAATAAAGGTTATGTCTTAAATTAAAACACGTCACTTGATTCATTATTTTGCCCTGTAACTGCATTCACCTCCGTTCCAGCACCATCACTACCTCCAAGTTCTCTACTTGTCTCTGCTTCCAATCTGACTCTCTTCATTTACTTCTCCTCTCTCCCATCCAAGCTACGATATAATGACTCTCAATCCAACATGCGTTATTATATTCCCTTTTCCAAGATAGATATTTTGTTTTGGTATTGGTGGGACGGGAGTTGCTTGTTTTTTATCTGTATTTAAGTAGCGATTAATGGAGCAGAGAATACAGTATTTAGTGACCCCAGACTCCGACACATGGCCCTAAAATGTTACAAATTATGTTTTTATTAGCAAAACTTTGTAAAAAAGCTTAATGATTTCCAGTCTACAAATTGTAAAATAAATAAAAAAATAAACAGTTACATGGAAAGGCAGCGAGGGCATGTTTTCATTTGAAGCCTTTCAATGACCTCGTGGAAGTCATGTCAACATTTCATTACGAAAATCCAGTTAATCACAAATTATTCACGAAAGCCAATGAAGCAGAACAAAAGTTTCCCCATGAAACATTCAGCTGGAACCATTACTTTTGTCTGAGTTGAAGGACTGTGACTCAGACTGGTCTGCCATATGAGACAGTGCTCTGGGGTCCAGCTGGGGAGATAGAAAACATGTGTCGGGTGGCGTGCAGTTTGGTGGGATGCAGACCAGGACATAGACTGATCTGTTGTCAAAAAGTTCCACTTACTGTTTAATGTCGCAACAAAGTAACAATGTCTATGAAATTCTATAATTACTACACAACCTCGAAAACTCTACCATAATAAACCCTTCTAAAACGACACACTCTATTAAACCCTATTAATACTACACGCCATATTAACCTCTATTATAATGCTATTAAATACTATTATTCCTCCGTGGTCAAAAATGAAACAAATCAATTTATTGCTCAGGTCGTAAAGAAAATTGAGTGTTAAAGTGGAAACTAATCATTTTTGTGTGTACGGTGAAGGTAGTCAGATGATCATTATTTTATTCTACACTATCAGATTTTTAGTGAAATAAGCAGCCTGACATAAGAGCATATGCTGACAAGCTCATTACAGCCACAGGAATGCAGAATGTAAATATTAGAATTTCTAAAATGTAAGAAATAATGTAAATATTGAACATGATACGGCATGCTAATATATTGCTCAGAATAGATTTTCGGTATAAACATTGATGGTAAATCCATCCATCTATTAATCGTGCTTCCGTGCTAGCGAAGAACTATTAATAACGCGGAAAGTGCCACATGGAGTGTTTGCTTCCATAATGTTTCTCTATTACAGCCGGACTTCAATGTTCTTTTCTAAGCAATGATTCATCAGAACAATATGTTTTGTCATAATCAAGAAATAAAAATAGAGTCAGAGATATTTATTTCTATAACGCAACACTTGTGGATGTTTTTATTAGAACATTTCCTTACCAAACAATTATATTAACAGCAATAGGATATATGGGTTTATTCACTAAACATTCACTAGGTTAATTAATAAAATGAATGTAGGGGGCAGAGCCTGGCATTAAAGGGACAATCCGTTTTCCTAGCACTGCAGGTCCCCTCTCCCTCCCACCACCCATCCCCGGTTGCCGAAGGGGTGAAAACCCCTTCAGTCACTCACCTGAGACCCCCGCCGATGTCCCTCACCGGTAGTTTCTGCTCGCCGCCGCTCCTCCTCTTCCTTACACTAGCCGGTGAGCAAAAATGATCTCGCCGCCGGCTGAGGAGACCTAATGCGCATGGACGGCAATGCCGTACACGCGTATTAGAGCTCTCCATAGGATAGCATTGAAAATGCTTTCAATGCTTTCCAATGGGGAATTTAGCGACTCTGGAGGTCCTCACACAGCGTGAGGACGTCCAACGACGCTCTAGCACAGATAACCTGTGCTATAGACACAGAAGTGCCCACTAGAGGAGGAGCTAACCCTGCAAGGTAATTATTGCAGTTTATGAAAAACTGCAATAATTACACTTGCAGGGTTAAGGGTAGTGGGATTTGTATAGAGTTCTATACACTCGATGACAAAGTACCACTTCCTGCGTTCGGGAGACAAAATCTCCGCCACTCTTTGGAGCATGTGTGTTCATATATGTGAATAGCGACAACCAGGGAAAACACTTGAGATAATTGCTTATTTGCGGTTAACAGCCAGGGGTAGTCGGTGTTCGTGAGGTTATAAAAGGAGACCACACATGTTCTGTTCAAACCGAACAAAGGGGGTAAGGACAGCCGAACAACATAGGAATAAAATATGTTCGCTACATTCATTTTATTTTTTTTATTTTTTTTTATTCTTTATTTTTGATGTGCATAGCATAACAAACATGCAGGTATATCACTGTAGCATATCATTCGGCTTTATATAACAAGTATTAAATATTTGGTGTGATTGTGGTGTGATTGTGGTTGTGCACATTTTTATATTTTATCCTGAGTGTATCCCCAGTAAGCGTTTGTCTAACGTGGTGTGTAAGAACACATGTGAATGTTTTCTTTAATCTAGGGAGGGTGGTGCCAAAGATACGTGTTCCGAGGTATGTATAGGTAGTTTTAGGCCATTAGTATTGGCTCTCATCTGGCTTAGGAACACAAATGGGTTGGTGGGGTAATAGTTAAAGGGAAGAGTCTTCTTATGAGTGGGTGCTGCTTGTGTGTTTCCCTTCTTGCAGAGGGGTGTCCAAGTATGTGCGTGTCTGACCACTCAGGAGAGGTGGTGCCCCTAACCAAGGGGGCGTCAGGGGAGGGGAGTGCATGCTATATAGCTGCTCTCTATGTCATAAACTGCGCTATTATGCTTGTGCAGTATTGGGGTCAGCCAGGAGCTCCCTATTCCTGGGCGTCCCAAGCCCAATATAGTAGGGTTGGGTGTAGCTGTGGGTGTAGCTAGTCCCCAGTCTAGATCTGCTGTGTGCGGGCTTGGATGGTGGCGAGGTGCCGAGGTCTGCAAGGTCCTAGTGAACCGAGCAAAGTGCAAGCATGTCTTCAGCCCATGAAGGTGACAAAGTCGGAAAGGTGGAGCAGGACCCTCGAATTGGGACAGTCCTACTAAATGGCATGGTTGGAGGCCTGCTATTCACTTTTAGTAAGTAATCCTGGCAGCATTTTAACAAATGGTGAGTTTTAAAAGAGAGGATGAGTTACGAATGACATTGCTGGGACTATTCCTTTCAGTATATATTCATTAATTTGTGATACATCAGTGCATTTTAGCAGTTACAAAGATGTGCCACATTATACATGGTCTTTGTTCTTCTACTCAAACAAGTAATGTAATATTTAAAATAAAATACATTCTTCATTCAGGGTACACTGACACTGACACGGCATAAGCTTTGAATGGATTTTACTGACTCAAACAGAAGAGGAAAATACCTTGGAGTTTGTCATCGTAAATAACTTAAAAGGAGGGAGTAACATGACAAGAAAAGCTCCAATCATTCCAAGCTGAATAGGAAGAGGGGTTAGTACTAGGATATTGGGAGGTGTGGATGCTCTTATAGAATAAATATCTCACCTAGAATATTCTAGACATGAAAAAAAATTTTTTCTATAGTAAGTTACCAGCTTGAAATGTGGGAAACAGTAGAGACGTTCTTATTAAATAGGTGCTTAAGGGAAAGTTCCAAACACCATAACCACTATCCCAATTGATTCAATGCTTTCCAATGGGGAAATTCTAATACATGCCTTGATGCAGGAATTAAGGTAAGTGTTAATAATGTTTTTAGCCCTTTGAACACTGAGAGGGGGCAGGGGGACACTGTAGTGTTAGAAATATAGTTTTGTATACCTAATGTTATAGTGTTCCTTTAAACAGAATTTGCAATAAAGGAAGTTTAAACATTAGACCTCTCTATACAGGAAATGTTTAGATAGGCTGTGTAAGTCACATGCAGGGAGGTGTGTCCAGGGCTGCATAAACAAAGTGATTTATTAATAAATGGCAGATAATTGAGCAGTGAGAATGCAAGGGCATGATCTATAACCAAAACCACTTCATAAAGCTAAAGTTGTTTTACTGGCTGTAGGGTCCCTTTAAAGTTGTATTGGTGCCCGGAGTGTCCCTTTAAATACATTGCTGAAACTCAGCCTGTAACCTGCTATGACCTGTCCATTTACCCAGGCTTAACAATTATCTCATTTTTTATACATTTTGTTGCTAATACATAGTATTACCTTTTCACTATTCAAATATAACCTTTGTTTGGCCCGTTATTGAATGCATTGTAGTTTATTGATTACATTTGTCTGGAATGTGGCCCAAGCCCCCTCAGTCACAGTGACATCCTGTTATCAGTCAGCTGTGTTTGCTGTCCGAGTGACTCCCAGGGAGGCTTGTCTGCATTGCCGGTCTCCTATTGGTGGAGCAGGCAATGAGAAAACTGGCGCGAGGTGGGAAGTGCGCACACAGAGGTGAATCATATATTGGTATTTCTAGCCATGCTCACAAGTGATGTCAGGTTAAATCAACTGATTGAGTCAACTGACTCCGTATTTTAGGTTAAAAATAGACTGCTGATTGAAATTTGAAAAGACGTGTAATAGGATTCAGTTAGTCTCATTTAACACATTTAATTGTATCAAACATTAATTTGAATAATGGGTTAAATATACTCTTTAATACAGATAAGATAAATAAACCACTTTCAAAAGCTTTGGTATTAAGCAAAATGTGTAATAAATCAAAAACTCCAACAGCCATAACCGCTTGGAAAGAAGAATTAAATATGGATATAAATATTAGGCATTGGGGTTTCTCATTGACAGAAGCTTCGAAGTATACACACTCGTTAAATCTATTAGAAACTCATTTTAAAGTTCTAAATAGATGGTACCTAGTACCAGACAAACTGAACAAAATGTATTCTTCAGCAAACCATCTATGTTGGAGATGTGGTACAAATACAGGTACTTTTAAGCATATTTGGTGGGAGTGTAGTAAACTGAACAATTTGTGGTTTAACATACAAAAGTTTGTATCCATAGACTTGAACCTTGAGCTGAGGCTCTCTCCGGAGACTGTTTTGCTTCATCTAAACTGGCCGGTAATGACAAAAGATTTGAAAATTATTCTTATCCATCTTTTCTTAGCAACAAAAATTGTGATTGCAAGAAGATGGAAAGACGATAGTGAAGTTCCCTGGGATCAAGTCAAAGCCCAGCTTAAGTTTCAAGTAAAAATGGAAGTGTTATTGAGCAAACAAAAATTAAGTAGGAAAACAACAATGTGGTTGAAATGTTGGGAGAAGATTGATAAATAGAGGGGCCTTTATTTATATATATAAATTCAAGGTGAATAATGAGGTTGACTGTTAATGCTTTGGATAATATAATATAATATATATTATGAGATAAATATATATACTTTCTCGATGAGTTTCTTCCCTTCTCTCTTGCTGCACTGTCTTGTCCTGTTTATGTAGATGTGTAAGTCTAAAGTATTGTTCGTTTTTAGTTAACTGAAATGTATAAAGAAACATCTTATGGATGAACATCTTATATAGGAATTGTTTCTCTATCATTTGTTTGTAATTGTTGTATTGTATTGTATTGTGGAAAAAAAAAAAAAAAGGGGGGAAACCCTCAAAATAAAGATTATAAAAATAAAAAAAAAGGATTCAGTTAGTCTCTAATTGACCATCCTAGTATCAGGGCCAAGACCTCTGGACTCTCTGCACTGTACAACCCGGACAACTCAGTGATGCAATGAGATAATTAGAGCTGTGCTTTTATAATAGCTGGAGTGAAACATTCTAAGTATATTGCTACCATTAGTGGGATTCAAACATTTTAGTAACCAGTTCCGACTTTTCATGTTTCCAACTCCACAGGGCCAGCCAAGACATTGTGCTGCCTGGATAGAAGACTTTCACAGTCATGCATGCACATACACGCAGTCACTCATATATACCCTTTTTAGCAATATATATATAGATAGATATAGGATTTATCATGTGAATGAACATTTAATGCGTAAACTTGGTACATCATGCCAATAAAGCAGTTAATACATAAACTTGGTATTTCATGCCAATGAGCAATACATACATAAATTGCATATATCATGCCAACAAGCAGTAAATGCGTAAACGTGACATATCATGCCAATGAGCAGTAAATGCATAAATCCAAAATATTATGCCGGTAAATTCCTAAAATTTGTATATCATGCCACATGTGCCTCCAAAACGCCTGCTAGTGCCATGTGCCCTCAAACACCCTGCCAGTGGTACCTCACTGCCACCAGCCTCCCTGCGCCATGTCTCTGCCCTTAGCCTCTCTGTGCCTTCTCTCTGCCTCTAGTGAGGGTGTCAGTGTGTGGGTGGGTGTCAGTTTGAGTGGGATGGTGATAGTGTATGCATGCTAGGGTGATATCTGTCACATCCTGTTCCTCGCTGCGGAACATTCTGGCAATGGCTTCTGGTATCCAGTACTCTTTTTGCTGTCCTTGTTTGGTTTTTCTGGTCTATGTCTGGTTTTTGTTGTTGCTGGGTTTCTGAGTTCATTCTTATATACCGCCCCTGGATTTCCCAGTCTCTTGGATTCATTTAAATGTTTGTTTTATGTTGCCACACCCGTTTGTTTTCTACTTTCCTTTTGTTTCAGTCTGGACCTGCAGCAGTGTTTCAAGCCTTTGTCCTTTCTTGCAGGTAAGTGCTATTGTGGTTTAGTGTGGTTGTTTTAGCGAACATTAGGCAGTGTAGGACCTGCCAGATATGGGGTACATTGGCGTTGTGGCAGGCTTTTGCAATGTATGATCATATAATGTAACTAAATCCCCATACTTTTCATAATTAGTGCTTAGCTATGTTTCCTCTTGTTTTACCTTGTATCTCTTGTCTTGTTTTACTTTGTCTTGTATTCCCAGTCCACGTACAGTCCTGTTCAGTCATGCCCATGTTATGTTCTTGTTTTCCTCATGTCTTGTGTACATGTTCTAGGTTCTGCTTTCTGTCCTGCTCTGGTTCTGGGTTCTCCTAGTTTTTGTCTTGTTTTCATGTATGGTGCTTATCTCTAGTTTTGCCTTGCTTCAGTACTGGATACATCCCTGCTGCAGAGTCTCCCTATTCAGCTCTTGGGAGGTCTGCTTAATTACCTGCTCCTAGTTTCTGGGATCCGCATAAGCTTAATCAGGGTTCTGGTACGTGGCTGCACAAACGCTGGTGCTCAACACCAGGGGGCATGCGGTTACCCAGCACCAGACCCTGCTAATCCACATCCACACTGTGACTCCTACTCTGAACATCAGGCACTCAGGGGTCCCGGTCCATGCACCGCCGCCAGGACGAGGTCTGGGTCCCGGACACCGGACCGCTACCGTGACAATATCCCACCTTCCATCCATGTCTCTTCCTCCTTCTTTCCATCTCTCTCTCCCCCCTTCCTTCTGTGTCTCTGTTCCCCTCACCCACTCCGCATGCCCCCCTCCTTTCCATGTCCCTCTACCCCTGCTATCCATGTGTCGACCCCTCCACATCCATTCATGGCTCTCCCCCTACCCTCATGTCCCCATCTTTCTCCATCTCATGGCTCTCCCCCTGTCCTCATGTCCCCCTGCCCCTTCCATTCATGTCTCTCCCCTCCATGTGCCCTGCCCATTATGTGTCTCCCCCATGTGTCTCCCCATTCCATGTCCCCTTTCATCCACGTGTCCCCCCCCCCATGTCCCATGCCATCCATGTGTCAGGCTCCTACGCTGAGCGCAAGGGGAGGCGCTCCCCACTTGGCTTAGTATGCCATACTGCATGCAGGCAGAGGGAAGAGCAAAAATAATTTGTCAAACTGACAACTGTTTTTTGTGCTCTAGGTGGGGGCTGGTTTCGCCGCCGGTTCAGCGAACTTGTTAAATGTTAGTAACAGGTTTGCACGAACCTCTGCGAACCGGCTGAATCCCACCACTGATTGCTATCTCCTGTGCCTCCCCTCACATTCTCTCCATATTCTCTACGTGTATTTCAGGCTGTTTTTAAATTCTCTTCCTTTTCGTCCTGCTATTCCTCTACTGGCAATGTCTTTGTCACATTCTTTTATTACCCCAACCCCACAAGCTCGCTGCCTTGGAGTAACTTTTGACTCAGGTCTTACCTTTTCTCCCCCCATCTAGCTGGCTTCCAAATTCAGTACATTTTCACAACGAAGACACTTGTTCATGCTCTAATCATACCGGCATTGAATGCTGCCAATAAGCTCATCTGATTGCTACTCCCACACTTCCTCGCTTTGCCACTCATTACATTAACTTCCTGTACTCTTTAGGATCTAATTCATAAAACGAATATTTACAACTCTCATCTACAGTATTTTACAAGAGCTGCCCCGTTCCTATGGAATTCCCTGCCCCGTGCCATCAGACTCTCCCCTACCCACCAGTATTTGAAGATGTCACTGAAAACACATCATCCTGGGTGATGCTTCTATCATTACAGTTGCCCTCCTCAGTTCCTTTGGCTTCATAGCCCAGCTCTCTCTATCCCTCCTTTCACTGTTCTTCACACACACAGTGTTGTTAGGGTCAGCTTTGGGAGCTGAAGGTGGTGAAAGGGGCAGCAGGATAGTAGTGTTTTCTTTTATATCAGGTAGCTGAGTCATAACTACTATAGTTCTTCTTCAGGCTGCTAAGGAATATAGAATACCCCCCAATCTGCCACCCCCAGGAGACCATCATTGCTTACATAGTGTGGGTAGGTAGGACTGCATTGAATACCTGCTGTCGGAGCATGTTTATGTTTCGACATTGTTTTCTTGCGTAGTTGTCAAGGTGTGCATAGAGAGGCACAGATATGGTGTCCAGGATGGAGATGTAAGGCAGGGGTCAATGAGTTTAGTTTTGGGCTGAAGCCCCAGGAGTGTAAGAAACAACCCCAGAACTAACTCTGGCCTCTCTAATAATCCATGCCTGTGCTCCCTCGTCATCTGGATTGTAAATTTGTCCTTGGTATTCCATATTACCTCGTTACTTTGCAGTTTGGTAGCTCGTCTTTACATGTATGGGGAAATTTACAACACGCAAGATTATGACAATATCCTGAAAGAGGAATCACCATGGAAACCACTAGATTCTTCCAGCAATTTACTCTACTTTTAGCGCTTATCTCCAGAAAAGTAGTTTGTACAAATTTCCTTTTAGGATTTTGTGCTTAATTTTATATTACTTAAATTATCATATTATCAGATCTGAGAAATAAACTAGCTCTTTGTGTTTTATGCAGCAGGTTTGGATGGACATTTTGTTTAAATAAATGTCTACTAAAGTCACACACAACTTCAGAAAGTTCAAACCACAAAATGAGATATTAGACCTGTGTGTCACTGAACACATATTGACACAGACCAAAAGTCAACCACCACAAATGGATTTTCCTCTTTATTCACTGGAAATAAAGTTCACAAGGTCCAGCTACAATGTGAACAACTCAAAAAATAAACTATGATGGCAGCTTTTTCAGGGACCACAAAATTATTTTACAAAATAAATGGGAAGATCACATGATGTAAACTCCTATCCCACTAGGTTTATACAGGAAAAAAAACAACACATTTTCTGTAGTTTTTTAAAGTTTTTAAATGAACAGATGAACCCAACATCTTTGAGGTCAACATAAATCAATCTCTCCTCAAACATGACATTTTGGTAACTTCCGAGAAATTAAAGAATGTAACAAACCACATGGGTTGTCTTTTTCCAAACCATCAGTCTCATTAATCTAGAGACTCAAGTGATATCTTAAAGGGTTACTATATTATAGCTATTATCGCTTACTGTAATGACTATGATGCCAATAGTACCCTGACTCCATTTCCTGGTAATGGGGCAAACTGTTTGGCAATGGTTCTCCTACTTATATGGGTCCCTGCTTTGCGCTGACTGTCCTTCTGTGGTCATTGATGACAGCTGGCTTCTGCAGAGCTGCAGAAGCTGAAAGACAATCCTGCTAGCCCTTCATTGGCTAAGAGGGTCAGCTGTCTGTTTTTAATTTAATGGGGCAGTTAGCCATCACTGAAAGTGTGTTGAAAACTTGCTTTAGCACAGGTGCGTTAGAATAGATAGGTAGATACCTAGCCTGAAAGATAATTAGAGCTAGATAGATAATCAGAGACAGGTGTTGCGCAGATGCAGTTTTAAGACAATGGGGGCTAAGGACAGAAGAACCAAACTCCTGTAGGCACATAGGGACCCTTTAAGCTTCATCCGATGTTGGCCAATCACACATGGTGTGAGACATGGATGTGGAATGTTCGTGACTCCCTGTGAGTCACCAATCTGTTTACTAGTCTGCTTCCTCTAAAGATTCATGCCTTCGAGCTACACTATGTGCAACTATTGAAACAGCCTATTGTGAGGAATAAAGGGAGTAGTATACTATACCAAGAAGTAGGAAGTCGTCCATTTTTTATTAGTAGAATAATGAATCAAACTAGTGATGTCCTATTTTACAACGGGAGTGTATTGTGCTCAGAGATACATGGCTGGAAAAAGACCTGTATTTTTCCACTATGGAAATTATTATAACATGTGAGTTGAGAGACAGCTTCTACTTAAACATAAATAAACGTCTCCTCCTCAATAGCTAACACAATGTTATTACATTCCATAATTTTACAAAGATGGATTATTTAAGTAAAATTCTGGTTTTATATCCCAATTTTTTGGGGAAAATGGCTTAATGGCAACATGTGTCAAACGTTTATTCCCGTTTTAAATTCTAGGAACATACAGATGAAGAATTAAGTTACATATCTCATACTATTTTGTGGGGTCTGAAAAATAATGTGAATTATCACTTAACTCTTCATCTCGTCGTACAAACCCCATAGAGGAAAAAGTATTGAAATAATGGCCCTCCAGGCATTTGTAATCTATATCTCCCATAATCCTTTGCCACTCAATAGCATGGGCTGTTTTCGGTCAAAACTATGACTTCCAGGAACTTCCTGAACCCCTGCTCTGATCTGGGTGATTTTTGGATATGTTGTTCACCCAGATCGAGGCTTTCAGGGGACTTTTATGGGGTTTTGTGTGGTTTTAAGCTACTTTTTGGGGTTTCATAACTGTTTTTTTTTTTTTTTTTGGTTTTTTTTCTGTGCTTGGAGATATTTGGATATTTGAATTTAGATTAGTAGAGTTCCTGATTCAATTATCTCCCAAGTCCAGAGGAGGGATTCTATTGTTTGTGTATGGGAGTGTCTCACTGTATGACTCTGTTTTTATTGGTTTATTCACTTTGTGTCCCTGTGCCCAATAAGGTCCACCTGGGTGTCGCCATTGTTGGGAAACTTGCATAAAAGGCCAGTGTGCCTCCACTAAAAGGTATTCCAGTTTACACTCCAAAACTGTGTGCCGTCCTGTTATTGGAGGGAAAGAAGATTTACTTCTGTGTCTGCTGTTCCAGCTTGCAGGGGATTCCTTGTAAGGACTAGAGCTAATTCCCCATTCGGTTCCATAAAGGATCGGTTCCAGGGCCCGAGTTAAGCCACAGTGGCGGTGGGCAGAACTGTTGCTCTTTGTTCTCTGTTCCAGCTAGGAAGCAGTCCCCAGCCAGGGGTATAGTGATGTACCGAACGGTTCGCTGGCGAACGGTTCCTGGCGAACATAGCATGTTCGCGTTCGCCACGGCGGGCGAACATATGCGCGGTTCGACCCGCCCCCTATTCGTCATCATTGAGTAAACTTTGACCCTGTACCTCACAGTCAGCAGACACATTCCAGCCAATTAGCAGCACACCTCCCTAGCAGACCCTCCCACCTCCTGGAAGGCATCCATTTTAGATTCATTCTCAAGCTGCATGCTTAGTAAGAGGAGGGAAAGTGTAGCTGCTGTTCATAAGATAGGGAAAAGCATAGCTAGGTTAGGGATAAGGGTATGCTTTTTTTTATTTATTTTTTCTATGTAATGTAATTGCACTTAGTTGTCTGCCACTGCTGCCAGCTTCTGTGTCAGGCTCACAGTGCATACTGTGCCCATTTCCCCAGTCAGTGCCACCACCACTTACATCTGGTGTCACAATAGCTTGGATTTAAAAACAAAAAACTTTTTTCACTGTTATAGATTGAATAGCAGTCAGTTGTCCGCCACTGCTGCCAGCTTCTGTGTCAGGCTCACAGTGCATACTGTGCCCATTGCCACCACTTAGATCTGGTGACACAAAGCTTGGATTTAAAAACAAAAAACTTTTTTCACTGTTATAGATTGAATAGCAGTCAGTTGTCTGCCACTGCTGCCAGTTTCTGTGTCAGGCTCACAGTGCATACTGTGCCCATTTCCCCAGTCAGTGCCACCAATTACATCTGGTGTCACAATAGCTTGGATTTAAAAACAAAAAACTTTTTTTACTGTTATAGATTGAATAGCAGTCAGTGTCCTTAAAGCTGGTGTGTTACGCTAACAGTGGATACGGTGACCAGTGCCACCACTTAGATCTGGTGACACAAAGCTTGTATTTAAAAACAAAAAACACTTTTTTCACTGTTATAGATTGAATAGCAGTCAGTGTCCTTAAAGCGGGTGTGTCAGCCCTACAGCGTGTACTGTGCCAGTTTACAGTGCCACTCATATCATACCACCAGAATGCGGTCATTGCAGAGCTCTCCGGCATGCCACAGTCCAGGTGTTAGTCCCCTTGAAACAACTTTTCCATCCCTATTGTGGCCAGAAAGAGTCCCTGTGTGTTTTAAAATTCGCCTCCCCATTGAAGTCAATGGCGTTTCGGGCGGTTCGCCGGTTCGCGAACATTTGCGGAAGTTCGCGTTCGCCGTTCGCGAACCGAAAATTTCGGGTTCGCGACATCACTACAGGGGTATAGGGAGCTCCGTTACACAAACTAAAAAAAAAAACTGAAAACTCGCGATATAATAACTGTTAATAGTTCCCCTGTCCAGATGTCAGTGGAAAAATCCTAGCTAAGTGTGACCTTAAAGACAATTCCAGGTTAAGGAGTGTGTAGTAAGGTGAAACAGTGAGACATCTCAGTCTTTTAACTTTCTGGAAGAAATAAAATAAGTACCTATTGAGTCTGCCAATATTAAAATCCACTTCAAATTGGATAAAACTTCTTCTGACAAGAAGACTTCACTATTGTTACACTGAATTTTACATTAAAAAAAAACATTTTCAGCTATCTGCTTTAAATCAGCAAAGTTATTCTGAAACAGTGATTTCGCTAGTTCACTATTTTCACTATTCCACTATTTTCACTAGTTCACAGAATTTGAATTATTTTTATTTTCACAACTCCAGCAGAACAAAGCTATGAAACTGGTTGCCTGGTTTTCACATGCTATAACCTAAATTTGAGTTGAAAATCAACCATCATTATTTCAGTTGAGTACAATTTTTTAGCTGTTGTCCATCTAGTAAATCTCTGCGTCTTATAGGTAGTTATATTACAGCTTTCTCTTCACCAATTATTTCAGTTGACCACCCCTTACTTCCATCAGTTACCATGTATCTAATGTCTTACAACTGGTAAGTCAACTGTCTGCCAACATCTATTTGTCCTCCAAATCCCTGACTTCGAGATTTTGTAGAATTATATAAATAACTTTATACACTTAGTCAGCTATATTTACCTTTTGATATTTTGCACCTTTAATTTTTGAATAACAATTACCTTTTGCTTCTTGTTCCAATAAGCTAAACCTGTTTTTTAACCGTTATTTTTATTTTAACCACTGGAAGCATATGTAGAAATTATGAATAAAAATAATATTAATATAAATATTTAATATTAATTCTATGGATTCAGCACCTCCCTCTGTCTGAACAGCTCATTATTCTGATGCACTCATACCCTGAGATTCTCACATTGGTTGCATATTCTTATGCACCACCCATGAACCGCCACACACACACATACAGGGGCACATTGCCATACACAGAAACACAAATACACTGCCACACAAAGATACACACAGATTCACTCTGAGAGATACACATACAGATTGATACACATACACAGTTGCATTGACACATACTGACATACATGCGCAGATACATACACTGACACACACAAAACACTAACATGCACAGAGACATACACTGACACACACAAAACACTGACAAACATGCACAGAGACATACACTGACAAACACAAAACACTAACATACATATACCGTCAAATACACTGAGCACACACAGAACACTAACACACACACACACAGACACATATGCTGACACACAAGGCCAGATACATACATTGACACACACAAAACACTGACACACATGTACAGATACATTCACTGACTCACAAGCACATATATGTACACTAAGTCACAAAACACTGACACATATGCAACCATACATACACTGAGATACATAAACACTGACACATATGTACAGATGCATACACTGACACACCTGCATAGATACATACACTGACACATATAAACACTGACACACATGCACAGATATATACACTAACATACATGTACAGATACATACAATGACACACACAGACACTGTCACATATGCACAGATCCATACACTGACACACAAACAGTGACACACATGCACAGATACATACATTGATACATACAGACACTGACACATATGAATAGATGCATTAACGGACATACACTGACACACAAACACTGACACACATATACAGATGCATACACTGACACACACAAAACACTGACACACCTATACAGATACATACACTGACACACAAGCACAGATACATACACTGCCACACACATAACACTGACAAACGTGCACATATGCATAAAATGACCGGCACTGACACACCAGCACAGATACAAACACCGAGACACACAAAACACTGACACATATGTAACCATACATACACTTAGATACACAAAAACTGACACACATGTACAGATGCATACACTGACACATATGCACAGATACATACACTGATGCGCATAAACACTCACACACATGCTCAGATACAAACAAACACTAACACAAAAAGCACCTATACATACACTGACAAACACAAAAACTGACACACATGTACAGATACATACACTGACACACAAACAGTGACAGACATGCCCATATACATACACTGAGGTACACAGACACTGACACATATGCACAGATGCATTAACAATACATTTAATGACAGAGTTTCTCTCCTGTGGTCTTGGATTGCATGCTTTTACTGTCTATCCCTGTAACCCGCCTGCAACCCTGCCTCCATTATTTGTACAGAGCGTTTACTGCCTAGTCTGGTGGACCAGGGTGTGCTGCTGCTGGCTGGCATACATTCCCTAGTGGTCCATGCATCTGCATCCCCTGCTGACACACTATCATATCCCATTCCTTGTGTTTCCGGTGATAATTGTTGAGTCAGAGCACATGCTGAGAATCCCCCTGAGGACATTATTTAAATATTACACCCTGGATTGTTTATTGTTATAATACTTTGCATTGCATTTGGTGCCGAGTTGCCATTGCCATGTTTCTAGTTTGAGCACTGTATGGTGTTATAACTCACCTTTTGCCATCATTTTATAATGGACATTCTCAGTTCTGATGACACAATAACTGGAAATTCCCTTTGTCAAAGCATCAATGGAAACAGCCTGTGTTATTTCAAACAATTACAGCTTATACAAAAATCATAGAAAAGAGAAATACGACATTGGCTGACTTGCTGCATAAAGTCAATATATTTCAAGTAGTAGAAAATATAAAAAATGTGTAAACAATATATAATATTAAGTCACTCTCTGAATCCCGGGCAAACACTCCACTTGTGTCATTACCAAGCCACAAGCGAGTGTTATCTTACAGTGAAATAACAATTGTGTTTACTGTAGATAATCCTTTGTGCTGCTTATCATTCTTCATCTTCTGGATGATAACAATCAGATGATCAGGAGAAACTGGAACCATACTTATCTCTTTCTTGGTGGAATTCAACACAAGATCTGCCAGAAGAAGAGGTCCTTCTGCTAATGAACTTGTTTGGTGCCTTCATTTGGCAATAATTACATAAGTTATGTCAAACTAACTGATATTCTTATCACCGGTGTGTTTTTTTGATCTGTATGAAAGATGATTAACATGGATAAAATATAGTTTCTTAAGAGCGCTGGACTACGTCGATAGCGTTTCTGAAGCTCTGGATCCTGGCTTCGATCATATGCTGCTTGGCTTTTGTTCAGATGAGTGGAATTTCCTGGCCCCATTCACATATCCAATGTTTGTCTAATAAAAATCCTTGATCCTTTTCCATTAAGTTTTTTTTTTTCTAAATTATGATTGTACAACCGTCCGTGCAAGCCTCTCAGTCTGGAGACTCTAGTTTTGTATCAATAACACTAAGCATGTACTCTTTCTCCTTTATCGCAGCTGTGTCCCTTACTTCTTCTTTTTCCTTTAGCATAGGCAGTGCGTCCTTCATGTCCTCTTTTTCTTTTAGTGCAGCCAATGTGTCCTTTATATCCGCTTTCTCTTTTGGTGCAGTCGGCATACTTCCTCCGTGGACAATGTCCATGAGCTCTGAGTCCATCACTTTATTCTCCTTCTTTCTGCAGCAGTGGATCACCTCACTGTAACTCTCCAGTAAGCTTATACAGAGGTTTATAACTAACGCCAGCCACGCCATGCCAAGGAGAATCCATACGGACACCACATTCCTGTACCAGCCAGGATATTGTTTATCTGGAACCCGCCCTAAAGGAAAATACAGACATGTGACATGTTACCATAAACAGGACATCAGTAACTAACACAATCAACCTATTACACGAATGTTTCAAGTACACTACAAGTGGATCTGAATAGAGATAATGTCTTCTGTAGCGGATGCCTGGTATTTCACAGGTTAACTCCACTAAGATCCCAGTGAGGCTCAGGAACAAGTGATGAAAAATCCCATGAAGTAATAATTCTAACAAGCAAGGTAATTCACGAATATCCCCATACAGATCCCAATGACTGGACGACACACAGCATCAGGAGCAGAACTGACATTCATCTTCTAATGCTGACTACTAGTTCTACTGTGCAAATGATTGCTACTAAAAACTTGCAGAATAATTGTAATTGGTTAACTCAAGACAAGGTGCTGTAGCAACTAAAGAAAGTTAATATAAACAAAGCTCCAGGGCCTGATGGTATCCATCCACTTGTACTTAAGGAACTAAGTGCAGAAATAAGTGAACCTCTGTTTTTAATCTTTCAAGATTCTTTTCTTTCAGGAAGTGTTCCGCAGGATTGGAGGAAGGCAGATGTGGTTCCTATATTCAAAAAGGGTTCAAAATCTTTGCCTGGAAATTATAGACCTGTGAGCTTAACTTCTGTGGCTGGGAAAATATTTGAAAGGTTATTAAGGGATAATATTCAAGAATTCCTTGAGAACAACATGGTTATCAGCAAAAATCAGCATGGTTTTATGAAGCACAGGTCATGTCAAACTAACTTGATTGCGTTCTACGAAGAAGTAAGTAGAAGTATAGATCAGGGTGTTCCAGTGGATGTGATCTATTTGGATTTTGCCAAGGCATTTGATACAGTTCCACACAATAGATTAGTGTTCAAACTCAAGGAAATCGGTCTAGATGAAAATGTTTGTTCTTGGGTAGAACATTGGCTTAAAAACAGAGTACAAAGATTTGTCATTAAATTTTCAAGCTGGACAGAGGTAGCAAGTGGTGTCCCTCAGGGGTCTGTTCTGGGACCTCTTCTATTTAACATGTTTATAAATGATCTTGAAGACCGCATTGAAAGTCATGTTTCAGTGTTTGCAGATGACACAAAACTTTGTAAAATAATACAATGTGAGCAAGATATTACTTTGCTGCAGAGGGATTTAGATGGACTGGGCACTCAAATGGCAGATGAAATTTAATGTTGAAAAATGCAAAGTTATGCACTTCGGCGTAAAGAATACACAAGCAACGTATACCCTTAATGGAAGCGAATTAGGGATAACAACACATGAAAAGGACTTGGGAATTGTTATAGACAACAAACTATGCAACAATGTGCAATGTCAATCAGCAGTGGCCAAGGCCAGTAAGGTATTGTCATGCATGAAAAAGGGCATTCATTCTTGGGACAAGAATATAATTTTGCCTCTTTATAAATCACTGGTAAGACCCCATATTGAATATGCTGTGCAATTTTGGGCACCTGTTCTAAAGAAGGATATTATGGCACAAGAAAAAGTGCAGAGGCGGGCTACAAAACTAATAAAAGGAATGGAACATATCGGCTATGAAGAAAGGTTAACAAATTTAAACCTATTTAGTTTAGAAAAACGTCGCCTGAGAGGGGATATGATAACATGATACAAATATATTCGGGGCCAATACAAACCATTGTGTGGAAATCTATTCACAAACCGGACTTTACATAGGACACGAGGCCATGCGTTTAGACTGGAAGAAAGAAGATTTCGTCTAAGGCAAAGGAAAGGTTTTTTTACTGTAAGAACAATCAGGATGTGGAATTCTCTGCCTGAAGAAGTGGTTTTATCAGAGTCCATACAGATGTTCAAATGGCTACTAGATGCATACTTGCAAGAACAGAATATTCAAGGATATAATCTTTCAATGTAGGGTAATAACTGCTTGATCCAAGGATAAATCTGACTGCCATTCTGGGGTCAAGAAGGAATTTTTTTCCTAGCTTGTTGCAAAATTGTGCTTCAAACTGGGTTTTTTTGCCTTCTTTTGGATCAACAGCAAAAAAACAAATGTGAGGTAGGCTGAACTTGATGGATGCAAGTCTCTTTTCAGCTATGTAACTATGATAATTTATAAGGACACTGTAGTCCCCAAAACAACTTTAGCTTAGTGAAGCAGTTTTGGTGTATAGATCATGCCCCTGCCGTCTCACTGTTCAATTCTCTGCCATTTAGGAGTTAAATCACTTTGTTTATGCAGCCCTAGTCACACACCCCTGCTGTGACCTACACTCTACACTATTTCTGTAAAGAGAGATCTAGTGTTCAAACTTCCTTTATTGGACAGTTTGTTTAATTTAGAATTTCTTGGACCCTAATCTGTTAATAGCCTGCAGGTGTGTGATTAAAGGTCAATTAACAGAGAAGGAGATAAGAACTTCTAAAGTAAATTAAACAATTATTTTCACATTGGCTGCGTGAGTCACAGCCAGGGGAGGTGTGGTTTGGGCAGCATAACCAGCAACAAAAGTGATTAAACTCCTAAATAGCAGAGATTTGAGCAGTTAGACTGCAGGAGCAGGATTTAGCACTATCACACATCTACTTGTGCTCGCTATGCAGTAGAGGAGAATTAGAGGACTAAGCATTTCAGTAGGTATGGGCAGCCTTAGTTTCGGTCACCTCACCAGACAGCCTGGCACACAGGACCCATATCTATCTGAATGGCATCCCCCTTTACATATGGAGCCAGTAAAAGCTAATTGTGCCACCTCCTGCAAGTCCTTGTTCACAACCCTCCTTCGCTGTCCTGGCCAACAAGGTGCCAAGTGTGATTTAGATATGTGTGAATATGATACATATATATCCCTATTTCATTTAGATTTTGTCCCACATTCAACATTGGATATAAATGGTATTTCTGTTCTATACTTATAATGTATAACCTGTCTGAAACATTGAAGATACAAACACCATATAACATTATATACTGTCTAAATCATAAAATCATTATATCAAATGTAAATTTCACATTTTAATTCTCATATTTTCTGGTATTCCTGACCAACTGCTTATACACAAAACTGTAAAAGTGCTAAGAATGTCAATCTAACCTCTTTTTACTCAGTATTGAAAACGTTACACTGTATTTCTCCCCTTCCTCGAAGCATTTTCCTGTACATTCAGGATACCCACCGATTACGTAGTCTCCAAAGCCTATTGTGCTGAGGGTGATGAAGGCATAGTAAAATCCTTCCTCGTACGTCCATCCTTCGATGCCTTTAAAGAGTATCGGTGGAAGCAGGAAGAACAGCAGGAGACCCATCACAAGCGCAAAGAAATACGCCAAGATCTTTGCTGTCTTTTATATCATAAACAAAACAAAAGAAACACAAGTTTTATTATATAATCACACACTTTTTAATAGATATCAATATTAATGGCGATTATATATTAATCCAGTTATCCACTACTCCAGTTAATAAAATGATTACAAGACACCAGCGCAGTAAATTAAACATTTTGTCAAGTCAATACCTGCTGATGAATTTTTTCCTCTAGTAGATTTGCACATTTGTGCACTGCGGAGAGCATTCTCTGCCCAATTCGATTCAGAAGAATCAAGTTCAGTGGAATCCCAAACAGAGCGAAGAAAATGCAGAAGATCCGACCGCCCACAGTCGCTGGACTAATATTCCCGTAACCTTTATAAAGAAAACAGAAGAGTACTTTTACAGTAACATTGAAACATAGGTTTACATGTTACTGTCCAAACATTAACATAATGAAGGAATTAGTGAAGCTATACAACAAGTTTAGCTCTTACACATCACAGCGTGAAATGGGAAAACAAAGGACATACAGGCAGATAACGCGTTTCATGGAATAATATTTATATAGATTTTCATGTGAACTTTCTATGTCCATGTCACATTGCAATGAATGGAAACCACCAGCCAGAGCAAGTAGCTTCCATCACCAGCCATCATATTCTCATGTCCTCCAAGACAAATTTTGGAAGCCACATCCTTCTCTACTTAGTGGTTGTAAAGAGCTCAAAGGGAAATTACATACATCAGGTACAGCATACTATCATCAACTTTTGAAAACAAGAGACTATCAGGAGGGCAAAGGATGATTCTAGGAATAGAGTGGGGTTCATGCTATTGACGCAATTCTCATCAAAGCATGCTCATTCTGTCATACATAGGTGCCAGGCTCACCCAGCATTGCATCGAACCAGGGATGTCCACACGCAGAGTGCTACTGGTCACATAGGTACCAGGCTCACCCAGCATTGCATCGAACCAGGGATGTCCACACGCAGAGTGCTACTGGTCACATAGGTACCAGGCTCACCCAGCATTGCATCGAACCAGGGATGTCCACACGCAGAGTGCTACTGATCACATAGGTACCAGGCTCACCCAGCATTGCATCGAACCAGGGATGTCCACACGCAGAGTGCTAATGGTCACATAGGTACCAGGCTCACCCAGCATTGCATCAAACCAGGGATGTCCACACGCGGAGTGCTACTGATCACATAGGTATCAGGCTCACCCAGCATTGCATCGAACCAGGGATGTCCACACGCAGAGTGCTACTGGTCACATAGGTACCAGGCTCACCCAGCATTGCATCGAACCAGAGATGTCCACACGCAGAGTGCTACTGATCACATAGGTACCAGGTTCACCCAGCATTGCATCGAACCAGGGATGTCCACACGCAGAGTGCTACTGGTCACATAGGTACCAGGCTCACCCAGCATTGCATCGAACCAGGGATGTCCACACGCAGAGTGCTACTGATCACATAGGTACCAGGCTCACCCAGCATTGCATCGAACCAGAGATGTCCACACGCAGAGTGCTACTGATCACATAGGTACCAGGCTCACCCAGCATTGCATCGAACTAGGGATGTCCACACGCAGAGTGCTACTGATCACATAGGTACCAGGCTCACCCAGCATTGCATCGAACCAGGGATGTCCACACGCAGAGTGCTACTGGTCACATAGGTAACAGGCTCACCCAGCATTGCATCGAACCAGGGATGTCCACACGCAGAGTGCTACTGGTCACATAGGTACCAGGCTCACCCAGCATTGCATCGAACCAGGGATGTCCACACGCAGAGTGCTACTGGTCACATAGGTACCAGGCTCACCCAACATTGCATCGAACCAGGGATGTCCACACGCAGAGTGCTACTGGTCACATAGGTACCAGGCTCACCCAACATTGCATCGAACCAGGGATGTCCACACGCAGAGTGCTACTGGTCACATAGGTACCAGGCTCACCCAACATTGCATCGAACCAGGGATGTCCACACGCAGAGTGCTACTGGTCACATAGGTACCAGGCTCACCCAACATTGCATCGAACCAGGGATGTCCACACGCAGAGTGCTACTGGTCACATAGGTACCAGGCTCACCCAACATTGCATTGAACCAGGGATGTCCACACGCAGAGTGCTACTGGTCACATTATCCTGGAATTCTTAATACAGTGATATACATACTGTCACAACACTTTTTCCACATTGCCAGATGTCACCAGAATCTAAATTTTAGATTTGCCCTTGCAAATGAAACACGGTATCTTCATAGGTCGGCATACATTTTTTTTACATTACTTTGCACATTTTTAGCACATTATCTGTATTAAAAAATTTTTTTTCCTATTGGCTAGCTTGTCCTTTTAAAATGACTGATAAGATGGTATTTGAGTATTTCAATTGAACTAGAGTGGGGGGTCAGCAACCTATGACATGTGTGCCATGCACGGTACTCGAGGTGTCTTTGCATCGCACTCAAGCCTGCCAGATCCAAACAGGCTCAGGCCTATCAGCAGTCCCTGTGGGATTTCAGACCTCTGCTCGTGCAAACCGAGCAGGTGGTGATAGACAATCCTCACTATATGCATTGCAGCACTTACCAGAAGTGATCTCAGATCACTTCCTCTCAGCACTTGTGAATGGGAATCTGGAGTAGAGCAGCCCGCAGCAGTTATTGCAGCTCCGGTCCTTGACCTGTACCTGGCCAGCCTGGTCCCCACTGGGGCCCCAGGGAAACCACCCACACAGCTAGATATACACTGAGCTGCAGACTAAGCCCCCCAATATATAATACAAACAGCCCATTCACAGTCCCCCCAAACACAACACCACTGACAATCCATATACACGCACCCAACCCCACAAACAGCCTCTCACATGCAATACCACAAGCTACCCCACACATATATACACCATGTGACATATAACACACATACACAATTACACAAGTAGCCCCCATACATGGTATCATTACACAATACCACAAACTACTCATGAAAATATACAATGTAACAGCCCACAGACACACAAAGGCATTGCTACAAAGTAACAGCAGCACCCATAAACAACACAAACAGAATACGGCAACAAACACAACCATTTCATAAAATAAGACTGGCACTCCAAGGTTTGCCAGTACTAGAGCATATACTGTGCTTATTCGTAAGCTGTTACAAGAACATTATACTGAACACCGGCCCAATAAAAAATTTTTTTATGTAAATGGACACAATTTTAAAATATGTTGGCATTCCAGAAAATAAAATGTTTACAAAACAATTATTTTGTTTAAAACAAATAAAATCGATTTAATCTCTTTCCAGTTTTTCCAAACATGGATTCCTTGTTGTTTCACTAAGAATTGTGCCATATATATATTTGTTTCATAATAAAGTCCTGAATAAAATCAGCAAAGGGACAGTGAGCCATTTTCAAGTACACCTGTTCATCTGTGCCCAATTCAAACACTAGGTGGCAGCATGTTCCTACAGGAATGGTACTAAACACATACTGTAACTGGCTTGGCACATGAATTACTGCACAATCTGTGTCGGATGCTGGCAGAACTTCCCAAAAACAAATGTTTAGCTGTTTATTTTTAAATGTCTTAATGATAAAGTTGTGTTCATATTGCCTTCTGTTTCTGACTGAATCTTTTTTTCAAACTTTGCAACATGCATGCACCAGATCCCACATTCGTGGTTACTTTCTCATTCTTTATAAAGTGTTATTATTTTATTATTATTTTATTATTTATATAGCGCCATCAGATTCCGTAGCTCTGTACAATGGTAACGTTTTAAAAGTTTTTAGACCTGACAGTAGGAGGGGGTTTATCGGAGTGACCAAAAATGGTATTATTGTTACTAAGCGTGTCTATCAATGATGTGTTGTACTACGGAAAATCCAATTATGATAATTATAATTAATAAAAAATTGGGGTGAACACCTTAATCCATCAATAAGGCTGGGGTGTCCAAAGTTTGTGTGACGCTGGCTCAGAATACTAGGAGTTGTAATGCAACCTATACGTAGATGACTGGAATTAGTAACCACTGGTTAGGGGCATTTTATTTTTAATGGAAAATGGTAAATCAGTATTTAAAAATAACACAAATTCTACCTATATTGATTGATGTAACAGCAATATAAAAAGCCATATTCACGTAAACACAGTGTAATGTGTGAATACAAAATTATTTTGAAATATGAATAACCTAGAACCACTAACTGTTTAAGTGCAGTGAGCAGACTGTAGTTCCACAGGTGCCCACTAGGGGCTGCTTGATAAGCTCCTTAAGAGTTGCAGCTTTAATAATAACAAAGTATTTAACCAGGAAAGGTACATTCAGATTACTCTGGTTTCCAAGTACATCCTGGGGATGTTACTATTACCCAATCACATGGTACTCATTTTATCTACCTCGGAAGGATGAAGAGCTGAGTTGACCCTGCAAGGATTTGAATCTGCAACCAAGAGTTGAACAGATTGAAGTGCTGATGCATTAGCCCACAGAGGTGTGTGTGTGTGTGTGTGTGTGTGTGTGTGTGTGTGTGTATATATGTGTGTGTAGAAAACCACAATTAAAATGGCTACAGCGAATCATAAGAAAGAGGATCACTATACTTAGCAGGATAAAACCGAAATAAGTAAAGATGGTATTTTCTGACCATTATAGAATGTTTACTTGTCAGTTTATAAAACAATCTTGTAATATTTATCAAATACATGAAATATACAGCACAAAATGAACAAAATCATGTTTTTCAAAGTCCACGAAAAACACAGCTGTGTAGAAAGATTATTTTGTTTGTTCAAAGAAATGGATATAACCTAAAAAGGCACCACTTCACATGACCCCTTGCCCTATTATTATACTCCTAGTACCACATGACCTCTTGCCTTATTATTATACTCCTAGTATCACATGACCTCTTGCCTTAATATCATACTCCTAGCCAACTGCATGGACCTGACTAAGCTTCACGGTGGCAAGAATGAAAGTTGTAGATTATTTCATAAAGAGAAATGCTGCCCCCTGGTGGACTTATTAAAGAACACTAAAACACCGAACGCGTATAGCACATAAAGCAGCATGGTAAATATATACTGATCGTTCATCCATTCCACCCCACACCGGTAAATATATACTGATCATTCATCCATTCCACCCACACGGGTAAATATATACTGATCATTCATCCATTCCACCCCATACCGGTAAATATATACTGATCATTCATCCATTCCACCCACACCGGTAAATATACACTGATCATTCATCCATTCCACCCATACCGGTAAATATACACTGATCATTCATCCATTCCACCCCATACCGGTAAATATATACTGATCGTTCATCCATTCCACCCCACACCGGTAAATATATATTGATCATTCATCCATTCCACCCACACCGGTAAATATATACTGATCATTCATCCATTCCACCCACACCGGTAAATATATACTGATCATTCATCCATTCCACCCCACACCGGTAAATATATACTGATCATTCATTCATTCACCCACACCGGTAAATATATACTGATCATTCATTCATTCCACCCACACCGGTAAATATATACTGATCGTTCATCCATTCAACCCACACCGGTAAATATATACTGATCATTCATTCATTCACCCACACCGGTAAATACATACTGATCATTCATCCATTCCACCCCACACCGGTAAATATATACTGATCATTCATTCATTCACCCACACCGGTAAATATATACTGATCATTCATCCATTCCACACCACACCGGTAAATATATACTGATCATTCATCCATTCCACCCACACTGGTAAATATATACTGATCATTCATCCATTCCACCCACACCGGTAAATATATACTGATCATTCATCCATTTCACACCACACCGGTAAATATATACTGATCATTCATCCATTCCACCCACACCGGTAAATATATACTGATCATTCATTCATTCACCCACACCGGTAAATATATACTGATCATTCATTCATTCCACCCACACTGGTAAATATATACTGATCATTCATCCATTCCACCCCACACCGGTAAATATATACTGATCATTCATCCATTCCACCCCATACCGGTAAATATATACTGATCATTCATCCATTCCACCCACACCGGTAAATATATACTGATTATTCATCCATTCCACCCCACACCGGTAAATATATACTGATCATTCATCCATTCCACCCACACCGGTAAATATATACTGATCATTCATCCATTCCACCCCTTACCGGTAAATATATACTGATCATTCATCCATTCCACCCCATACCGGAAAATATATACTGATCATTCATCCATTCCACCCACACCGGTAAATATATACTGATCATTCATCCATTCCACCCACACCGGTAAATATATACTGATCATTCATTCATTCCACCCACACCGGTAAATATATACTGATCATTCATCCATTCCACCCAATAACGGTAAATATATACTGATCATTCATCCATTCCACCCACACCGGTAAATATATACTGATCATTCATCCATTCCACCCCATACCGGTAAATATATACTGATCATTCATCCATTCCACCCACACCGGTAAATATATACTGATCATTCATCCATTCCACCCACACCGGTAAATATATACTGATCATTCATTCATTCCACCCACACCGGTAAATATATACTGATCATTCATCCATTCCACCCAATAACGGTAAATATATACTGATCATTCATCCATTCCACCCACACCGGTAAATATATACTGATCATTCATCTATTCTACCCACACCAGTAAATATATACTGATCATTCATCCATTCCACCCCACACTGGTAAATATATACTGATCGTTCATCCATTCCACCCACACTGGTAAATATATACTGATCATTCATCCATTCCACCCAATAACGGTAAATATGAGATGAAGTGCTGTCCTTACAAGGTTCCGTGGACAACAAATTCAGGATCTAAACAAAAATGACAGTAACATATGTAAATATTTAGAGCCTCTAGAAATAAAAGCAGAGGTTAAATGATCTAGCATTCCTTTTTGTTTTACAGAGCAAGGGGGTGTATGACATGAAAGTCTACTAGCAACAAACATTTGAGAGCAGACCTTCCGCGGCCTTTCATGGGCAGATGGAGTCAGTGCTGTGGTCAGAGCTAATTCCGTACGCACCGATTGTTGTTATAGCGGTTACTGAGAAGAAGAAGGATCCCGCAAAGCTCCACGTCTCCAGGCTGGTATCATTTTCCTGAATGCTCACTCCGTTTTTATAGGCAGCGATGATACCCTTCAGAAAGGAGACATAAAAACAACAGATCAGTCATCGTTTACCAACATGTTCTAAGATATCGGTGCTGCTTGAAAAGGTTTTCACCTGAATTAAAGGGACTTTATATCATGTGTTATGTAAGAAACTCACGGTACTTGTAGAACATTAAACCCAGTGGCGTACACACCAGGGTCGCAGGGGTCGCGGCTGCGACCGGCCGCCCCTGCGACCCGGTATGTAGCCACAGGGCCAGCCTCTTCCCCTGGGGGGCCCAGGAGCCGACCACCCGAGGGCCCCCCCGAGGCTGGCCCTGCTGTCACACACACACTCCTGGGCGGGTGGCTGGTCGGGCGGGCAGGCGGGCGAGGGAGCACTCAGTGCTTTCTCTTCAGCTCCCTCGCGCACTGATACCGGAGCCGGAAGATGACGTCATCCCTACGCAGCGCGCGAGGGAGCTGAAGAGGAAGCGCTGAGTGCTCCCTCGCGCGCCCGCCAGCCCGCCCGACCGGCCACCCGCCCAGGAGCTCAGCAGCACCACTGGACCCCAGGGAATCCCCCCCAGCACTCCAAAAGGTAAGGAGGCTGGGGGGATTACATTTAAAAAAAACAAAAAACTAGTGTTAGTGTTTGAGTGTGTGTGAGTGTTAGAGTGAGTGTTAGTGTGTGTGTCTGCTAGTTAGTGTCAGTGAGTGTGTTACTGTGTGTGTCTTACTGAGTGTGTGTGTTAGTGAGTCTGTTTGATGTCTGTAAGTGAGTGTGTGTTTGTCAATGAGAGTGTATGTATGTCTGTCGCTGACTGTGTCTCTGTCAGTAAATGTGTGTCTGTTAGCTAGTGTGTATGCGTCTGTAAGTGTGTGTGTGTCTTCAGCACTTACCTTTCTCCAGCGCCGGACTCCCTTGGCGCTGGGGATCCCTCAGCCTCTCAGCTCTGAATGCGACCGCGCACGCATTCAAATCGCCCATAGGAAAGCATTACTCAATGCTTTCCTATGGACGTTCAGTGTGCTCCTCTAGCGGCTGTCAGTGAGACAGCCACTAGAGGCTGGATTAACCCTCAGTGAAACATAGCAGTTTCTCTGAAACTGCTATGTTTTCAGCTGCAGGGTTAAAACTAGAGGGACGTGACACCCAGACAACTTCATTGAGCTGATGTGATCTGGGTGTCTGTAGTGGTCCCTCAGGGACCCCCTCCCGCCCAGCTCTGGAAAGGGGAAAAGGGGTAAAACTTACCTTTTTCCAGCGCTGGGCAGAGAGCTCTCCTCCTCCGATCCTCCTCTTCTCCTCCCCGTCGGCTGTATGCGCACGGGCGGCAAGAGCTGCGCGCGCATTCAGCCGATCACATAGGAAAGCATTCATAATGCTTTCCTATGGACGCTGGCGTGCTCTCACTGTGAAAATCAATGAGACAGCCGCGAGAGGAAATAGGGGAAGGCTTAACCCATTCATAAACATAGCAGTTTCTCTAGAGTGGTCCTTTAAGTGTGTGTGCATCTGCATGCACTGGCGTACATACCGCGGTCGCAGGGGTCGCATCCCTGTAACCCCTGCGACCAGGTGCCCACCGCCATGTGTTGCGGCCCGGCCCGCGTGCGGGGGGGGGCCCACGGATCAATTTTCGCACCGGGGCCCCATGGGTCATGTGTACGCCACTGATTAAACCCTTTCTTTCCATCGGTGCACATTCACGTGCTATGTTTCATTTTGCAGAATAAATCAATGAAAACAACATTTTACTTTCCCTGTGCTCCAGCACTGGCGATCAGCCTGCAGGAAAACCAATTTCTCTGTAAATGTCTAATTATGTCCCTCTGCGTTTCTGTAGAAGTTGGCCCTCCTCTCATAATGCACCAATCTGTGGTAGGTTAATCCTCCCATTGTACGGTGCTGCGGAATTTGTTGGCGCTTTATAAATAATAACAATAATTATAGTAGCGAGGAAAGAGGAATGGAGGAGGTGAGCACACTATAGGTTATATTTACACACTACATGTCCTGTACAGCACAGACACTCGGTATAATTATACTTGCTGTATGCAGGTAGTATACTCCTACACAGTCATTATTTCTGCATTCTAGTGACTTTGTACGAATCTCTACTGGTAAATATGAATCAACCCACGTAAATAACCCTTGTTCATTATCTTTGTCAAACCTTTGGCATTGTATTCCAGCTGTTTTGTTAATATTCGCACGCTGTCATATGCTATTATTTTATTTTTGTCGGTGTCCCTGAGAACCGGTGTGTGAGATTGTTGGAGTATAACACAGGAAGCAGTAATTTCCTAAGGATGACAATGTATACACTGTGAGCAGCATTCTAAGCAACCTAGCAAGAGTTGCGCTTAGTACACAGCGACAAAGAAACAAATGGACATTTCTCTTTAAAGATATCACAATTTATTGGACTGTTTACATTTTCATTGTGCAAAAATTTATTTTTAAAATTAACAAAGTCTATGTGATTCTACATTTACCCTTCTCATAATGTCTTATCAGTACCTGCACTAACAGTGATATTGTAGCCAGTACAGCTGGGAGACACAGGGGGATTCTGAGCATAGACTTTCTAGATCCAGAAAGATTACCTGGACATAGTACTCCCACATACTGAGTTAATATGAGCACTTCAGAACATGAAGGCTACATACACCTGGCAGGGATTTTATTGCGCTGACCATCATCCATTGGAGGCAATAAGAGAAGATGAGTAACTAAAGTGGGTTCTATCTATCAATCTGGTTTTGCAGTTGCACCTCAAGGAAAATCCAACTGAACTTTCGAATTTGCTGATAATTTGATTTTAGCTGACATATTTGAGGTGTTTAATTATGGGTGGCATTGTGGAGATATTATTTGAGAATGCTAATGGTATTCTAGAATAATTCTCCAGTAATAACAATACTGTGAATTCGTGGTTTTTTTGCGCCGCCTTTTCTCCAGAGCGCGAAGCAGAGAAGTGTTGTATGTGTGTACGATATTGTTCCTCCGCCATTATATAAAATCTCTTTATACCTGTTCATCCTACTCTAATAATATAGAAGGCAACACAGGAATACACACCAATACTCAGCCACAACATGCAAAAACTCATCACCTGCATCTAAACCTTAAAGGGACACTATAGTTACCTGACCAACTTTAGCTTAATGAAGCAGTTTTGGTGTATAGAACATGCCCCTGCAGCCTCACTGCTCAACCCTCTGCCATTTAGGAGTTAAATCCCTTTGTTTATGAACCCTAGTCACACCTCCCTGCATGTGACTTGCACAGCCTTCCATAAACACTTCCTGTAAAGAGAGCCCTATTTAGGCTTTCTTTATTGCAAGTTCTGTTTAATTAAGATTTTCTTATCCCCTGCTATGTTAATATCTTGCTAGACCCTGCAAGAGCCTCCTGTATGTGATTAAAGTTCAATTTAGAGATTGAGATACAATTATTTAAGGTAAATTACATCTGTTTGAAAGTGAAACCAGTTGTCAATCATAGCCAGGGGAGGTGTGACTAGGGCTGCATAAACAGAAACAAAGTGATTTAACTCCTAAATGACAGTGAATTGAGCAGTGAAATTGCAGGGGAATGATCTATACACTAAAACTGCTTTATTTAGCTAAAGTGATTTAGGTGACTATAGTGTTCCTTTAATAATGCAACAAGCAAATATTTTTAAAGACTGGTTTTCCTATCTTTACATAGATAGAATATCACCTGTTCTAGACAAGCGTCTTTGTTGTACTCAAAGGAAAAAAACTCTAACGAAAGAACATATATTATGGTATTCAGCCGCACTGTATACAAAACAAAAACAATATCTGCATGCTAACCCATATCCCAATGTAAATGTTTAAATAACAGATTGCTCCTAATTTAGCACTTTGCCCCTGATTATCTTCTTGTTTTGCCTTGATAAATCTCTTCTCTGCTATTTTAAAAGTGTACATTGGGGTTTAGGTTAACTTTTTTCAGTGAGAAAAAAAAGAGTAACATCCCAAATTATGGGCAGATGAGCTTACAATCTATGTCATTATATGATATATTCCTTAGTTATGAATTTTAATATTAACCAAGTTTAGCATGCAAGCAACATTTACTTTCCATGACGTGCTACATAATAAATGTATGTAATATAGAGTTTCATATTTTACAAATCCCTAATACGTGCTTAGAAGATTCTTTCTCTCAGGTGAATATGTCGTTTGAGCAATACTTGCTGTTCCACCAACATCAAGAGAATCAGCCGTGTATTTTCCTAATTACCTCTTGCGAGGTTTACTGTGTCTGTAGTAAATTTAATTACTGGGTAAGCCTTTTCTTTCAAATTGCATTTTATGGCCATAAAACATCGTATTTATGAGACTGTTAAGTTCATATGAAATTATCCTGTTCAGAGAAGCTATTGCTCTCCTTTATAAGTCTTTGTGAATAAAAACCAAATAGGAAGGGCCTATTAAGGGAATACGTGCTCTCCCGCTGAATACTAGGCAAACATTTCAACAGAAATAGAAGTTAATTAAAAAAAAGAAGCGAAAATAAAAATTCACTGCTCTAAATCATATCATTTTAAATGATTTATTTACTGTATCTTATTTAGCACATTATCTTCACAATTCATTAGAAAATGTGGAGTTAACTGACTCACGCCAAGAGAACAAAAACATTGTTTGATCATTTTTTTATTGAATTAAAGACATCCACGTATATTCAGAATATATTGATATGTAATGTCACCATCGGTCCACCATCGGTCACCATCACTGGGGGCTGGAGACGGACACTGGATGTAGGTCCCCAGGATATTCTTATGTCTAAGTCACACTGTGCCCCTTATAGGTACAGGGTTTGTAAAATGTATTGTTTATTCTTTCTTTTTTGTCATTTTTTATTTCTGGTCTGTGCTTAGGGTTACAAACATGCTTGCAATGCCACAACAGCAAGAACAAGCTTAGGCAAACCTTTCCAAAAAAAGAATTGCATGGGATATGATAAGACTGCACTGTTTTTGTTATAAGACAGAGGCTTGAGCAGTATATGTCAGGGTGTGATGCATCACGAGTGGCTATTGAGGCAGATTAACATATAACAATTAACATTTAACAACAGGTCATAGTAGTGCACCATTGTTGGTAATGACATAACAGCATGGTCCTCTCTCTTGAAGGAGCTTCCAATGGCAAACTGAGGGAGCAGGAGTGTTGTACAGCTCAGTCCATAAGTCCTGGATCACCTAATGCCAGCTATGGGTAGAACCAGGATCAGCACTGCATGGGAATTCTTCAAGCCAGCAAGTCGATGCGAAAGGTGGCGGAACAGGACATACGCGTGGATCAGGGCTTCTTGTAATGTGTCCATCTTTTCTGGAGGCCCAGCTGTGCTCCAGTCACTGTGGCTTGACTGGGGTCCTCCTGGAGCCTCTCCATCCTGGATCAGGATAGAGGACTAGCTCTATTCCCTCTCAAGGACTGGATGACACACAGTCCTGGGAGCTCTGGTCCTTATAAGGACTTTAGCCGCCGAATCCTCCACGAGCTGGAACAAAGTGCTGAACAGTGATTAGTCCTTTCCCCTCCCAGTAACTAGACGACACATAGTTCTGGGAGTGCAACTGATTTTAATGAGCCAAACTTTGCCTTTTATGAACAGACCACAGTTCTATTGTATTCAAGACAAGTCCCTTCCAGGAATCTCTGTGCCTGGGAGATAATTGCGTTAAAGACCGGTAAGCTCATTATCTCACAGGAACAGAGAGCCAACCACAAAAAAAACATAAAAGCACCCCAAAACATCATAAAACATACAATAACTCCACAAATAGCCCTGATCTGAATGGCCAATTTCTCCAAATAGCGCTCAGATCCATACAGTGTAGGGTAAACGCCACCGTGTTAAAGTTCTGACTGGCCACACACGTGGTCCTGTGCTGAAAATAGTTCCAGGGCATTTGGTGCTTTTGCCAGTCAAATTTCAGGAGCTCCTGCGGCCGCAATATGGGGTGCTCTGCCTGGCTCTTAGGCAGCGTTTGTTCCCCTTAGTCTCAGGCACCATCCCTCCAAAAAGCGCTCTCCTGGCGAATTTTAAAGTGGTTCAAAACTGCGAACCAAGTTGTCAGTGAACTGCGCGGTCACCTCATGCTGAAAAAGGATCCATAACATTCGTGCCTAAGTCCCGCTGATGTGACCAAGAACCCATGAAGTCCTCAATGCCGAAATTAGTTCCATAGTGGTCGCAGCTAAGTACCGCTGAGGACTATTCATAGGTTTGGTTCATGCGAACAGCCGCCAGAGAGCTAGTGTTTGGTTCCATTTGGGAAAGTGGCGAACCAGGGGCACCAAGGGAAAGCTGCTAATGGGGGCAAGGTAGGTCCCAAACAGTGTCTCAGACCTGGACCATAGTCAGTTGGCAGGAGGCCAGCTTCCACACTCCACCAGACTCTGACTGGTCTGCGGTATGAAGCCCCATACGCAGCAAACTGCAATGCACAGTGTGTTCTGACATCTATCTATTGTGGCCACTATTATGTTTGTTCCTTTTCTCCCCACGTGAATCAATAAGCAATTTCCTGTTTAGCGAATAAACCTCTGACTGTCAAAAGGCCAAACAATGTATTCTTAGGGTGAGATGGACCTGCAGGCTGCACTTTTACTGAAACACATGCTCTTTAACACAGAGTTTATTTCCTGTTTCTGAGAAATTCAACATCTTCATCTAAACTGGATGTTACTCAATAAACATCTTCCGTCAGGTCACAGAAATATCTCTTCAGTTGGCTATCTCTTCAGTAGCCTTGTCTCTATCCAGCTCCCTGATAAGGAAAGAGCAGCCGGTAAACATGACACATCATGAAAGTGTTACTGTCATTTCATACACAACATAAACGGAAGTGTCACTTCTCAGGATTTACACAACTGAGTAAAACATTGAAAACCACCTATAACTAGTGCTATCCTTTATTCCATCTGATTTTCCATTTTCTTTTCCATTTTCCAATATTTAAAGATTTTGAAAATGATATCACAATTTCCTGCATCATCAATTTGCCCTCTATTTATTACAGGCGTACTCATACGTTGGTTTCGGCACACCTCAGCCATCTTCTAACACATTCTTTAACCAATTAAATTCCGAGCACAAATAACAAATACATATAACAGATATGCAAACATCATATTAAAAACCCTATGAATTGAGGCTCCCCTTTAAAAGGAGACACCATAACCACTTTAGCTTCCTGCTTCCAAAACCCTGTCCCTGGAGACGTTTGCTTGACAAATTTATAAAAATTACAAAATACAGTGTGAAAGCAGAGCCATAGCTGTCAGTCCAAAAGCTGGAAATTAAACATACATTAAACCACCCGCAGATGGTACATTTAACATTTACATATATTTCCAACAGGAAAACTCCACTTATTATAAAAAAAAAAATGCTTACATATTTGTCTTTATAACAGAGCTTCCTGTACCCCAGTTGGGTACCTCCACGGATGGATGCTCCTACTGCTCCCCAAGGACTCCAAGCACTCCATCAGACACCATCAGCACCGCAGTCCCCACGTCCAGCTTTACAACTTGGCTGGGACTCGCCATCCTCCACCGACCCAGTGCCAAGATCAGGATCCAGCTTCCAGTGGGGGGAACCTCTCCTCCAAAAGGAAACAACAGGAACAGCTCTTAAAAGAGCTTAATGATTATAATCCCTGGGGAGTATAGTGGTATAGCAATCCCCAAGGTAGATGCAGCCTTTCCCCCCACACATGAGACAGAGACTCTATGTTGAGAGTAAAACAGGAACTCAAGGTTTAATGGGCACACTGGCCTTTGATGGCCTTTTATACAAGTTTTACAACAAGGGTGACACCCAGGTGGACCTAGTTGGGCACAGGGACACAGGATTAACAAGCCAATAGAAACAGGGTTTTACATTCAGTCACTCCCATACAGTGTACACAATCCTTCCCTTCTGTTTAGGAGATAATTGAGTTAATTACTGTATCAACTCAATTATCTCCAAACGAAAAATACAAGTTTTTACACATTTCTGAAATCACCCTAAAAACATAGAAGACCCCCATAAAACATACATTTCCTGATAACCCCGATCTGGGGGAACAACATACTTAAAAATCACCCAGATCGGTTCAGGGGTTATAAAGTTAGCTGGAGGTCACATTTCTGCCCGGCCGCCCACGAGGCTACTGCCCAGAATAGTTCCATAAGTTCAGCTGGGTCGGCCGGTCTATTTCAGGGGCAGGGAAACAAGTTAAAATAACGAAAGGACTGTTTGTGTATCTGATTCTCCAGTGTCTCTTGTTCATGTGCTTCAATGTACCGAAAGCCGCTGCTTTCGTAGGAAAAAGAAACGAATTGCTGGAAGTTCCAGCTAAAACAGTTCCATGCGCTCGTCGACAAAACACTGCTGGCCGTTCGACAGTTTAAGATGGCCGCCGCCACGTGTTCATGCATAAGAACGATGACCACCCAGCCGTTTGTTAATTAAGCTGTGGTTAACCACAACTTCTGGGAGGTTAACAAGCAGCGCACACCACTTGCGGGTGGTCTGGCTGTTCGTCAGTTTGTTCAGTAAATGAACACCATAAGCCTTATCCATTCGACAAGGCCCATATACTGCACCATAGCAAGGAAAAAGGCACAAACTGTGTTTTTAGCCCAAAGTTCACCACAGGGCTATAGTCACAGGGCAGGAGGCTGGCAAACAGGCCCCTCCAAAAACCAGTGGCGAGGTCACTTTCGCCACAGTTTTCTAGCTATTTTCCATTAATCGTATGACCTTCAGTATCCATACAGCATTTGTGATGGTTCACTTTGGCTCATGGGCTACACCATAACTACTGAAGAAGTGAGCAAAGTTCAGTCAATGTCAGAAACAGTGCTCCTCAACCCTCTCCTCAAGGCACAGCTAACAGTCCAGGATTTAGGGATTACCCGGGTGTGTCTAAAGTGCTTAGAAAAAGAAAAAAAAAAACACCATAGAGTCTAAATTGTTTTTAGTTGTTTTGTTTTTTTAAACACCTTAGACACACACGGGTAATCCCTAAATCTTGGACTATTAGGTGTACCTTGAGGAGAGGGTTGAGGAGCACTACTATTGATAATCAAGTAACAATTTAGGTTTTAGTTGTTCCTTAAAGTGACACTCCAGGCACCCAGACCACTTCTGCCCATTGGAGTGGTCTGGGTGCCAACTCCCAACTCCCATCACCCTTAACCCTGCAAGTGTAATTATTGCAGTTTTTATAAACTGCAATAATTACCTTGCAAGTTTAGACATTTGGTTGTCTAAATGACGCTGGACGTCCTCACGATATGCGTGGAAACCTCCAGTGTCGCTGGAATCCCCGTAGGAAAACACTTAATAATTCTTTCTGTGGCTAAAGTAACCTCGCCACTGGCTTTTGGAGGAGCCTGTTTGCCAGCCTCCTGCCCTGTGACTATGGTTCCTGTAATAGACTTTGGTTAAAGACACTGTTTGTGCCTTTTAGACTTGTATGGTTAAACTTTGAACTCCCGAAGCGGTTCGAAGTGGTCGCCTGGCATTCGAACACGGGGTGGCAGTCATCTTAAGCTGCGGGCACAATGAGCGGTGTTTGGTCGTCGAGTACACGGAACTCAAATCGGACACTCGACGGTACGAACACCACTAACCACATGCCTTCCACTGTTCGACTATTCGAATGGGAATCGAACAGCGTTCAGTAAGAATAAACTCCCAAATGAGAGACATAAACTAAGCCTACTCCTGAAGCTATACGTTTAGTATTTTATATGCTACTACGAATCCCCGAAATAGACCGACCACACAGCCTGATTTCCTGGAACTCTTTTCGGACAGTAATTCTGTGTGGGGTCAGTTAAAATAAATAAATAAATAATAGATAATGAAATTCTCTAGTGCCAGGAAAATGGGTTTGTTTTCCTGGCACTATAGAGTCCCTTTAATGCCGCCTGCACTGACCTCGGTCAGTGCAGGCGGCATTAAGTAACATCTAGCAGAGGACAGAAACATATTAAGACAAAACCAGGCCACATCAGACAGACAATCAGAATCAAATATTGATACTAGAAGATTAGCAGCAATATTACACTACAGTAGCTACATAGTTACATAGTTACATAGCTGAAAAGAGACTTGCGTCCATCAAGTTCAGCCTTCCTCAGAAATGTTGTTGCTGTTGATCCAAAAGAAGACAAAAAACCTGGTCTGAAGCGCTTCCAATTTTGCCACAAATTAGGAAAAAATTCCTTCTTGACCCCAAAATAGCAGTCAGATGTCTGCTTGGATCAATCAGCTATTACTCCACTAATTAGAAATTATATCCCTGTTTGTTATGTTTTTGTAAGTATTTATCCAATTTCAGTTTAAACATCTGTATGGACTCTGACAAAACCACCTCTTCAGGCAGAGAATTCCATATCCTTATTGTTCTTACTGTAAAAAAACCTTTTCTTTGCCTTAGATGAAATCTCCTTTCTTCCAGCCTAAATGTGTGACCTCGTGTCCTATGTATAACCCTGTTTATGAATAGATTTCCAGATAAAGGTTTGTACTGGCCCCGAATATATTTGTATAAAGTTATCATATCCCCTCTCAGGCGCCGTTTTTCCAAACGAAACAGATTTAATTTTTGTAACCTTTCTTCATAACTAAAATGCTCCATTCCTTTTATCAATTTTGTAGCTCGTCTCTGGACCCTCTCCAGTGCCATGATATCCTTCTTTAGAACAGGCGCCCAAAATTGCACAGCATATTCAAGGTGTGGTCTTACCAGCGATTTATAAAGAAGCAAAATTATATTTTCATCCCGAGAATTTATGCCCCTATTTATACATGACAAAATCTTACTGGCCTTAGCAACTGCAGATTGACATTGCATATTGCTGCCTAATTTGTTGTCTATAACAATGCCCAAATCCTTCTCGTGTGTGGTTATCCCTAATTCACTACCATTTAGTGTGTAAGTTGCTTGTGCATTCTTAACCCCGAAGTGCATAACTTTGCATTTCTCTATGTTAAATTTCATCTGCCATTTTAGTGCCCAGTCCCCCAATCTATCCAAATCTCTCTGCAACAAAGCAATATCCTGCTCACATTTTATTACTTTACAAAGTTTTGTGTCATCTGCAAACACTGATACGTGGCTTTCAATGCCTATTTCAAGATCATTTATAAATATGTTAAATAGAAGTGGTCCCAAAACAGAACCCTGAGGGACACCACTTACCACTTTTGTCCAGCCTGAAAATTTAGCAGGATTTAGAAGTGACATAGCCACAGAGCCTACACTGACGGGATAATATGTGAATAGAAAACATAGCTATGGTCAATGAACACAGTGAATGCACCAGAATTATGGCTTTACAGTTTGTAGTAACGCATTTCCATCTACTGATTGGAATCCCCTCAGTGCTGGGTCCCCCAGGCTGGAGATATTACACCCTAGTAGCTGGGCCATGGTAACATCCGTACTAACGCAGCAATAAATCCCTTATCACATGGAGAAAGGGTGACACGGGGTCTTAAAATAAGACAATGGTCCTCAATTTTTCGGATGTTTTGGTTATTTGATCTATTTATCTGAAACAATGTAGCTGCTCCAATCAAATGGGAAGAAAAGTGTAGGAGAATCACCAGACATCATTAAATAATAAACACTTCTAATGTTCTGAGAATTATAAATCATTTCAGGAAATGAGTGCAGATTTCACAAGCCCGGTGCTTTTTCCTTTTTGTTTATCCAGATTTGCTGGTATTATTTTTTATGGTTTAATATTAGAGTATTCAGAAGAGATATCTATCGCACCTTAACCTCATTATCATCACTTGTTTTGCCAATAAATTTTATTAGGGTCATTGATACTAGTCAACAATAATTTAGAGAACAATGTCGTGGTGGCCCATGGTCAGAAGTCAGCTGGCTAAATCCCAGGTCTTTGACTCAAGTAGGAATTTCACATAGGTGTTTACTTACTGTCAGTTCTAAGGATCTTAGTACAGAATATTAGTCATTCCACAAGCTCTTGGTGGCTTTAAGATGTACGACTTCTAACCCAAGCTTCATGCAGGGTAGATTACCACAATTAAAGGACCGCTAAAATCACAGAGGCCACTTCATCCAAAAGTGGCCTGGTTGAATGTCCTGTCCTTATTTAAAAACAGCAATGTTTACATTGCAGGGTTAAATCCAGCACTTCTGAATACTCCTGTCATACTCAATAAGAGGGGGATATTAATGTTAATTTAAAAAAAATTATCTGATTAGTGCAAAACTTCTTATTCGGTACTTTAGGAATAATCCATTAAATATATGAGTAAAGCAAATGTGTAAAATCATTGTGTTATCTGAAAGGACATTTCCACTTACAACAGTGTTTGTCAATCAATGAATAACGCAGTATTTTCACAACATAAACAATTACACACAGACCCACATGGTCTCACATGGTCTGATGAAACAAATCCAGATATATCACTAAACATTGAGTAAACAGCCCATTCATTCACAGGGGATAATAATCATTATTATTTATCGCTAACAATTGCAACAATTGTTACAACAAAGTCCACACATTCGGTGTGAGAGGGTGATAGTGTCACACAGGGTTATTTTCAAAGAGTGAATTTTAAATTTAAGGTGAATATAGCCAAACTTGACAAATTCTCTAAGCCAGTTATGCTTTCAGTTTGGCTACTCTGGCCTTAAAAGAACACTCCAGACACCATAAAAGCATCATTGAAATTAAGTTGTTATGGTACCGGGATATCCCTTGTGCTAAGGGATTAAATCATTCTCGAACGGTTTAACCCCAAAGTCTGTGTTCCAGCGTAATACTCATGGTTTTATCTCCAAATCTTTTATTCATCTATGTAGAGCTGTAGGTGCCAGGAAAACACTACCTTTCATCAAATCACTTCAGTGTTTTTACACAAAATGGGGAAGATGCTCCCCTTACATGCAAACACATACAGGGCACATATCTTCTACCATATGATGGACCAAGTTAATTAACCCTTCCTTCTCCTGGCAATGCCAGTATGGTGAAAGGGCTAGTAGGTCTGATGTGTGGCAAGATGTGTGACCTTTGCTCCAGGCCATGTGAGTAGAGGTCCAGGAGCCATTCAAGGAGTGAGCAGCTAACTTAATGTAATTTATTCTGTGGCAATCAGTGACGTTCATGGAACCCAGATTCTCTGCTTCGTGATATTGTTTTATGTCATCACAATGATGGACTATCCTGTTTGCAATGCAGAGAAAATGACGATACGTGTGAAATGTTACCATAAGAGACAAAACACTCCTCATAGCAATACAATGTGTCACTGTGTCACTGTGTCACTGTGTCACCAGCTAACAAAACAAGGCTTACACTATGTAAACAGTGTTTACTAAAAATGTAACACGGAGCTTGCTTATTCAAACATGATACGGACAGGGTAGTCCTAGAAGGTGAACCTCACCCATTATGCCAATAGCACACCTAATGACAGGAACAAGGCAAGAGTCACAGAAGGGGAGAGAGAATAATGTGATGTCCCGTGAAGTGAAGCAGGGGTGCATGTTAGGTCTTTTCACCTGGATCCAAGTTATGAACACAGCATGAACTTGGTGACCCATTCCTTTTGAAACTCAAAGGTTGTTTTTCAATTCAGTTTTTCAAAGTTGTAAATCTTTATATACATAGTAACATGTATTATGGGTGATACATTCCTCAATGTTAAAATTAGCTTAGTGACTCAGTGGCCCACTTTAATTGCAGCGTATCAGATAGTAAAGTTATTTCACCTTCATTAAACTCTCCCCAGGGTCTCAGAGGCCCTCATGGACCCCAGGTAGACAGCACTGCATCTGTAGATATATTCTGGGCAGTTGCCTGATAAATATGATGTTTCCTTTGCTATCTTTGGTGACCCAGTAAAATAATGAGAAGGACAGATATAGGATCCTGATCTGAGGTTCATTATCACTGCTTTAAATACTAGAACTCTTAATATTGTCATGAACAGCAGTGTTCCCCATGGAAGAGTACAGCAACAGGAAAGGAGTTTGGGAAATTTCGAGATAAAGCTTTGTCTTCACCTGGTGGAAGCAGCTGATTTGCCCAGAACATCTGGAACATCTAGCGCCCTGGATACTTAGTATGAGCAGTTATAGAAGACCCCAGCAAAGGCCCCAGCTCCAGTGTGGGTCACAGCACATGTAGATACAGGACACCACACAAGGCCTTCTCCTCATGTAGAACACAGTAAGGACATTCTGAAACTATGGCGGTACTTACCTTACCGGGGGGCGCGTGGCTTAATCTCCCCTTCTGAGCAGGCCACGTGCACTGACCACAATGAGCGGTCACGCAACCCCCCTGGTACTAGGAGCGCGCTCTTAAAGGGGCAGTGGGAGCCAAAAGTAGATTCAGGCTCCCATTGGCTCACATCATTCCGACGCCCCCACACACACATTTTTTGGGGGCGTGGGCATGACGTGAGCCAAACAAATGTTAGTTAAGGATATTTAAACTTCCATAGCCCTATCCACTTTGCCCTATCGTGGTTTCTGTTTCAGTACATTCCTTGATCTCTTTATTCTGATATTGACCTTGGCTTTGTATCTGACTCTGAATTTATCTCTAACCATTTCCTGTCTTGTTTGCCTGTCTGACTGATTACTGTGTAGCTGGCTCTGGCTAGTTCTTGTTTTCGCTGTCTCTCCATTGCCTTGACCTCGTCTCGTCTCTGATTACACTTTTTCTCTGTCTAACGTTTAGTGCAGCCATTCTACGGGCCGGTAATACGTTATCTCCTATCTAAATTCTGTGTGTTGGGGTATTACACCGTGAAATAATCTCCATCTGCAGTCTTTATCTGGTCTACTCTACAAGACTAAGTCTATAGACGTCTCTTGATGAAGTTTTTGTTTTCAAAAAGGGAAAGTGTAAAGCTCTCCGTGTCCTCTGTTTAAAGAGTAGTGATGCACAGGATTGGGTCACAGTCTATACAAGCGGCCATAACGACGCACGAGAATCTTTGGAACCTGTAGGACCTAATCAGGATGGAGCGACTTAAGGGTTAACTTCCCTCTTGCCAGCCCAGACTAGCTGTATTGGTCGGTTCAGACTGTAGAACACAGTAAGGACATTCTGAAACTGTGGCGGTACTTACCTTATCCGGGGGACGCCCAGGGTCCTCAGACCGAGCAAAAATAAATTGTAGTGAATTGAACGACAAAATGAAGGCTTAAAGGACAACAGTCACCTCAAAACTATGTTTAATAAAATAAACATTTCATACATTTTTGTATAGGACAGGATCCTTCAGCCATATACATACACCTTGGGTCAGATAGTGTTTGAAAACGAACACTTAGTCTCTATGGTTTTCCCTGTTTCTATGCAGAGAGAGAAGCAAGGAAGACCATTGACTGTCCGACCCTAAGTGTATGTATATGGCTGAAGGATGCTGTCATATTCTAAATGTAGGGAGGAGTTTCTCTCATTTTTTACATATACTTCATTAAAATAAAATCTATTTCCAACTGTTCCAAAACAATTGATGCAATAGTTTTGAGGGGAAAGATGACCTTTATATAGCTGATCACGAAGCATTCTCTAACTCGGTTACAGTTTATTAGGCTATAGTTTGAGTTATTTTTAAAATATCAATTTCGCTTGCTACATCTGTAAGTTTAGTGACTAACTGTGGCAATCCATCCATACATGTCTTGCGTGCTGGCCTAGTGACATTTAACAATAAAGTGACAATGGATATTTAGGTTTAAACTTTTCCAGTGTGACAAGGTAGGATTATAGTTTAAACAAGTAAATGTCACAATGTTTGCGGTGTTTCCTGCTGTGATTACTGTTGGCAGATACTTACCCACTCACACAGACATGTACTGCTAAAACCACTTCTAGTCCCATTCCTGCCAGCTTGTCACCTTTTGGAAGACTCTTGCCTGAATGATGCTGATTAGATTACAATAACACAACTCTCAGCCGGGTGTTTAAAGGAAAGCTCCAGGTGCTTCACTTAACATGCACCTGTTCGTTTAAACCATGGCAGCAATTGATAGGGTTAGTTCTCCAGCATGCCGGCAGCAAGAATTAATGGATGAGATTGATTACGTGCTACTTTAATCCAGTGCTGGGGAGTTGCAGTTCCAGAGATAGCCTAATCACAAGATCAAGTCACACAAATTAGGAAATCAATCCTACCGGCTATGAATGATTATTAATATTATTATTATTGGTATTTATATAGCGCCAGCTTATTCCGTAGCGCTTTAAGAGTGGAATTTACCAAATAAGACAATAACAAAATGTAACAGAACAATAGGTAGTTGAGGACCCTGCTCAAACGAGCTTACAGTCTAGTGCAGGTTTCCCCAAACTCCGGCCCTCCAGATGTTGCTGAAGTACAACTCCCATGATTCTACAAATGAAATAGATAGGCTGAGAATCATGGAAGTTGTAGTGGAAGCCTGGTCTAGAGGGTGATGAGAGTGGCAGTCTAGAAATAAACCCTTTGGCTGAGCATTATTTTAGTGCCTAGCAGCAGGAACGTAGCCTTTTTTTCTTGCTCAGCATGATAAGAGTTGTAGTCCGGAGTAGCTGTGCTGCTGGCACTGTTAACATCCATTATAACGGCTGGTTGTGTGCGTTAATAATGTCAGATGTGCCCGCACCTGGGCAGCCTACAACCCCTTGCATGGGTGAGGAAGCGGGCAATATTCCTCTTTACTTTGCCAGATACAACATCAAACAGCTGTCACGGAGTGCGAGTTGAGCAGTGTTTGCTCTGAGTCGGGAATTCCAATCAGCTAAAACCAAGTCATTAAGGATGACAGAAAAGGCAATATCTGTTTGCTCATTGTGTTAATAAGACAAATACAGAAGAAATAAATAAATAAAAAGGGAATTAATTGAAGTAAAGCGCTCGCTGATTTTAAAGGTAACAGGGCACACATATTTGTTTGTTTTTTATAACAAAATTTCTAAAACAGTTTTTTCCAGTAAATGTGTTTTCCCCTGAAGGACCTGGGGCCTTTCATCCTGTTATCACTATCTGGCTCACACCAATCCAGCATTGCTGGTCCTCTCGCCACTACATGAGCGGGACATTGCACTTTGAAAAAAATCATTAAAGGCCAGGTTGAAATGGCACCCAGTTATGATGTCATTGACCATCAAGGGTTGAAACTTACCTCTGAATTCTAAGGAACCAGTTCTCCCCTCCATTGTAGGCAATGGAGGGGAGAACTGGTTCCTTAGAATTCAGATGTGTGTCTCTGAAATTGGCATAGTTGAAAATTTGCCAGGTTTGTTCTTAAGACTCCACAATTCACAGCCTACATCTGGGCCAAACCATTTTCATTCCAGACATGGGGAGTGGGCCCACTGAAACCCAGTTCATCACTATGAATTTGGGCACAGACCTTTTCCTGCTAATTCTGCTCCTTTAATTCCTGGGCAACACTCAAGTGCCCTCTCTGTTTACCTGGAGGAGACCCCTGTGTGTCTGCTAATTTAAAGTTCCCAATTAAAGGCAATAGAGCCATGGCCTTTGCAAGACACAATCATTTCTCTTAATGAAAGTTCTTTTAATAAATATTGTTATCCAGATCAGATCAACGCAAACCATTGAAGAAGCTCCCACCAATCAAAAATATCCAGAAGAAAAAAAATTAACAGCTCTGATAAGTCGTAAAACTTTCAATGTACGTTTTATAGAAATTGTACTGAGCTGAAATGTGATGGGCCCTAAGAATGATTGAGTGATCCTCCCCGTGTGTGAATCCTTCCCGTGTGTCGAAGAAACGTAGTGCTCCAGCCATATACCCTGTGCATTACACACAGATAGAGGGCTTTAATCTGACCCTTTGCCCAGTATAACACACTGTGCATAAGCAGAGTTTGTATAATATTTAAAAAATGTACTTTTTCCAGAGTGCAGATTTAATCACGTTATATGATTGTGAATTTTAAATAATCTAAACTAGGTGCACAGAGCACTGTTTGGGAGTTGGGGGATTTATTTTACATTTTGTAGAAGATTTATCTTAAAGGGAAACGTCTGGCACCACAATAGCTTATAACTCTTGTATAATGTACGGTGCAAACGATATCCCAGACGTCCACACACTTGCTTATAATTGCAAAGATCACCCCGTTGCTATGGCTACATCAGTTCTTACTTAGAAAACAGATCCTCACAATGTCTAACAGGCTGTGCGTGCAACTAGCTCCCTCTATGTGAAAACATGAATGGAGCCATATGGCAAGCTGAATGAAATTGCTGAAATACATATTCTATAAACATCTAGTGATGAGGAGCTATGGTCAGGAACTCCAGAGAAAACATCTGCACATCAGCCAATTCCTGGTCTAAGGAGGGCTCACTGCAGAAGCTGCTAAAAATGACATTTCCTTTAAAGACAGTCCAGCTACATTGTGTGAGCAGTGCTTGGACAAGGCTATATAAACAATGTTTCTAGCACAGTAAAGCTGACTGTAATGGGATATTAGAAGAAAAAACGTAATATTTTGGTAATGTTAACGTTAGAAACAGGAGAAATTAGATATTTCATATTTCCTTATTAGACCAACTGTAATGTCCCGGTAAGATATACATTTATCCTGTTATTTTTGCCAGATCACAAATCCTTGAATTTTATCCTCCAAGCTGCAATTGATTTATTATAATTGAAATAATCTTCAATAGTTTCTTAACCCTCCCCTGATAATTATTTTATCGATAAAGCACCAGCATAGTCAGAGCACTGATCAAGCGTAGCATTAGAGGTGGCTTAAAGGAACCCTCCAAGCACTATAACCACTACAGAGCATAGTGCCTTGAATGCTTTGGCAGTCAAACCATTTAGGAGTAGTATGACTTCTTACCAGGGGTCCGCTCCCTGCCTCCATTACATCTTAGAGGGAGCAGGAAGCTGTCTGTGGTTGGCTGAGGGTGATCAGCTGGCACTCTCAGCCAGCATGCTAGCTTTGCACCGTGGTGCTTAGCTCAGGGTTTCTGTTGGATGCTGTAAAGGCAGTTTGGGGACCACGAGTAAGAAGATAAATCGTTCTAAAATGATTTAACTGTTTACAATGGCGAGGCGCAATGACACTCCTGGTACCATAACCACGACATCATGTAGTAGTGGTTATGGTGGTTGCAGTGTTCTCTTACTATTGGGGCCACAAAGTAAATGCAAACATTAGTATCTCACATCTCGAACAAACAGATACGAAATCAGCTGACCTAGGCTTCTCGTACATCTGAAACATTATTTGTACAAACAAATACAAACGAGAGGAAAAAACTGTTAGCTGGTAATTTTTTTAATTAGTAAATTATACAATTCTTGGTTGGATTTGCTGAATTGTCTTAAACCCAGGAGCAGATTGTTTTTTCCTGCAACCAGGAAAAACTGACCCCAGTATTTATCTGAAACAGTTAAAGAGGAACGTCAGTGACCTAAACCGCTGCAACTTATTGTACATTTAATTTCACAGCTTATTGTACGTTTTATTGCACAGCTTATTGTATGTTTTATTGTACAGCTTGTTGTACGTTTTATTGTACAGCTTATTGTACTTTTTATTGCGCAGCTTGTTGTACATTTAATTTCACAGCTTATTGTATGTTTTATTGCACAGCTTATTGTATGTTTTATTGTACAGCTTGTTGTACGTTTTATTGTACAGCTTATTGTACTTTTTATTGCACAGCTTGTTGTACATTTAATTTCACAGCTTATTGTACGTTTTATTCTACAGCTTGTTGTACGTTTTATTGTACAGCTTGTTGTACGTTTTATTGTACAGCTTATTGTACGTTTTATTGCACAGCTTGTTGTACGTTTTATTGTACAGCTTATTGTACGTTTTATTGCACAGCTTGTTGTACATTTAATTTCACAGCTTATTGTACGTTTTATTGTACAGCTTATTGTACGTTTTATTGTACAACTTATTGTACGTTTTATTGTACAGCTTATTGTATGTTTTATTGTACAGCTTGTTGTACGTTTTATTGCACAGCTTGTTGTACGTTTAATTTCACAGCTTATTGTACGTTTTATTGCACAGCTTATTGTATGTTTTATTGTACAGCTTGTTGTACGTTTTATTGTACAGCTTGTTGTACGTTTTATTGCACAGCTTATTGTACGTTTTATTGTACAGCTTATTGTACGTTTTATTGCACAGCTTGTTGTACGTTTTATTGCACAGCTTATTGTATGTTTTCTTGTACGTTTTATTGTACAGTACGTTTTATTTATTGTACGTTTTATTGTACAGCTTATTGTACGTTTTATTGCACAGCTTGTTGTACGTTTTATTGTACAGCTTGTACGTTTTATTGTACAGCTTATTGTACGTTTTATTGCACAGCTTGTTGTACGTTTTATTGTACAGCTTGTTGTACGTTTTATTGTACAGCTTATTGTACGTTTTATTGTACAGCTTATTGTACGTTTTATTGTACAGCTTGTTGTACGTTTTATTGTACAGCTTATTGTACGTTTTATTGTACAGCTTGTTGTACGTTTTATTGTACAGCTTGTTGTACGTTTTATTGCACAGCTTATTGTACGTTTTATTGTACAGCTTGTTGTACGTTTTATTGCACAGCTTGTTGTACGTTTTATTGCACAGCTTGTTGTACGTTTTATTGTACAGCTTGTTGTACATTTTATTGTACAGCTTGTTGTACGTTTTATTGCACAGCTTGTTGTACGTTTTATTGTACAGCTTGTTGTACGTTTTATTGCACAGCTTGTTGTACGTTTTATTGTACAGCTTGTTGTACGTTTTATTGCACAGCTTGTTGTACGTTTTATTGTACAGCTTGTTGTACGTTTTATTGTACAGCTTGTTGTACGTTTTATTGTACAGCTTATTGTACGTTTTATTGTACAGCTTGTTGTACGTTTTATTGCACAGCTTATTGTATGTTTTATTGTACAGCTTATTGTACGTTTTATTGTACAGCTTGTTGTACGTTTTATTGTACAGCTTATTGTACGTTTTATTGTACAGCTTGTTGTGCGTTTTATTGTGCAGTTTATTGCATGGGACATTCTAAAGCTATACAATAGGCCATGTCATATAATGTACTACAATTTGTATATTAAGTCATATAATAATAAGACGTACAATAATTTGTATAATAAGTCATATAATATAATAATAAGACATGCAATAAGCCATAGGGGGTTAAGGTGTTGAGGGTGTCCCTCTAATTGAGTAAAACTGCATGTGCATGTTTTATAGGGACTTTTGGCACAAAAAAGTGTACAAAAGGGAGGGTTCCAGGATTTCCCTAACAATCACATAGTATATTAGTAACTACTGATAAGGTAGGCTCCGGGCATCAGGGGAAAATAACGCTGGTGTCTTAGGGATTCACTTACTAAATTTAAATTGTGCTGCATTAAAACAATAACACAGTTACAAAATTGAAAATACCAATTTACTCACTAAATTAAATAATGACTAAACTGAATTGAGTTAAACGCAGATAATTTGTCCTAATTGTTGGACTTTGTCTTTCCAATCACCACAATATACTGTTTAGTGGATAAATCCCACATTCAGATACATTATAGCATAACATAACATTTTACAGGCACCCCACAGAAAATGTAAAATCATAATCACCCTTAAAATTTAACTGACTGAAATATATATAGAGAAAATATTACTATTATTCATATAGCGCCACATATTGCGCAGCAGCATTTTACAATTATAAAAAGGGCATATTTGGAGATGAAGAAGGCCCTGCTCAATCCAGCTCACAAGCTATAAGGATTTGAGATAGGTGGATATATACCGTACTGTGTCTTACCCAAGGACACCTACTGGTTACGTGATCTGAATGGGTATCCCCAGTTCTAAGGCTGTGATGTTACCACTACTCTAACCAGACGATATACCAGTATGTTGCCCACTACCATATCAGTCCCCAACAATTACAGCTCTAATGTACAGCGCTATGGAATATGCTGGCGCTATATAAATAATAATAATTTATGGCAGTGATACTAGATTGGAAGCTCTTGGAACGAATCCCACACATTAACTTTTAGTATCTGCTTGCTTACTTATTTATGATTCCATACTTCACTACATTTTGACTCAAGCTGAACTTGAAGAAATAAGATATCATGTAGACAATTCATCTGGATAAGTCACATCTTGAAACAGATGACAGTGCAGGCCACCCCAGGATACAAAACATATTGTGACATTAATGTAACAAAGGGCAATGCCACTGCTTCTTGTCACCTGGCAGGTCCTGCTCTCCTCCCACCAGATGTTTGAAGACCACACATGAGTGGTTTACTTGAAGTATCCCATGTTATATGGAAGGACACTCCTCTCACTTACCTTGATGAACTGCTCCAAGGTGTCATTGTCCATGCAGGTGTGGTTCTTCAGGAGTTCCCACTTCTCCTGCTTGAAGATGAGGGACTGGTCCACCTCAGCCTTGCTCTCCAGAACCCAGAAGACAGCAGCCCCCACCAGCAGGTAGCAGAAATAGACCAGCAGCAGGATAAGGGTGACTGGTACCCTGCATTTACAGGACATGGTGGGCATGGTCAGTCCACACAGAGTGCTGGGGGCTACACTGTCACTGCAGGGGGAACTCACTCAGCTGGCTCTCAATATTAACAAACTCAGAGAGAGCATGGGAACTGCGAGAGCTGAACTAGTGAGGGAGGAGGAGGAGGGACACTGAGCTCAACTCAAGGAAGGAGGAGGAATCTGGAGGAGGAGAGGAAGGCTGTATACATAGTCAGAGGAAATATACAGTGTAACCCTAGACAGATAGAGAGAGAGATACACACATTGGGGGACTGAGAGGAGAGAGAGAGAGAGATACAAACATTGGGGGACTGAGAGGAGAGAGAGAGAGATACAAACATTGAGGGGACTGAGAGGAGAGAGAGAGAGATACAAACATTGAGGGAATTGAGAGGAGAGAGAGAGAGAGAGAGATACAAACATTGGGGGATTGAGAGGAGAGAGAGAGAGAGAGATACAAACATTGAGGGGACTGAGAGGAGAGAGAGAGAGAGAGAGAGAGATACAAACATTGAGGGAATTGAGAGGAGAGAGAGAGATACAAACATTGGGGGATTGAGAGGAGCGAGAGATAGAGAGAGATACAAACATTGGGGGACTGAGAGGGGAGGCAGACAGTAAGATAAAACACTTGGGGACTGAGAGAGAGAGACAAACATTGAGGGGACTGAGGAGAGAGAGAGATACAAACATTGGGGGATTGAGAGGAGAGAGAGAGAGAGAGAGAGATTAAAATGATTGGGGATTGAGAGAGGAGGAGAGAGAGAGAGAGAGAGAGAGAGAGAGAGAGAGAGAGATACAAACATTGGGGGACTGAGAGGGGAGGCAGACAGTAAGATAAAACACTTGGGGACTGAGAGAGAGAGATACAAACATTGAGGGGACTGAGAGGGGAGGCAGACAGTAAGATAAAACACTTGGGGACTGAGAGAGAGAGAGATACAAACATTGAGGGGACTGAGAGGAGAGACAGAGAGAGAGAGACACAAACATTGAGGGGACTGAGCGGAGAGAGAGAGATACAAACATTGGGGGATTGAGAGGAGAGAGAGAGATACAAACATTGGGGGATTGAGAGGAGAGAGAGAGAGATACAAACATTGGGGGACTGAGAGGGGAGGCAGACAGTAAGATAAAACACTTGGGGTCTGAGAGAGAGACAAACATTGAGGGGACTGAGAGGGGAGGCAGAGAGAGAGAGAGACACAAACATTGAGGGGACTAAGAGGAGAGACAGAGAGCGAGACAAACACATTGAGGGGACTGAGAGGAGAGACAGAGAGAGAGACACACACATTGAGGGGACTGAGAGGAGAGACAGAGAGAGAGACACACACATTGAGGGGACTGAGAGGAGAGAGAGATAAATACAAATATTGAGGGGACTGAGAGGAGAGAGAGAGAGAGATACAAACATTGGGAGGACTGAGAGGGGAGACAGACAGAGAGATGCAAACATTGAGGGGACTGAGAGGAGAGACCAAGAGAGAGATACAAACATTGAGGGGACTGAGAGGAGAGACAGAGTGAGAGACACAAACATTGAGGGGACTGAGAGGAGAGACAGAGTGAGAAACACAAACATTAGGGGACTGAGAGGAGAGACCAAGAGAGAGATGCAAACATTGGGGGGACTGAGAGGAGAGACAGAGTGAGAGACACAAACATTGGGGGACTGAGAGGAGAGACCAAGGGAGAGATACAAACATTGGGGGGACTGAGAGGAGAGACCAAGGGAGAGATACAAACATTGGGGGGACTGAGAGGAGAGACCAAGAGAGAGATACAAACATTGGGGGGACTGAGAGGAGAGACCAAGAGAGAGATACAAACATTGGGGGGACTGAGAGGAGAGACAGAGTGAGAAACACAAACATTTGGGGACTGAGAGGAGAGACCAAGGGAGAGATACAAACATTGGGGGGACTGAGAGGAGAGACCAAGAGAGAGATACAAACATTGGGGGGACTGAGAGGAGAGACCAAGAGAGAGATACAAACATTGGGGGGACTGAGAGGAGAGACAGAGTGAGAAACACTGAGAGGAGAGACATACAAACATTGGGGGGACTGAGAGGAGAGACCAAGAGAGAGATACAAACATTGGGGGGACTGAGAGGAGAGACCAAGAGAGATACAAACACCATCATGAATGAGTCCCGGAATCTCTCACTTCCTCTCTAAATAAAGACTGCAAAACCGTGAAGCAACATGAAAAAGTAAATAAAATGTATCTATAATGGAAAAAGCACTTTTATACTTAGAGTAATCGCCTATAGACGTCATCAGAGACATCTTTAAATGATGTACCAGTGATAACAGAGAGGATATCATCAGAGAGATCTTTACAGGATGGACCAGTGATGGCAGAGAGGACATCATCAGAGACATCTTTACAGGATGGACCACGATGGCAGTGCCCAGACCTAATTTTTAACTTGTCCTTTACACCTTTAGTTCCTCTTCCTGTTTCTTTTTTAATTGTTCATTTTCATTACTTTCCCAGACTGGGTTTCTGTTTCCTGGGCCTCAGTCTCACCATTAGTCCCCACCATTATCCATTTTGTATTATCTCTGTATTATCTCTGTATCTACCTGGTTCCTGAAAGTTCTAAATCAGTTGTAACCTCTACACCCTCCATTGCAGTCTGCTCCTTCCACATGTCATGTCCCATTTTCTGCTCGACATACCATTATTTTTCTCTCCAACTTTACGAGTCGTTTAGTCCCCCAGAACTTTCCCAATAATAACATCATTATCCCTCCTTCAGCAGCCCCTCAGTCCACATCGCCCGACTGTATCAGTTTAATTATCTACATCTACTTTTATATTTTCCTTTAGATTTATTACCAGTTATTTTTGCCATACATGATACGTCAAACTTGTACTGTTACGTTGCACTATGTAGCGCCTATTTTATTTTATATTGCCCAATTTATTTTATAGTGGCCATTTAATTTTGATAACTCAGGTTAACTATAAAGATTCCCCCAGCGGAAGGTTTAGGGGGCGAAACGTCAGGGCTATCATTTCTCCTGCTCTTGGTCAGTATGCTGTTTTTGTATGGGGGTATGTAGATACTTATTATTGCTTAATAGTGGTTTTGGGACTGTTGTTCTAAAATGTTTTTCTCCTGTCAAGTCTGTTTATTACAGGATTGTATTGCATGAATAAAATAATTTTTATGTGCAAATTCTGGTGTGCCTTGGGTTTTTTTCAGACACATTACTGGGAGTATTATTGCTGTGGAGCTCTGTTATACACTAAGACACAGTACTGGGAGTATTATTGCTGTGGAGCTCTGTTATACACTCAGACACATTGCTGGGAGTATTATTACTGTGGAGCTCTGTTACACACTCACACATTACTGGGAGTATTATTGCTGTGGAGCTCTGTTATACACTCAGACACATTACTGGGAGTATTATTGCTGTGGAGCTCTGTTATACACTCAGACACATTACTGGGAGTATTATTGCTGTGGAGCTCTGTTATACACTCAGACACATTACTGGGAGTATTATTGCTGTGGAGCTCTGTTATACACTCAGACACATTACTGGGAGTATTATTGCTGTGGAGCTCTGTTATACACTCAGACACATTACTGGGAGTATTATTGCTGTGGAAATCTGTTATACACTCAGACACATTACTGGGAGTATTATTGCTGTGAATGTATGTAATTTAAATATTTTAAAGTGACCCTGTCACTTTTTTTCTCATTCAGTTTGTCTTTCCTCTGTTATACACTCAGACACATTACTGGGAGTATTATTGCTGTGGAGCTCTGTTATACACTCAGACACATTACTGGGAGTATTATTGCTGTGGAGCTCTGTTATACACTCAGACACATTACTGGGAGTATTATTGCTGTGGAGCTCTGTTATACACTCTGACACATTACTGGGAGTATTATTGCTGTGGAGCTCTGTTATACACTCAGACACATTACTGGGGGTATTATTGCTGTGGAGCTCTGTTATACGCTGACACATTACTGGGAGTATTATTGCTGTGGAGCTCTGTTATACACTCGGACACATTACTGGGAGTATTATTGCTGTGGAGCTCTGTTATACACTCAGACACATTACTGGGAGTATTATTGCTGTGGAGCTCTGTTATACACTCAGACACATTACTGGGAGTATTATTGCTGTGGAGCTCTGTTATACACTCAGACACATTACTGGGAGTATTATTGCTGTGGAGCTCTGTTATACACTCAGACACATTACTGGGAGTATTATTGCTGTGGAGCTCTGTTATACACTCAGACACATTACTGGGAGTATTATTGCTGTGGAGCTCTGTTATACACTCAGACACATTACTGGGAGTATTATTGCTGTTGAGCTCTGTTATACACTCAGACACATTACTGGGAGTATTATTACTGTGGGGCTCTGTTATACACTCAGACACATTACTGGGAGTATTATTGCTGTGGAGCTCTGATATACACTCAGACACATTACTGGGAGTATTATTGCTGTGGAGCTCTGTTATACACTCAGACACATTACTGGGAGTATTATTGCTGTGGAGCTCTGTTATACACTCAGACACATTACTGGGAGTATTATTGCTGTGGAGCTCTGTGACACACTCAGACACACCAACAATATGGAGCTCCAAGAAAAGAGGGACATTAGGATAGAAAGAAGGGATAGAGAGAAATTGGGCCCAAATAGAAAGTGTCCCTGCTACCATAATAATGGTATTTTTGCATAGGATAGACATATAAATAAAATGTGAATGTATGTAATTTAAATATTTTAAAGTGACCCTGTCACTTTTTTTCTCATTCAGTTTGTCTTTCCTCATGCCCTGTGTATTTAAACGATTATGCTCCCTTCTTGCCTCTTGCCGGATCTAAAGCCGCCATTTTGTTCTCTGCCCATGATGTCTGCTGTTTGCATTCTGTGCGATTGACTTAACTGATGGATTGTGGGTAAATTTTATTGGTAACTGATAGGGAACCTCGCTTTAAGCTCCGCCCATTGCAAGCCTTTTTTAGGTTGACTGCTATATGTGAAGATAAGTAGTCCCTGTATTTTCCTATGTATTTTATGAAAACTCGAGCTTCCAGGAAAAAATAAAAAAATGTTCATTGAGAAACTATTGCGCATGCGCAGCAAAACACCATCCTGGCCAATCAGCATCTCCTCATAGAGAAGCATTGAATCAATGCATCTCTATGGGGAACATTCTGTACCTCCATGCAGAGCAGAAAACTGCTGTTCACCTTTAGAGGCCATCTGAGTGACTGCCCCGACAGGTCTTACAAGCCAGCAATGTACATTAAAAAGCCTTCAGAGACAGGCACAGACATTAGAACCTCTACGTTAAGCTGTGGTGGTTATGGTGACTACAGTACAGTGTCCCTGTAAGGATCCTTGAAAATAAATCTCTATAGGAAAGTCCATTGCGTTTTCTGATGTTTTTTTAGAGGGCCCACCAGCATTGATCGAACTAGCCAACCTATGATAGGGAGATAGTAAGAGAAAAGTTATTTAACCCCTTAAGGACCAAACTTCTGGAATAAAGGGGAATCCTGACATGTCACACATGTCATGTGTCCTTAAGGGGTTAAAAAAAAAAAAGGGCCCCAGCGTGCTGAGCGGTATATACCTAGATATTATGCTGTTTATAATTGTTTTACATGTTCACAGTCCTTGCCATACCTAATTATGGCCTTGATTTAATATTTTGGATAAACTTTTTAAATGATTTTTTTCAACACATTAATATCTAAAAAAATATGGAGAGCAAAAATAAGGTGCAAGAGTGTACTGAGAACGGACAGCAGCTGAAACAGCCTGCCCTTCGGTGGGTCCCCGCTCAGAAGCTGGTTTTAGCTCATCTTGTGCCATTACAGAGAGAACATCTCTGAAGCATATCAGACTGGTCTCACCCATACGGGCAGTCCAGACACGATATGACAGCAAGTTCCCTCTGCAGGAGAGACACAGAAACCCCTGGCGATCGTTTCAACCTTGTTAGGCATCATCAGTGAGGCATAGCTGATATCTCTCTAGGCACCGTGAGAAAGGGGTCCACGTCTGGATTACCCTTTAAACTTATGGAGAGCAAAAAACAAGACTCAAAAAACAAGGCACCGAAGGGAAGCCTAATTGAGCTTTTGTCCGTTCTCACCTCTCTTGCGCCTTGTTTTTCTCATATAAAAAAATATCGTATACACAATAAATATCAAACTAAAAACAAAATATTACTCAATTAAAATATTTTTCATGTTCATATAATCATTGTAAAGTTTATCCCAAAATATGAAATCACTTGGAAAGTTAATTTAATAATATTAATTTGAGGCCTATATATGATATTGTTATACAAAGATAAGCTATTCTACCTCTCTCGAGTGGAGTACCTGAATAATGTTACTACACCGGCAACCAAGACACTTTTGTCCGTATGTAGACCCTGTATATCCTCTCTCTAGATCCAAACACACAATTGTAACAAGAAAAATGCTTGAAATCGCTACTTGGTATAAGAGATCATTCTCCATCAATAAATCCCCCATACCATAAAGAGACACTATAGGCACCCAGACCACTTCAGCTAATTGAAGTGGTCTGGGTACAGGTCCCTATTGCCTTTAGTGCTGCAATATTAAACAGAGAAACTGCAATGTTTAAATTGCAGCACTAAGTGTGCCTCCAGTGGCTGTGTCCCAAACAGCCACTGGAGGCGCTTCCTGCATCCTGCATGAGGGAGCTATAGTGCCAGGAATACAACTTTGTATTCCTGGCACTTATAGTATACCATTAAATCCCCTTAATTACTTAATAACCCCTATTAGTAACAGGTATATCTGTATCTCTCTATCAAGCTCCTTACTCCTTGCCTATACATTTCTCCTCTCCTGTTAACTTTATTCCTCATTTTATGTGTATCATTATTTTGTTAACTTTTTTTTATTTAGTTTGGAAATATAATTAAAGGGATACTCCACTGGCCAAATACAAAATAAATTTTAAAAAACACAGTTTAGTAGATACACTCCAAATGAAAACTTGGATAAATTTAGTTAAGCATTTTTTATTAGGGTATATCTAAACACAGCTTGCAAACATTGCAGATCTCTTGTCTGCAGCCATTGCAAGCCCTCCCCTTCTAACCCCGCCCAGACTTTCCGTGGCCGTCCAATCACAGACTTCCCAATGCAGCTCAATGGCAAGGCAGGTGCTCTGTGCAATATCTGCCTCTTGTGTTTAGGTCTACTGAGCTAATCAAACCAGGAAGTAACAGAACTGGTTGTTTGATTGACAGGGTGTAACAATGTTCATTCATAAACTCTTGAGAAAGTCCTGGATGAGGACAAATCGAATAACTAATTTGGATGAAAAACTCCAAGGGAACTGTGGTGAACTGTTAGCGAATTTGAGTCTTTCAGCACTTGGAAACTGCTGTACATTTACTTTATAAACTTGTGAATGATTCCCTGAATCTGCAGTGTGCACCTTACCAGAGATAAGTTGCCCCCTAGTGGGAAATGCGATATTAGCACAATTCTATTTGTGCTTTTACCTTGTGTTTGTACTATTTGCATTGTACTTTTTAATATTGTATTAAATACTACACTAAACGTTTTTTCTCTTTGTGTTTTCTCTCGTATGTGTTCCTATATATAAACAATCCGAGAGTTCTATATAGGTAACATTTAGTTATACATCGTTTATAAACACTGCATTTAATTATTTGCGCAAAAAAGTTTTTTGCTTTGATAATTGAAAAAATACTTTAGGTGTTTGAATTGTTGCTGTAAGTAAGCTTCAACAATGCTATTGATCATATAACTATTTGCACTAAATGTGTTTCATGAAAAATAAGTAATTGATAAAAAAAATAAAAAAAATTGCAATGACTTAAAGTGAGTGGTCTGGGTGCGAATTCCCACTACCCATAACCCTGCAAGTGTAATTATTGCAGTTTTCATAAATGCAATATTTACCTTGCAGGGTAAATCCTCCTCTAGTGGCTGTCTATTTGGGAGTCCAGACCAACTCCTTGGTTTTGCACCCCTCCCTCTCACAGGTGCCTCATCTCAGGACCCTATTTAGCCTTGTACTGCAGAGAACTCGAGATGGAAGGATTTCCCCAAGTGAGCAGCTCGTTTAGCAGACAGAGTAGGACCTGCCAAAGATGGGGTACATTGACGTTGTGGCAGGTTTATTCAATGTATGATCATATAATGTAACTAAACCCCCAATTTTGTTTTGCCTAGATTAGGTGTTTTTAAAAAACGAACAATCTGTCAGCACCAAAGTAGCTGTTTAGTAGATAAGGGAGTGCGCTGGATTTAATTTTTCTCTTTTTTTAAAGAACAATCTGTCTGCTCTGTTTGTTAAGCAGTCTGCTACAATAACAGTTAAAGCTATGTATCTGCATAGATCATACATATAACGTATTAAGGGAAATTTCTGTGATACGGGTTATTATGAGCGATTTAATAAGAAACGTGTTTGCAAACTGCTCCTTTACACACGATCGCACACGATTATGACATTCACCATTTATTTTTACCTATTAATAATCTGGGTTTGAAGTCGCACTTCTGCATTAGGTTAGTGTAACCGCGTCTAGCTCGGTGTTATTTTCGATTGTGTGCAGTTCTTGTTTCCTTTTTCTCACACACTGAGCTAATTTGTATCCAATGGGCCAAAAATATCTGGTCTATTACCACTATACGGGACAAGAGTGTTACCCTGAGTGCCCACTTACTTTGTACGCATGTAGCACGACTTACCTCTTTAGGGACCTGTACGCGTTTCAAAAGATCCTACCTTCACCATCAACCTGCTCCTTATTTACTAAAATTCCTTTCTCCTATGTTATCTGTTTTTACCTTACATTTGAAATTTGATCAGAATTCACTTTGCCTTCCTGACAAATCTCACTATAGTGAATAATCCTGTTAGTGAGTAAAAAAAATCTGATCTAGAGCTCCCAGTTTTGTCCTTCTTGCTGTCCACCATATAATTTGTGATTACACACCATTACACCTCTATCTGCTATAATGTCTGTATATTATATTGAGAGTTTATCTATGGCTGTAATACAGTCTGTATAATAGATTGAGATGGTTTATATATGGCTGTAATGCACAGTCTGTATAATAGATTGAGATGGTTTATATATGGCTGTAACGCACAGTCTGTATAATAGATTGAGATGGTTTATATATGGCTGTAATACACAGTCTGTATAATAGATTGAGATGGTTTATATATGGCCGTAATGCACAGTCTGTATAATAGATTGAGATGGTTTATATATGGCTGTAATGCACAGTCTGTATAATAGATTGAGATGGTTTATATATGGCCGTAACGCACAGTCTGTATAATAGATTGAGATGGTTTATATATGGCCGTAATACACAGTCTGTATAATAGATTGAGATGGTTTATATATGGCCGTAATGCACAGTCTGTATAATAGATTGAGATGGTTTATATATGGCCGTAATACACAGTCTGTATAATAGATTGAGATGGTTTATATATGGCTGTAATGCACAGTCTGTATAATAGATTGAGATGGTTTATATATGGCCGTAATACACAGTCTGTATAATAGATTGAGATGGTTTATATATGGCCGTAACGCACAGTCTGTATAATAGATTGAGATGGTTTATATATGGCCGTAACGCACAGTCTGTATAATAGATTGAGATGGTTTATATATGGCTGTAATACAGTCTGTATAATAGATTGAGATGGTTTATATATGGCCGTAATGCACAGTCTGTATAATAGATTGAGATGGTTTATATATGGCCGTAACGCACAGTCTGTATAATAGATTGAGATGGTTTATATATGGCCGTAACGCACAGTCTGTATAATAGATTGAGATGGTTTATATATGGCTGTAATACAGTCTGTATAATAGATTGAGATGGTTTATATATGGCCGTAATGCACAGTCTGTATAATAGATTGAGATGGTTTATATATGGCCGTAACGCACAGTCTGTATAATAGATTGTGATGGTTTATATATGGCTGTAATGCACAGTCTGTATAATAGATTGAGATGGTTTATATATGGCCGTAATGCACAGTCTGTATAATAGATTGAGATGGTTTATATATGGCTGTAATACACAGTCTGTATAACAGATTGAGATGGTTTATATATGGCTGTAATACAGTCTGTATAATAGATTGAGATGGTTTATATATGGCCGTAATGCACAGTCTGTATAATAGATTGAGATGGTTTATATATGGCCGTAACGCACAGTCTGTATAATAGATTGAGATGGTTTATATATGGCTGTAATGCACAGTCTGTATAATAGATTGAGATGGTTTATATATGGCTGTAATGCACAGTCTGTATAATAGATTGAGATGGTTTATATATGGCTGTAATACACAGTCTGTATAATAGATTGAGATGGTTTATATATGGCCGTAATGCACAGTCTGTATAATAGATTGAGATGGTTTATATATGGCTGTAATACAGTCTGTATAATAGATTGAGATGGTTTATATATGGCCGTAATGCACAGTCTGTATAATAGATTGAGATGGTTTATATATGGCTGTAATGCACAGTCTGTATAATAGATTGAGATGGTTTATATATGGCCTGTAATGCACAGTCTGTATAATAGATTGAGATGGTTTATATATGGCCGTAATGCACAGTCTGTATAATAGATTGAGATGGTTTATATATGGCTGTAATACACAGTCTGTATAATAGATTGAGATGGTTTATATATGGCTGTAATAATACAGTCTGTATAATAGATTGAGATGGTTTATATATGGCTGTAATACACAGTCTGTATAAGATTGAGATGGTTTATATATGGCCGTAACGCACAGTCTGTATAATAGATTGAGATGGTTTATATATGGCTGTAATGCACAGTCTGTATAATAGATTGAGATGGTTTATATATGGCCGTAACGCACAGTCTGTATAATAGATTGTGATGGTTTATATATGGCTGTAATGCACAGTCTGTATAATAGATTGAGATGGTTTATATATGGCCGTAATACACAGTCTGTATAATAGATTGAGATGATGGTTTATATGGCTGTACTTTGATCTACTGTATAATGAATTGAGATGGTTTTATATATGGCTGTAATGCACAGTCTGTATAATGGGTAGATGGTTTTATATATGGCTGTAATACACAGTCTGTATAACAGATTGAGATGGTTTATATAACTAGCCTTGCACAGTCTGTATAATAGATTGAGATGGTTTTATATATATATGGCCGTAATACACAGTCTTTAAAAAAAATAAAAAAAATCTATATATATATATATATATATATATATATATATATATACTATATATATATATATATATATATATATATATATATATATATATATATATATATATATATATATATATATATATATATTTAATACAATGTTAAACAAAAATCTGCACACCAGTCAAGCCATAAGACTTGCTTTTCCCACAGAAATCCCAAATCAGCAGTGATGTTACAACCGCAAAGGATTCTGGGTGGGCATATGCAAATTAGTTTAACAAAGAATCACATTTTTGCCTCATTCCATTTTAAACATGGATTCCTTTTAATTTGTGTTTGCAGTATACAACTGCTTGGAACACAATTTAGGAAAAGATGCAAAACCAGTGAACCACTCATGGACAGCTGTTTCGTTGTTAATGCAACTCTTCAGCATGAGGTTGGTTACTGGTTTGCTTAGTGAGGCTTGGTAGTGCTTGGGAAGCAAAATCCAAATAGGTTATGGTGGGGAAAAATTGTGATTGAAAACCCCTTCCACCTGAAGTATGTGGATAGTTAATACAATGCTAAACAAAAATCTGCACACCAGTCAAGCCATAAGACTTGCTTTTCCCACAGAAATCCCAAATCAGCAGTGATGTTACAACCGCAAAGGATTCTGGGTGGGCATATGCAAATTAGTTTAACAAAGAATCACATTTTTGCCTCATTCCATTTTAAACATGGATTCCTTTTAATCTGTGTTTGCAGTATACAACGGCTTGGAACACAATTTAGGAAAAGATGCAAAACCAGTGAACCACTCATGGACAGCTGTTTCGTTGTTAATGCAACTCTTCAGCATGAGATTGGTTACTGGTTTGCTTAGTAAGGCTTGGTAGTGCTTGGGAAGCAAAATTCAATTAGGTTATGGTGGGGAAAAATTGTGATTGAAAACCCCTTCCACCTGAAGTATGTGGATAGTTAATACAATGCTAAACAAAAATCTGCACACCAGTCAAGCCATAAGACTTGCTTTTCCCACAGAAATCCCAAATCAGCAGTGATGTTACAACCGCAAAGGATTCTGGGTGGGCATATGCAAATTAGTTTAACAAAGAATCACATTTTTGCCTCATTCCATTTTAAACATGGATTCCTTTTAATTTGTGTTTGCAGTATACAACTGCTTGGAACACAATTTAGGATAAGATGCAAAACCAGTGAACCACTCATGGACAGCTGTTTCGTTGTTAATGCAACTCTTCAGCATGAGGTTGGTTACTGGTTTGCTTAGTAAGGCTTGGTAGTGCTTGGGAAGCAAAATTCAATTAGGTTATGGTGGGGAAAAATTGTGATTGAAAACCCCTTCCACCTGAAGTATGTGGATAGTTAATACAATGCTAAACAAAAATCTGCACACCAGTCAAGCCATAAGACTTGCTTTTCCCACAGAAATCCCAAATCAGCAGTGATGTTACAACCGCAAAGGATTCTGGGTGGGCATATGCAAATTAGTTTAACAAAGAATCACATTTTTGCCTCATTCCATTTTAAACATGGATTCCTTTTAATTTGTGTTTGCAGTATACAACTGCTTGGAACACAATTTAGGATAAGATGCAAAACCAGTGAACCACTCATGGACAGCTGTTTCGTTGTTAATGCAACTCTTCAGCATGAGGTTGGTTACTGGTTTGCTTAGTAAGGCTTGGTAGTGCTTGGGAAGCAAAATAAATTAATATATATATATAATGATGACTGTTTTATCCCAAATATTTTATAAAGCGTGCTGCTTTGTATATTCTGGTGTTCTGTGTGAATTGCTGTAATAATAAATAAATCCTGCTTCCTAAACCGGGATTCTGCAATGCTTACATTTGGTGACTGTGTATAACGTGGGATGGTGCATACTATTCTCAGTAATACATTATATTAGTTTACTCAGTGCAGTGTGTACGGGCAGGAATTCCGTGTTTAACTTACTGGAATAGTGTGGGGCGGAATATAGAGTGAGATCATAAATCTAATTAGAGAGATGTTATATTTGAATCCCTTATCTTATATTCTTCACGATTTCTAGGCTGCTGTAAAATGTGCATCCTCATTATATAAACAGTCTGCAGGTTTCCAACATGAAGCTGGATAAACAGTAATATGTCTCGCAAACTCCATTCACATCGTTTCACAGGAATCTGATAACCCTCCGTGTCCCAGTTCTCACAAAGGGTTAATGCTGCTGGGGTTGCAGCAATGCATTATGGGAATTAATTGCATGGCCATTGGGGTCTGAGACAGTAGGCATTCAGTATAAGTCTCTAGAAGATACTGAGATTGGGCAGGCTAGATGGGCCGTATGGTTCTTATCTGCCGTCACATTCTATGTTTCTATGTAGAGATCAGTGACAGCGATTGGATTATGCTAGAAGACACCTGTTCTCATTAGCCATTGCGAGTGGCACAGTACGTCTAGATGACTTTTGCAATATAGTACCAAAATTTTACAAGTACACAACCCACGTCTTAGAATTTCTTATAAAATGCAGCTTTAACTGACTCGTCATGCAAGCTGGGAGGGCCACAGTTGTTACAAAAGTAAATAAATAATTACCCTCCAGGGCTCGACTCTATAAGAAGCAATAACATTTTAACAATAATATGCCATTTGTCCAAGTAATTCTGGCTACTATAATATTTCCTTCTCAATTCCATCAATAGTGGGATAGAGGCTTTCTAATAAATTAATTTGGAGTCCTCAACTACCCCTCATCCGGTGTGCCACGTTTGAGTGCTTGAAGGCCAAACTTCTACCACTTGTAAGATCTTATTGCCCCCTTGTTGTTTGGATTTGTATAATCCAGGGTAGGCAACCTTTGGCACTCCAGGTGTTGTGGACTACTTCTTCCCTGATGTTCTGCCACCATTATAGCTGTGAGAGCATTATGGGGGATGTAGTTCACAACATCAGGAGTGCTGAAGGTTGCCTATCCCTGGTATAACCAATGTGGATTATGCACCAAACTGCAAACTGGGGGGAATTAAAATCTGAAGCTGTCACTACAGCTAAATAGTTTGGGGATTTTTCCCAGATCAGATATTTCTGCCTCACTTTTTCATATAGATTTGCTGCATTTTGGAGATGGATAAAATGGTGCTTCAAGAAAATTACAGACAGAGACAGGTAACCAAATTAATTACATTTTTTAAAGAGAGAGAAAAACAAAGCTATGAATATATAAACAAAAACATGATTTAAAAAGTACTCACAAATAAACACTATGATACGGTAATATGAACAAAGCAGATACTGGGGTGCTATCTCGAATAATGATGCTGCTCCATAGGTAGGTATCTCCCAAGTGCCCCTATTTAGGATGGACTGACCCTATTTTGGGCCCAAATCCATCTGTCCCTCTTTTCTAGGAGCTCCATATTGTTGGTGTGTCTGAGTGTATAACAGAGCTCCACAGTAATAATACTCCCAGTAATGTGTCTGGGTGTATAACGGAGCGCCACAGTAATAATACTCCCAGTAATGTGTCTGAGTGTATAACAGAACTCCACAGCAATAATACTCCCAGTAATGTGTCTGAGTGTATAACAGAGCCCCACAGTAATAATACTCCCAGTAATGTGTCTGAGTGTATAATAGAGCGTTACAGCAATAATACTCCCAATAATGTGTCAGAGCGTATAACAGAGCTCCGCAGCAATAATACTCCCAGTAATGTGTCTGAGTGTATCACAGAGCTCCACAGCAATAATACTCCCAGTAATGTGTCTGAGTGTGTAACAGAGCTCCACAGCAATAATACTCCCAGTCACACTCAAAACAGCCCAGTTCCTGCCCACAATCCCACTCACATACAGAACAGTCCCGTACCTGGCACACTCACATCTCTCTTTGCCTATTTGAAGGGATGTTGAAAGCTAAGACACCCTGATATTAAAATAGGGGAGATAGTGAAAATAATTAGAAACCCTCTGAAAACCAAGAGGAAGATCATTTTTAGGGTGGCACAGGAAAGGGCACATTTTTTTTCCCATGAAGAGGAGTGAGGGACTTCTCCCAGCCCCCAGTATTAGGAGGGAACATGCCTCGAGACAACAGGGAAGGAGAACATTTTATCAATTTGTCAAGTAGACCCATAAGAGATTTTGACCTATATGTTACATAAAACTTTTTTATTGATTTACCTCAATGTGTACATGAACTCACCTTGGAAGGAACATTAGATACACCATCCAGTAGGATAATGATATTAAACCAGGGTTTGCTGACATAGATTGTCTTGGAATGTCTTAGAATTTCCTAATCGGAAATATCGGACCAGGAATCACTGAAAAGCCCTGTAAAGTTCTGTTCAATAATGCTCCCAACCTGACAGAGCACAGCGGGAGGAGACTTACCCCAAATCATCCAACTGTAATTTCAAGAGGTGCATTGAAATGGGGGGATGAATACTTATAAAATCAACAATCATTGTTTTTTTTCTCTATCTTTTAACTTTCTATCTCCATAAAAAAAAAAGATTCCTGGCCATGGCAGCAATACTCCTGAGTTAGCTCTGCCCACCCTCGTATTGGCAGGAAACTAAAGGATTTTCTATAGACCCGAGACACCAGCTTTTTCCTGTCTTAATGGCTTATTAGCTTATTCTAACTGTTATCCTGGAAGTTCAGCCTCTCTTCCTTCAGTAGCTTCAGTTCACATCGCATCACCAACAGCGACACCTTGCAGACCCCTGGGGGTACATGTTGCAATGACCCTTGCAAAGCATCGAAGAGCAGAAAACCCAGTATGAATCCTATCTAGGCTACCTGGAGGGAACATCTCTAATAATTCCTTAGTGCTTGGAAGCCTGTGTATTTAGGTTGCTGGTACTTTACTTGCAACCTGGAATACATTTATGTCGGCATTCAACAGAAATCCGTCTGCAATTCGGCTAAATGTGTTCAAAATTAGGTTGAAATTCTAATTTTCTGGGGGGCAAACTTGAAAACTTGACACTTAGTCTATCATTGCCAGGCAACGGCATTTCCCTTAAACTATTTTGGCAGGCTATTTTAGATCTGGCAATCATGTTTTGCCTTTTTCTCAGGCATTTTATTTCTGTATTATCCAGAATGTGCTTTATTCCTATGTAAGATATGTTTCTGCCTCAACAATATACATCTACAATTCACTGCGCTCCCCTTTGGCCATAGCTCGGCACCAAGTTTCTTCACAAAAGTGTTAATATCCCTCATTGTAGAAATCAGTCATTGGGGGATTCATATTTATCACTATCTGGATGACATGCTTTGGTGGGGAGAAGTCAGACTACATTGTTGTCCCATCAATAAAGAACAAGGAATTTCCTAGTACAGTGTGACAGATTCATCTGTATTGCTGGTTCGTCTATTTCCCTTTGTTCGCGGAATTGCCTGTTCATATACCCCCGTTCGTGTAATTTGCAAACTACCGATTGAAACTACCGAACGAACAACCACCCAGGAGAGGAGTGTGCTGCTGGTTAACCTCTTGGCCCCAATTAGAACGTTGTGGTTAACCGCAGACACCTCTCCATTCCATTCGTACGGGTGGTCGTCGTTCGCATGTCGACCACGAGGCAGCGGCCATTTTGGGACATACGAACACATAGCGGTGTTCGGTACAAACCGTATGGAACTAAAAACGGACACTTAAACTACCGAACACCGCTGGAGGCTGCTGCCTACCTTCCATTTCGACGAGGCATGCGAACGTCGGTTGTTCGGGAGTTTTTATTCATTCATATGGACTTTCACCCAGACAGCCATCCCATGGAGTCATTCGTATACCGAATGACTGGTGAAAGACTTTGACTCCATGGCGATTCGACTAGATACATCAGATCTGAGCGCTATTCGGTGAAAACATGCACTCAGATCCAGGCTGTCTGGGGATACGTTACACGAACTATATGCATTCGGTATTTCTGCAGTTATGTATTTTAATGTATTTTTATTATTGTAAGTTAAAATGGCGATTGCCTCTACCTTGGGAGATAATTAGGTTTCTTCCTAATTATCTCCGAGGTAGAGAAGACGGAATTATGGGCAAGATGGGAAGGGCTATTATTGAAGCCACTGCGATTGGCTACTGTCCAATATGTTTTACAGTCTTCCACAAGGTCCCCTCGGGGAGTGTCCACCTTGTGGAGACCTGCATAAATACCGGGCAGGTAGCCCCCATTAAACAGATCTTCATTTGACCCTCAAGACGGAGCTTGGTCTCGTTTGTGGGGGGAATTGTTACTGGGACAGCGCTTTCGTTATTTTTAGCTGTGGAAGGCGTTCGACTGTTTTGCCGATCGGGAGTTGCCGTGTTCGTGGACTTCGTTCGGGAGTTTGGCGGTCGGCTGGATTTAAACTGCATTTCTGGAGAAGGGGATTATTGACTAAACGGCGGCTTCATCTACTCGACGGTACGTGTCGTAACAATTGGTGGCAAGCGACGGGATGAATCCTACAGCCCAGAAGGCCAGCTACACATCCCAGGTTGGAAAAGCAGTATGAAGAGTTAAGGCGTGCTACCCTTAAAGATATATTAGAACGCAGAGGACGATCAGCGAGTAATCTCAAGAAAAGAGAGATTATTTCTATACTATTGGAAATGGATGCAGCACAGGGAACGGGAAGAGCTGATGTGCCTGGCATACTGGAGTTAACACCCGAGGAGATACAGTTTAACCGGGCAGTTCAGATCAGGCTGGCACATTTTGGCCCCAACCCTGCAGCAGATATTGTGGTGCAAGTGCAAGCAGCAGTAGCAGCACAACAGGCGCTTCAAGGAAGAGGTGCTGCAGCAGCTGAGGTACCGTATAATAATGGAAGGAGAAAAGTACCTTTTGCTGCATTTCGAAATTTTGTAGAAGCCGAAGGAGAAATTAATGGGTTCCTGGCTGATTTTGAAAGGCAATGTGCCTTACACCAGGTACTTGCAGGAGAATGGGTCCCCATCCTCTCTGGGAAGTTATCCGGCCGGGCCAGTGAGGCGTTTCGGGCCATCCCAGAGGAGGAACTTACCAGCTACAGGGCAGTGAAAGATGCCCTTTTGGCCAGATACGCTGTGACCCCTGAGGCATACCGGCGGCGATTCCGGGACACTAACAAGCAGGCTGGGAATTCTTATTTTGAGTGGGCATGCCGAGTACACCGCACCGCAGCCCACTGGATGGCAGGGTGCCAAGCGGTAACTGGGGAAGAAGTGCTGCAAGTATTTTTGTTGGAGCACTGTTTTGACCGCTTACCTGCAGGAGTCAGAGAGTGGGTTAGGGACCGCAAACCCGCTACCTTACCCGAAGCTGCTCGTCTGGCTGATGAGTACACTGACGCCAGGAAACTGGACCAGACAGCAGCCAAGGTCCCTACCCGAGTGGAGTACAAACCAGCAGCCCCTCCAACCTCTGCAGTGTATCAACACCCAGCACAACGCACCCCCACCATGCCAACAGCAAACAATTATGTTCAGCCAGCCCGGTTCAACGCCCGGGATTACTCACAGCCTATCCGTTGCTATGGGTGTAAGCAGTTGGGGCACAAGCGACCCGAGTGCCCATTAAACAATTCTAGCCAAGCCCAGTCGTGGAGAAGACCAGCCGGCGGGAATCAGCAACCACCCCAACCTTCCGCTCACTGTCTTGAGCAGGAGGAATTTTGGGGTATACTACATGAGGCGGATCCAGTACAAGCAGCGCAGCAGGATAACCGTCAACAGCACAGGCAGACCATTAAACTAAATGGCAAAGCAGTAACTGGTCTGAGAGACACCGGAGCCACTATGACTTTGCTCCAAAAGAACCTTGTTTCCGAACACCAGCACACTGGAGATACTGTGGCAGTGAGGGTGGCGGGAGGTGCAGTGTTCCGTTTACCGGTTGCCCGGGTTCACTTGGATTGGGGGGTGGGCTCTGGACACGTGAATGTGGGGGTCATGAAAGACTTACCGGCCGATGTTTTGCTTGGGAATGACTTGGCCCCTTTGGTGTCCGCTTATGCTCCAATGGGACCTGCCGCTATCAACCCAGTGACTACCCGTGCCCAGACCCGTGCTGCTGGAACCAGCCCACCTGCTGCTGAGACCCAGGTAAGAACCGAGTCCCCGACTGGTACCCTAAAACAGACTTTTATTAGCTGGGATTCCCCAGAGGAGTTTGGGAGGGAAACTCAGACAGATTTGACCCTCCAGAAGTATAGGGACAGAGCAGATACTGGAGAGGAAGGATTAGATGGGGAACGGTATGAGTGGGTGGGGGATAGGTTGTATAGGATCCCCAAGCTTTCCCCGAAGAGTGTTGCCCCTCCACCGAATCGACAGCTGGTGGTGCCCGCAAAATACCGGCAGGAGATTCTGCGGATAGGGCATGATGTTCCCCTAGCTGGACATCTAGGCTCCCGCCGCACAGCCTATAGGATCATGCAGAACTTTTTTTGGCCAAACTTTAATCAGGCTGTTCGGACATACTGCAGTACATGTGACACTTGTCAATGGATAGGAAAGCGGGGGGACCACCCAAGAGCTAGGCTTATGTCTATGCCTATCATTGGGGAGCCCTTTGCCCGCATAGCCGTTGACATTGGGGCTAGTCCATCCGGTAAGAAATATATTCTCACCGTGGTGGATTATGCCACTCGCTATCCAGAGGCAGTAGCGCTGTCTAATATAGAGGCAGAGACAGTTGCTGATGCCCTGGTTAGGATTTTTACCAGAGTCGGGTTCCCTCAAGAGATTCTCTCGGACCAGGGAACCCAATTCACCGCTGTGCTCACCCAGCAACTGTGGAAGGTGTGCGGTATTAAACCGCTGCTTAGCTCACCTTACCATCCACAGACTAACGGTCTCTGCGAGAGATTTAATGGCACCCTCAAACAGATGCTGAGGACCTTTTCTGACACTTGCAGAGACTGGGAGCGATTCCTGCCTCATCTGTTGTTTGCCTACAGAGAGGTGCCCCAGGAATCTACTGGGTTCTCCCCCTTTGAGTTGCTATATGGGAGAAGGGTCCGCGGACCCCTAGATCTCATTAGAGGCCACTGGGAGGGGGAGACAGAGCAGGAAGGGACCCCCATAGTACCATATGTTCTGGAACTCCGGGACCGCATGGAGAAACTGTCCCTAATGGTAAGGGAGAATCTCCAGGTGGCTCAGGGGAGACAGAAGAGGTGGTACGATCGGGGTGCCCGACAGCGAGTCTTCCAGGTTGGGCAGAAAGTGTTAGTACTCAAACCTGTGAAGGCGAACAAGATGCAGGCATCTTGGCAGGGCCCGTATAAGGTGTTAGCACAGATATGTGATACTACCTACCTTATAGCCAGCTGTTCAGATGAAAGGATCCAGCGATCCTTCCATGTGAACATGCTAAAGGAGTATCAAGAGAGACCAGAGAATGTCGCTGCAGTATGTGCCCCTGCTGCAGATGATACAGAAAGTTTACCCTTGCCAGACCTGTTAGAGAGGGACCCCCAGACGGATCTTACTAGCCTAGTACAGCTAGGGGACAGATTGAGCTCTACCGAGAAGGGCCAGGCAAGACAGCTTCTGTGGGAAAAGCAGGCGACCTTCTCCCAAGAACCTGGTTACACTACCCTAGCTGTACACAAGGTAGAAACCCCTGGACAGAACCCTCTGCGACAACCCCCTTACCGTATCCCTGAAGCAGTCCGGGAAGGAATGCGGAAGGAGATACAGGAGATGACCCAGCTGGGGGTCATCGAACACTCCGATAGCCCTTGGGCCTCGCCTGTAGTCCTGGTGCCCAAGAAGGATGGGACCACCCGGTTCTGTGTGGACTACAGGCGTCTCAATGAGCGGACCACCACTGACGCCTACCCGATGCCCCGGGTAGATGAATTGTTAGATCGCATTGCCAGGGGACGCTATCTGACCACCATAGACCTGTGCAAAGGCTACTGGCAGATTCCCCTGGCCGAGGATGCTATCCCCAAGTCGGCCTTCGTCACCCCATTTGGCCTGTACCAATTTAAGGTCATGCCATTTGGGATGAAGAATGCCCCGGCTACCTTCCAGCGTATGGTGGATAGACTTCTTGATGGATTCCAGGAATTTGCTTGTGCCTACCTGGACGACATTGCGATCTACAGTGAGTCCTGGGAAGAACACCTAGTACATGTAGGGGTGGTGCTGGACAAGATTCGGGCCGCTGGCCTGACATTGAAGCCAGAGAAGTGCCATTTAGGCATGGCTGAAGTGCAGTACCTGGGTCACAGAGTAGGGTGTGGGAGCCAGAGGCCAGAACCAGCCAAGATAGAGGCAGTTGCTAACTGGCCCACACCTATCACCAAGACCCAGGTGTTAGCCTTCCTAGGGACAGCAGGATACTATAGACGCTTTGTCCCCGACTACAGCACTATTGCTAAACCCCTGACTGACCTGACAAAGAAAAATCTTCCTAAGCAGGTCCTGTGGTCTCCAGCTTGTGAAGCCGCCAAAGGGTCAAGCCGGGTCTGCCGGAGTGTCCCACAAGGGGGGAGCCGTGTGACAGATTCATCTGTATTGCTGGTTCGTCTATTTCCCTTTGTTCACGGAATTGCCTGTTCATATACCCCCGTTCGTGTAATTTGCAAACTACCGATTGAAACTACCGAACGAACGACCACCCAGGAGAGGAGTGTGCTGCTGGTTAACCGCAGACACCTCTCCATTCCATTCGTACGGGTGGTCGTCGTTCGCATGTCGACCACGAGGCAGCGGCCATTTTGGGACATACGAACACATAGCGGTGTTCGGTACAAACTGTATGGAACTAAAAACGGACACTTAAACTACCGAACACAGCTGGAAGCTGCTGCCTACCTTCCATTTCGACGAGGCATGCGAACGTCGGTCGTTCGGGAGTTTTTATTCATTCGTATGGACTTTCACCCAGACAGCCATCCCATGGAGTCATTCGTATACCGAATGACTGGTGAAAGACTTTGACTCCATGGCGATTCGACTAGATACATCAGATCTGAGCGCTATTCGGTGAAAACATGCACTCAGATCCAGGCTGTCTGGGGATACGTTACACGAACTATATGCATTCGGTATTTCTGCAGTTATGTATTTTAATGTATTTTTATTATTGTAAGTTAAAATGGCGATTGTCTCTACCTTGGGAGATAATTAGGTTTCTTCCTAATTATCTCCGAGGTAGAGAAGACGGAATTATGGGCAAGATGGGAAGGGCTATTATTGAAGCCACTGCGATTGGCTACTGTCCAATATGTTTTACAGTCTTCCACAAGGTCCCCTCGGGGAGTGTCCACCTTGTGGAGACCTGCATAAATACCGGGCAGGTAGCCCCCATTAAACAGATCTTCATTTGACCCTCAAGACGGAGCTTGGTCTCGTTTGTGGGGGGAATTATTACTGGGACAGCGCTTTCGTTATTTTTAGCTGTGGAAGGCGTTCGACTGTTTTGCCGATCGGGAGTTGCCGTGTTCGTGGACTTCGTTCGGGAGTTTGGCGGTCGGCTGGATTTAAACTGCATTTCTGGAGAAGGGGATTATTGACTAAACGGCGGCTTCATCTACTCGACGGTACGTGTCGTAACATACAGTATAGATGGATACTGAATGTGGAGAAAAGCAACCTGAATCCCTAACAGCAGGTGGTATATCCTAGGGCGTATTTCAACATGAATCAAGGGATAGTTCATCTTTCACAGGACAGAGCAGTCAGATTGCAGAACAAAATTGCAGAGGTTCTCCATCTATGTTATGTCCCAGCTCACAAGTTCATCAGCCTGTTGCAATCCCTTCCGTCCACATCAGGGTTGACAAGGTGGGCTCAGTGGAATCTCTGGATCCCACAAAGCTCCTTTCTGTTAGAATTCAGCCAACTATCTTCAAGAAGAAAATACTCCTCACTCCCAGAGTTCAGAGGGCATTATCTTGGTGGAGAAAGGATGCAAATCTGTTTCTAGAATTCCCTCTGGGAGAAATAGACTGGAAGGTGATAACATCAGATGCCTGTTTCCCAGGATAGGGAGCCCATTCAGGCCACTTCTTTGTTCAATGGCCAGAAGACATGAATAAGAGTTCCTACAATGTTTTGGAGTTGATGGCAGTCTTCACATGTCTTCAAAAGCAGAAACAATATCACTGGATGAAACTTCTCAGTTGTAGGCTACATCAACCAGCAAGGGAGAACCCATAGTGTGAGAATGATGAAGCTGAAGATCATTCCCAGCACGTGTTGTTTGGTAACACTAACGGCAGCCACACAGGGAGAGCACTTAAGTTTGTGGTTAGTTTGTAGTTAATGAGCCAGCGGGTGTTCGGTAGATTGCCGCTCCCGAACTGGGGAAACGTGAATGGGTTTGGGAAACATAATATACGAAAACTAGTAGGGAAATGTCTTGAACACAGGGAAAATAGTGAGTTTGTCACAGGCCTGTCTGCAGTTCATCTTCCAGGTACCTCTAACACACATGCAGATTTCTTCAGCAGACACCAGATAAACTCTGGGCATGTTGCCTGGCCCAATGGGTATTATTGTGGAGAAATTAGGAGTTTTGGAAATAGACATCATGGCATCCTTCAACAACAGACCAGTCAACAGTTTCCTTTCAAGGAATCCTCATCCCCAACTTCAACCCATGGAACTTCAAGAGAGGGTATGTCTTTCCTTCTGATCTTGAAACTGCTCAGTAGGGAACACTTGGAAGTGATTGCGGTGATTCCATTTTGGCTGAGGAGGCCCTGGTTCCCTCTTCTGTGGAGTCTCTCGATAGAAGATCCATTACTTGCAGCCAAGCCTTCTATCCCAAGGGCCTCGCTTTCATCCGGCTCACAAGCCTCTTTAAGTGAAACATGGAGTTTGAGATGAAATGGCCAAAGGAGACAGGTTTCTCAGATGTAGTCATTTCTACCCTATTACAGGCCGGAAAGTATACCTTTTCAGCTTATTATAGGATCTGAAACATCTTCAGGGATAAACTCGGGAAGGTTTACAGTGTTAACACTTGAGAAAGTTCCTTTTGGTTTTTACGTACTTGGCTTTATTATCTTTCTTTTAAATAAAACTAGTATTTTTTTTTTTTAATTCTTTATTTTATGCGTGCAGTGTTAAATTACAAGCTTTCTTAACGACTTTATGACTTATGACAATGTTTAAACAAATAAGGTCAAGATGTGCTGTACAAACTAGAAGCAGATCTAGTAAAAAAAAACATGATTATTAAAAGAGATTATTATAGAATCATAAACTTATGAAGGTTACTAACTAAGTTTGCTCGGTCGTCCTATAAGGCTTCAAGGCTTTGTTACCACTGGGTTCCCTCAACACTTATGGGAAATAGACTTTACCCATGGTATATGAGAGTAAGCTCGACTTGCATGGCAAATGGCGTCCATTAGTCCCTGAGGCTGCTCAGCATGTGGACCCATCTGCAGTGAGGGAAGCGTGGTCAGCCTATTCCACAGGTCGGCAGGTGCAGGGTGTACATTGAAAGTTCACTTAGGCTCTGCTTCCCCATTGCGGTTTCATGCCGGAGTGAGTGTTCTGTCGTCATGCGTGTAGGGTACCTCGGGTGCAAGATGCCGGCTCCGTGCTTAGGTGAAAGTGTCTTCCGCCCCCAGGCCTGCAGAGTAGCCCGCTCTGTGGGTCCACTGATTCAGGTGCTCCTGGTGGTCAGCTTCTTTAACCCCCCAGAGTGGGAAGAGGCTCGGAATGGTGCAGAACACCATCTGCGTTTGTGTCTTTGTGCCTTATGTTTCTGAGTCATGGCAGCGCTGCGGGTGGCTCTCGGTCCCGGCAAACAGGGGGCCCTGTGAGGGGGCATTTGGGTGTTTGCATCACCCTGCTTGGGTTCCTGCTGTTCCAGCTTGGCGGCGTGAGAGGTAGGTGGCTGTGGTCGCTCATTGAGGCAATGCCAGAACTCCTGGCATAGTGCCTCAAACCTGGCGTCAAACGATTCCCTCCATTGCCGGATCTCCAGGCTTGGTCTGTCATGCAGAGCATCCATTGCTGCGGCCATCTTGTCTTCGCCACACGGCTTCAGGGCTTTGTTTTCTCTTAGATGTTTGAGTCTGGGTTCCCAGTGGCGGGGAACAGGGCTCCAGAAGTGAAGCACCACGTGTAGGGCATCGCCTCGGGAGATCAGTTGCCTCTCGCTGCGGCCTATGCCCATCCAGGTAGGCCTCCAAGCCGAATATAGTTGCTGTTCAAGATATGGGTCCGGACCAGACAGCGTGCTCCTGGCTTACTTAATAGCCGGTTTGTAGCTCAGGGTCCCGTTTAGCAGAAGTTTCTATCAGAAATAACTTGTTTTTAGCTCTATTCAGCAGGAGCCCGAGAGAAACACGTCTAATCGGCTCAGACACCAGGCCCCGCACCCCTAAAACTAGTATTTTATCTTACCTGCACCTTTCTTATTTTATCCCTGAAGACTTTATCCGGAGGAGCCACACTTTTCACCTCCTTGGAGTAAACGACCTACTCTACACAAGATTGAGCAAAAACTTAATTTTTGCTCTCCTTATGTGAGTAAACCTTAATTTGCTTTTAAACCAACAAAACAGAGCAATATTTTCTGTTTTTATTCTCATGTTATGTATTTAGTGAATATCTGTAACACTGCAATTTGGAGGGAAACACCCGTGAACGCTTGACTCTTAAACTGGCCCTTGACCCTGAACTACCATCTACAAGGAACCAAGCTGAGCGACATATCCACAGGCAGGAATCATATCGCTCAGACGCTCATATCTGGAGCTGAACATAAGCTCCAGATAACTGTAAGTGGCATTTCTCTTATTTGACCTCACCACCTGTAGAATAGTCATATTTTCCATATTGACTCACCAAAATACAAACTTCAAAGACACCCAGAAGGCGATGCTTCCCTGTACTCTTTTCTGACCTATTCCTATTTTTTTCGTCACTCAAGACAGTGCTTCTAATAGCCCTTACTTCTGGGTGCAGGGTTTCTGAGTCGGGAGCTCCTTCTGCTTACAAGAGGTACACGTTCTTTTTCCAGGATAAGGTAATTCTTCGGACAGTACCGGAATCCAGACCAAAAGTTATGTCATCTTTTCATCTAAATCATGAGCTTTTACTTTAGGACTCTTTCTCTTCCCCTTCTTTGGAATACGAAATAAATCTTCATCGCCTAGACCTGGTTAGATGTTTGCATAGAAGGATCCCTCCTAAAGAAGTCTAGACGCCGAAACGTTGGGGTTTGATTATCTCCAGTTTTAGGTCAGTATACCTGTGAACCAATTGGTGTATGGGTTTTAAGGTTGAGAACTTTATACTAAAGTTTCTGTGGTCATGGGTATGTTATTAACTGTTTTCATGCATGTACTATCAATTGCACTTTGTTTGTATTACTTTTACTGATCAACTGTATTAATAAAAATACTTTTTATGTGCAATTCACCTTGGTGTGCTTTGGGTTTATTTATTACCATGGCTGGATGCTTATCAGTCTATCTTAGCAGAACTCAGAATTGGAGTAAATTACAAAGGCTCTTCATTATTCCAGGTGGACAGAATAAAGCTGAACAGACATCCGTAAAACTATCTCCAGATTGATTGCTACGACTGTATACAAGGAGATACCAGTCCCTGGGGAATTGTAAGCACATTCCACCAGGGCCCTTAGCAACTGCAGCACATATCCCTTCTGACCAGATCTATAGGGCAGCCACGTGGTCATCTCAACACATCTTCATCTGTCATTACCAACTGGATGTCAGATCTTCTCAAGAAACAGGATTTGCCACATCTGTCCTATCTGCTTTATAATTTAAATAAATGTTTTGTTGTTTACAGCAATCTTATGTTGTTGGTTTCTTCCTTTCCCTCCCTTGTGGGCTTAGCTTGGGCATGTCCGAGGAGTAGTGCTGCCATGGCCATTGCTGGGAAAAGAGAAAGTTTACTCATACTTACCGATATTTTCCTTTCTTGTTAATGGGCTATGGCAGCGCTGATATGTGTGGCTTTGTAGGAACTGGAGTGTGGGATCTATAGGAGGGGCATTTATAGAAAATATTTTTGTTTCCTATCCAGTGGGAGTGGTGGGCAAAGCTAACCCAGGAATAGTTCTGCCGTGGCCCATTACCGAGGGAAAAAAAAATCAGTATGAGTAAATCTTCTCCTTTGAAGAAAAGTGAAAGTGTTCAGTATTTTACAGAACAAGGTGGCTGCAAATCTAAGTAAATGTTAAATATTTGAATTCCTATGTTGGCTTACATAAATATTATCAGCTGGTTGTGGTGTAACGTGTGGAGAGGTATGTAATAATGCTGATATTTAACATCTTAGATATGAGCTCCTACTGCAGATATCAGTCAAGGAAGATAAGATCTCAAATTATAGTTAATACAAGTTAGCCCAATCCGTAAATAAGACAGAGCAATACAAGTCTTAATACAAAACAGCGGTAAGGAAAATGAATCGTGAGCAGAATGTGTAGATAACCAGTTGGGTCATTGACCTCACAGACTATGTGTAAAAACACATATAACAATACTAACATTCAGTTCATGTCTATGATTTTTTTTTATTAGCCGTATAAAAACGTGAAGTTGGGTCTGCCTGTTTATTGGAAATCCTGAATTCTGAAACGTTTTATATAAACAAAACAAACAAAGTAGACAATGCAGTAAACCATTTCGCTTGCTTTGTGATTCTGAGTTCTGAGTTCAAACTGTGATACCAAAAAAGATGATTAATGTTTCCCCCTGGACAAATAGGGAAGGGGTAGCATGACTGCTGCCCATGGAACTGGGCTGGTACTAAGATTGCAACAAACAATGTTACAAAAATGGAGGAGCTTTAAGTGGAGCAGAGGGGAGGGGATTTATCAGTCAGCAGGATCAGTTAAGGAAACCTTATTGGATTTTCCACTCTCCCTCCCTAGATTTGGTGAAGTCGAAGGAAGGAGTATGACGCAGTGTCACCTTGGGGAGACTACAGTCAGCACATGGCTGATGGCTAGTGACGGCTGTGTTGGGCTCTTGGAGAGTAAGATGGGGAACTGTCTGTTGGACTTTCACCCCATAGTTGTCAGGGTTTAAGAATATTTTATGTTATGGTTTTAAAAAAGTTGTGGCAATTGCCCTTATCCACTTAAAAAGGTGTCCAGCGTATTATTGGGGGGGGGGGGGGAACAGTGGGTTGTAAATATGAGACCGCAATCATGGGAAGAAAATATGATTGGCTTTTTTTATTCACAGATGAAGCGAGAAGAAGTAACCAATAGCGAGAAAATGAGGTTAAAACAAATCTATATTTACGTTATACATCTATTAAATATTACAGATTTTACAGCTTCTCATTGTTTCCCTCTGTTGGTTACTTCTCACTTTGCTTGTGAACCAAATGGTGCGAAAATACACCTTTCAGTGTTCTTCAGAATTTATAATTTGCCGTAAACTGCCTATTGTACCATTTTGCTTTGTCAGAATCGTATTTGTCACACTATATCTGCTTGGATGAAATTTATTCTAATGCCAAATAAATGAATTCCCAATAACCAGAAACGTCCATTTTTTTTTTTTCAGATGTAACGTGGCGCACAAGACATGTGCACACAGCTAATTGTAGGTTATTCTTATAAAAGGTCCCGGTCTACAAAGTATCTTAATACCAGGCTGTGTAATGAAAGCAATGTTGTGCTCAGCAATAACCGTCTCTGAGCATCAGAAACGGTGACCAGTTTGTAAAATAAAATGTTTTTTTAAATTTGTGCAGCCAAGTTTGGTGGCAATCCAGGGATATTTGTGAAATAAGCCAAGAATATATAGACATACTGCAGGGAGCGTCTACAGTTGGTCTCAACCCTCTGCCATCAGAAAATATTCTCCCTTCAGTTTCAGACATGGCCAGTAGGTGGCACTTGGTATACAATATATTACAGCCATTAACGTGTGGTGTTTCTCAGTTTAGAGTCATTCTCTGCTGCTTCATTTAAGATTCTAGGTTGCATGTGTTGATAAACTAAAAGGGAGACTCTAAGCATCACCTTCACCTTATTGGAGTGGTTATGGTGCAAAGATCTATCACTGCTGCCTTTCTTTTCAACACTGTTTATTCTGTAGACCAATATCATTTTGCCTCTTTATAAATCACTGGTAAGACCACATATTGAATATGCTGTGCAATTTTGGGTACCTGTTCTAAAGAAGGATATTATGGCACTAGAAAAAATCTTCTTATGATGAAAAAAATATTAATAACCATTACTATAATAAAATGTCTGGTTACTGTTCCACGTTACTTATGTTCACAGTATAGAATGGTAGTATATAGAATCTTCTAAGACAATATGTATATAGATGTCCAGAGTTCTTTGGTGTTGAAGGGGTTAATAGTTTTCATTGCAACACAGTTCTCTGATATAAAGCACAGTAGTTTGTAGCAGCAGGATGATACCTTTAAAAGGATACAAAAAGAATTCTCGGCTAAACTGAAGTCTCTCTGCCGTGAGATCTACTTGTATTGCTGAAGAGACGCCAAGTGTCCAGGACGGCTCTTTGGGCAAACACAGAGTGAAAGGAAGCACCATCCTGGACACTTGGCGTCTCTCCAGCAATACAAGTGGATCTCACGGAAGAAAGACTTGTCTAGTTCTGCACCGGTTCTATGGAACGCCCTTCGCCTCTCTGTTAGACTCTCACCCAATCTCCACTACTTCAAAAATATAATTGAAAACACTTCTTCAGGAAACGTATCAGTTAAACTGTTAATAGCTTTCCCTCCCCGCACCCTGATTCCTCTCCTGCAAAAAGAACACTAAGCCCTCAGTGAACACTATCCTAGCAACCTACTTTTCTACCCTACCTTTACCTTTACCTTTTTCTGTCACAATACCCCATTCCCTCTAGCATGTAAGCTGCATCCACTGCACTAACACACTCTGCATCCACTACACGTCCACTACACTAACACACTGCATCCACTGCACTAACACACGCACTGCATCCACTACACTAACACACACACAGTGCATCCACTACACTAACACACACACAGTGCATTCACTACACTAACACACGCACTGCATCAACAACACTGTAATGGACCATTTTGCCCAAAAGAGGTTAAAAACCGTTTAGGCGATATTCGCCTTTTTCAGCTGCACCGACAGCTACTGCAAGCACCAATCTCCTGAACTGCAAACCCACGAATTCACCAACTCCCAAACTGCATACCAAGGGAATACTCGAAACTCCCGAACTGGAGACACACAAATAGCTGCTAGCAGATGAACAGGAAAAGAACACCCGGCAGAAAAGCACGAATAAGTCTTTTCTGCAGGGAAAAAGATGTCTTTTAACATGGGGCCATAGTCCAAAGGCAGCAGGCGAGCAACCAGGCTTCTCCAGTGTACAGTGGCGAGGTTGGTTTCGCCACACTTCTCCCCTTTACCAATCAGACTAACAGGGTATCTGACCTCATGCCGGTCAGTGCCCTTGTTAGTCCAGCAGCCCACCCACAAAACACAATCAGTAATACCGCCCACCCACAAGAACAGGTTACTACACCTGGGTAGAGGAGAACGTTGTCCATGTCCAGGCGCCTCACCATGGCTGTGTGGGTGACTGGTAAGCGGACTGGGTGGGTTGATGAGTGGGAAGAGACCAGCGGTACTCTGTCCTGGTGCCAGCACTACCACGGGAGTAGTCTGGTTGGAGCCTGGTTGCTGGAGGGGGAAACCGACTGTCTCCCCTTTGGATACACAGCTCTGCTGCCGGAGGGGGAGACCGACTGTCTCCCCTTTGGCTAAAGAGCCCGGTCGCTGAGGGGTAGAATCGACTGTCCCTACCCCCTGTGCGGTAAGTGCAGAGACCATGGTCCCATCTGCATGGTTGTGGGGCTTACTGTCTCCCCTGGGTATGTCAAGCTGCTGCTGGGGAGAGGGGGTAACCAGCTCCTCTCCCACGTATCCTTCCAGCCGCGGTGGGGGGGATATGGGGGGCCCAGACCTTGTGCTTTGTCAGGGGCCCCAAAATTTCTGGTGGCGGCCCTGGCCCCATGTTAAACCTGAAACATGAGAATCATGGAGAAGAAAACATGGGGAAAATGGAACATGGCTACATTGCAGCAAAATCATTCTTTTTAATCAGTTGGTTTTTATAAAGTGAAATATAAGCATAGAATAACATAATAAAATATCAAGGTAAGACAAAGCTGGAGTTATCTCACACGGGATGCAGAGAGGGACAAAAGCGAAGTGATGATAGGTTACCGCAGTCATTTTAAAAAAATCAAAAAAGTTATCTCTGAGCTGCTCTATATATCCTCACAAATATTGCTATCTCTGATAAAAGTGGCTTTATCCCCCCACAACCAAAAAAAAAAAGAATTGGGAAATTCATAAAGATAAAATCTCATCAACACTTCACTAAATTTCACTTTTATTAAAATTCCAACACTTTCAAAATGTCTGCCTGCCTGTCTGTCTATCTATTTATCGATCTACCTATATCACTCTAACTGTCTGTCTACTGATATCTATCATTCTATCAACAATATAGGGACCACATTGTCTTATGTATTTTTTTACACTTGGTAAAAGGCAGAGCTTCAGCTGTGAAGTCTTGTCAAACCATCGGTCGTCACTAGTGGCGGCTGAGGGGAAAAAAGCTCAGTCTATGAAGCAGTGCTCCTCAAGGCACACCTAACAGTGCAGGATTTAGGCATTACCCAGGTGTGTCTACTAGAAAGATACACTGCATTAGAAAGCTTTCACTGAGGCTGAAATTAGGCCTTATCAGAACATCACAGAAACCTCACCAGCCAATGAATATTGGAGCTTGAAATGCGCCAAAACAATCCGCTATCCTGCTAACATAGGTATTGATTTAATATTTTGATAAGCTTTTAAAATGATCTAATATTGCTGGATACATTTTTAAAATATCAAGAAATATATCATACATAAAAAAAAAATAACAAAAACTTATATTGAAACTTTTGAAAAACTTACCAAACAAACTATTAAATTGGAGCCAATGTCAGTTATGGTAAATATATGAAAAAATAAACTAAATAGACTTGCTCCAGAGAACTAAAATGTAAACATAACTAGTTCCGGGCTGGCTAATATAAATTCTGAACAAAACTGATGGCAGGACGTCATCATGCTGTCATCAGACAGCAAATGGCGGCAATCCCCGCCACTGTTACCACCTCCGTCTGCCTTCCCTTACCTCCCTCTCCATCAGTATAGGAAGAACTTGATAACAAAAGACAGAAAACTAGAATGGAGTGGCCACCCCGTCAAGGACAAATGGGTGGATATTCACTCCACCAAAGGATATCTCTTTAGATTAAAACTTCATATTAATGGTATAACCTTTATTTAGCCGAACAAACATATACAAAAATAATAATAATGACTGTGATAACGGGAAAAATTAAGTGAAAACCAAGTGAAAAAACACCTTTAAAATCTGGGCAAGGTAGATCAACCACGTAGATACCAGGAATGGAATTAAATAGGTATCTTCCAGGAGTAAAATCATAGAAGTGAGAGAGTTTTCAATACAGTGTATAGATAAACGCCTGGTTGGACCCTTCCAAGATAATGGTATATAGGTAATCCGTGGCTGAAATTGTACAACGGCAGCGTGTCGGCAAGCCTGTCTCTACACTACAGAATCCAGAGAACACTCCCATGTCAGGATAAAATGTAACTCGTATCTAATTTGTAACAAGTAGACCCAAGGTCTAAATTAGACTCAATGGATACAACCCTATAATAAATATAAGGTACCTTAGATTACAAGTGGTTTTTAGATGGATGGCTCGCCACATTATAGACAGAGTCAAGAATGATACATGTAAACATCCAGCCTGCACATGAGCTCTGGAAAAGGGCTTTTTGTAGTGCCAAGAGAATTGGAGTATCAGTTAGAGACAGATAAGGTTCAATCAGAGAGGCAGTGAGTTCACATAATTATATAGATAGATAGATTTAAATTAAGGGAGTTGTTGGAGTAGCTGAACACAGCTGCACTATTTAGCAGGTGTCTGGTAAGACTAATTCAGGTTGTATATGGCACCTAAAACGAAAAAAGTCTCCCCCCTGCCGACAGACTTCCAGTGCAAATTACCCTGCATTTAGGAGATCCTCCCCACAGCCCTTGTAGATAGGTAAAGCTTATCTCAAAGATAAATAAATAAGTAGAGTAAAGTAAATCTTCTACCTCTTGATGCTGCTTCGAAGCAGCCTGCCTATAAACCCCCACTCTCTATAGACCACGCTCCATATAGCCATCTACATCACCCAGAAGTAAAAAACAAATAGAATATCAGAAGATGGAAACGCTCAACGCGCGTTTCGGCGTAGTAACACGCCTTTGTCAAGAACTCTATTCTAGTTTTCATTTTTTTATTATAAAGTGTAATTTGGGGTCCATGCCCCTGGATATTTCTGTAACCTTAAAAAGGAGTATCGGTGCTGGCTTAGTCCAGCATTGGAATTCCTTTTCTCGTGTCTTCTATATAGGAAGAACTTGGCATCGTCGCTGGAAAAAACAGTATGTTTACGCTTTCCTTTTTTTGTGTTTGGGAAGAGTCCACCAGAAAAAGTTACTCCAACCAAAACCAGTGTTTTATAAAAGTTCACAATTTAGCAGAGTATGTAGTACTATTGGCCTTTGTAGATTATCTATGGATGGTTTGTGTCATGTGATGAAGAGTCGGATGTAGTGTCATTAAATAAAGCAGCATTGGGAGTATTGTGAGATAAGATATCACTCCATGCTATTCAAAAATCACATAGAATCATAGAATGTGACGACAGATAAGAACCATTCGGCCCATCTCGTCTGCCCAATTTTCTAAATACCTTATCTTATAGTTAGAATAGCCTTATGCCTATCCCACGCATGCATAAACTCCTTTACTGTGTTAACCTCTACCACTTCAGCTGGAAGGCTATTCCATGCATCCACTACCCTCTCAGTAAAGTAATACTTCCTGATATTATTTTTAAACCTTTGTCCCTCTAATTTAAGACTATGTCCTCTTGTTGTGGTAGTTTTTCTTCTTTTAAATATAGTCTCCTCCTTTACTGAGTTGATTCTCTTTATGTATTTAAATGTTTCTATCATATCCCCCCTGTCTCGTCTTTCCTCCAAGCTATACATGCTAAGTTCCTTTAACCTTTCCCTGTAAGTTTTATCCTGTAATCCATGAACCAGTTTAGTAGCCCTTCTCTGAACCCTCTCTAAAGTATCAATATCCTTCTGAAGATACGGTCTCCAGTACTGCGTACAATTCTCCAAGTGAGGTCTCACCAGTGTTCTGTACAATGGCATGAGCACTTCCCTCTTTCTACTGCTAATACCTCTCCCTATACAACCAAGCATTCTGCTAGCATTTCCTGCTGCTCTATTACATTGTCTGCCTACCTTTAAGTCATCAGAAATAATCACCCCTAAATCCCTTTCCTCAGATGTTGAGGTTAGGACTCTATCAAATATTCTGTACTTTGCCCTTGGGTTTTTACGTCCAAGATGCATTATCTTGCACTTATCCACATTAAATGTCAGTTGCCACAACTCTGACCATTTTTCTAGTTTACCTAAATCATTTGCCATTTGGCTTATCCCTCCTGGAACATCAACCTTGTTACATATCTTGGTATCATCAGCAAAAAGACATACCTTACCATCAAGACCATTAATAAAAATATTAAAGAGAATGTGTAGCGGAGAGGTAGTATAATCCACAGTATCTCCGCTGGGTAACAGCATAAAATAATCCAAGGAAATAAATACAGCATACAATAATCCCGGTAGCGTTATAAGAATCCTTCCTTCCCAAGAACTAGACTCAGAGTCAACTGAGCTTTTAATCACAGGTCACTGTATTTATGGGATTCCCCATGCAAGGGGGTTTCCCTACTGACATTTCAGGGGTGGTACAATAAGGGACTACATGGGGAACAGACCAACACATACATTTCTCCCATCATGCACTGCTGTACGAGAGGGATACTCCCACTGGAATATACCGTTAAGTGGATTATCCCACCGTACAGCAGAACTTACATTTTACATTAAAATGCATAACTTTCTTGATATTCACTGTATTTAAACGAATGGACGTTCGGTAGATAGCTGGAGGCTGAGCGCACAGTTCGTGAGAATACCGCTCAGCTCCCAGTCTAACTAACCGAATGCCGCACAAAATACACATTATTTCCAACACACTGCTAAAATAGCGATTGATATTAGGGGAACAAACTACCGAACGCCCGGGGCTCCCGAACGGCCTGGAAGTCCAGCGGTGCTCGCGCCTTCGAGTAGCCGATTTTAGTTCCAGGCGCTCGCCGGCAAAACACCGCTGGGCTAACAAAGGATCCAAGATGGCCGAATATACTCCATTGACTACAACCCTCTGTTGCCTGTCACTCAGCCACTGCCTTAACCATTCAACAATATTGGAATCCAAACTTAAAGATTGCAGTTTATTGATAAGCCTTCTATGTGCAACAGTGTCAAAAGCCTTACTGAAATCTAGGTAAGCATGTCTACTGCACCACCCTGATCTATAATTTTAGTTACCCAATCAAAAAAATCAATAAGATTAGTTTGGCATGATCTCCCTGAAGTAAACCCATGTTGTCTCTGATCTTGAAATCCATGTGTTTTTAGATGTTCATCAATCCTATCCTTTAATATGGTTTCCATCACTTTCCCCACTACTGAAGTAAGGCTTACTGGCCTATAGTTGCCCGACTCCTCCCTATTACCTTTCTTGTGAATGGGCACAACATTCGCTAACTTCCAATCTTCTGGGACTACTCCTGTTAACAATGATTGGTTAAATAAATCTGTGAACCCCTTCCCGACCGCAGACAGAAATTTTCCGTCAACCTTGTCCTTCAGTTAAGGACCGTTGACGGAAAATTTCCGTCATTTACTAAAGTTAACCCCAGATCGCGGGGATCGCCTTTGTATTAGATCGCCTCTGTATTAGAGGCAGACCGGAGCACCCGATTGGGCTGCCCCAGCACCGGTGCTCGCTCTGACAGGCTGTCAGAGCGAGCACATGTGCTCAGTGTACTTACCTTCCGCCTCCCTGCACTTCTGGGTTCTGTGTGAAGTGCAGGGAGATGGATCAGAGCTGATCCTCTTCTCCCTCTGTAAAAAAAAAAAAAAATAAAGTTAAATCCCACCCCCCTTTCCCCTACTTTAATAAAGTTAACCCCTTCCCTGCCAATTGATCACTGACTACAGTGGTCAATTGGCAGGGTATACATTTTAATGTCATCTGATTTTTTTTTTTTTTTAAACCCCTGAGGGTTAATTATTTTTTTTTTTAACCCTCAGGGGTTACATTTATTTTATTAATTAATTTAAGTATTTAAAAATTATATATTTAGCTAGATGGGATGGGTGGATGTTAGTGGGGAATTGGGGAATTTGGTGTTAGGCTAACTAGGGGTTAACGTTAAAAAAAAAAGTTTTAAAATGAGCTTTAAAAAGGTAAAAAAAAGTTTAAAAAAAATGTTTTAGTAATGTTTAAGTAAAAGAAAAAAAATACCATCCCCCTTTACCCAGTCTAAATAAAAATTAACCCCTTCCCTGCCAGTTGATCAAAATACAGATCACAGTATTATACTGTAATCTAATTTCTTTTAACCCCTGAGGATTAACTTTTATTTAATTTTTAACCCTCAGGAGTTCAATTTATTTAATTACTTTAAATATTTTATAATTATATATATTTTGCTAGCTGGAGTGGGTGGGAGTTATGGGAAAGGGGGGAATTTACTGTTAGTGCTGCTTACTGCTAGTTAGGGGTTAACGGTAAAAGAAAAGTTTAAAAAAAAATTTTTAAGTGTAGAAAAAGTTAAGAAAAAGTGCTCATTACCACTACACTTGGTACAAGCTAGCGGAAAAATGATCCCACGCTAAGGTTCAAAATATGCCTTTTGAAATACCCTGGGATGTCTTCTTTAAGAAATGGTATGGCTTTATGGGGTATTTGGATTATATAGCCTTGTAAAATACTCTAAAATGGGACATGGACACAGCGTAAAAATTCAAAGTTTGAAAAAAAACTGGAATGGCTGTGTCCCAAATGTGCCCCTTTAATGTCCACATATACCAGGCAAAGGTACATACGGGGATATTGCTGTACTCAGCCGACATAGCTGAGCAACATATGAAGTAGTATACAGTCGTAGTACACATAAGGTTTGTAAAATATACTGCGCAAACTCACTTTGTGTGTCAAAAAGGCAGAAAAAATGCTTATTACCACTACACTTGGTACAAGCTAGCGGAAAAATGATCCCACGCTAAGGTTCAAAATATGCCTTTTGAAATACCCTGATATGTCTTCTTTAAGAAATGGTATGGCTTTGTGGTGTAGCTGGAATATGTAGCCTGCTCAAGTGCTCCAAAGTGGGACACAGACGCATCAAAACTCTCCATGAAAATTCACACTTAAAAACCTTAACTTGACACGTCTCTTAGACACGTGTCCAGTGTAACTTCACAAAATAGTGTCTAGGTCATACATTGGGCATATTGTTTTACTCAGAAGACTTAGCTGAGCATAATTTGGGGGGTTTGAATTTAGTGGCACATATGAAATGTACAAAATGCCCAGCAAAAATGTAATCCACATGTAAAAAATGCCCCAAATTATTTTTTACCACATAATTTGGCATATATTGGTGAAAAAATGGGGGCATGTTAAGGCACAATATGCACCATATGAGATATCCTGGAGTATCTACTTTTACAAATGGTAGGCCTTTGTGGGGGTTTTTTGAACAGTCAAACTGCTATAATACCCCAAATTGAAGCATTGGACAATTAAATCAGTCTCAAAATTCTACTGTGAATACTGAAAAGGACAGGTCTCCTATATGGCACTGTAGCTTCACGAAATAGTGCCAAAGACATACAATGGGGGTATCATTGTACTCAGCAGAAGTAACTGAACACAAAATAAAACTTTGTACAAGAATAGCACACACCAACTTTACAAAATACACATGAGAATTTTTTGTTCTAAGTTTGTGTGCCAAAAACCCCAAAAAACTAAATTTTACTCCAATATTTAGCAGAGATTGGCGGTGAAATGGCTATGTAGAAAGTGTCAAAACAACCTTAGGTAAATAGCCTGTGATGTCTACTTTATATAAATATATACTTTTGTGTGGCAATTTTGTTTTCTTTTATGGCTATTAAGCTTACAAGACAAACATACCAAATTCTAAAATCGCTCCACATTAAAAGTTTATTTTATTCCTTGTGCTTTGTGACCTGTAACTACCAAAAAAAACTTAAAATCCCAGACATATTATATATTCTGTAAATCAGAACAACTAAATGAATTTATTTTTAATTACTTTCTTTAACCTGCACTAATTAGGCACACATTATTATTATTGCAAAAACTGTACAAAAAAACACAATTTTTTTCTTTTTTTTGCCTTTTTCTGTATTTTTTTTAAAATAATTAATATATTTTTATATATATATATATATATATATATATATATATATATATATGTTACATCAAATTAAAACCCTTTCTGTCCTTTAAAAAACAGTATATAATATGTGTCGGTGCAATAAACGAGAGAGATGCAAATGGCAGTTGAACGCATACAGCAAGAAAATGCAAAAATTGCTTGTGTCATTAAGCGTAAGACAAGCTTCTGAAGCTGTGTCCTTAAGGGGTTAATGGTTTTGCTAGTACACCACTAAGCTCTTTTAACAGCTTTGGGTGTATTCCATCAGGTCCCATTGACTTACTTGTCTTTACTTTTGACAGTTGAAATAGAACCTCTTCCTCTGTAAACTCACGTGTAATAAATGCCTCATTTATCCTTTTTCTTAACTGAGGTCCCTTTCCTTCATTTTCATCTGTAAATACCGAACAAAAATATTCATTGAGGCAGTAAGCTAGACCTTTATCCTCTTCTACATATCTTCCGTCTTTTGTTTTTAATCTAACTAATCCTTGTTTTACTTTTCTTTTCTCATTTATGTATCTAAAAAATGTTTTATCCCCCTTTTTTACTGACTGTGCTATTTTCTCTTCTGTGTGTGATTTGGAAGCTCTTATAACTTGCTTAGCCTCTTTCTGCCTAATCTTATAGATCATTCTGTCTTCCTCACTCTGGTTTTTTTTTATAATTACTAAATGCTAACTTTTTGGTTTTTACTATTTTGGCCACTTCTGCGGAGTACCACAGTGGTTTCTTGAATTTTTTTCCTTTTACTGACAAGCCTAATGCAATTTTCTGTTGCCTTCAATAGTGCAACTTTTAAATAATCCCATTTCTCTTGGATTCCATTTAAATTGCTCCAGTCTGATAATGACCCCTCTGCACATATTCTAATTTTAGAAAAGTCTGTTTTTCTAAAATCTAAAACTTTTGTTTTTGTGTAGTGTGACTCAGTCACTGTTCTTATATTAAACCACACTGACTGATGATCACTGGATCCTAAACGTTCACCTACAGTAATATCTGATACCAAATCTCCATTTGTTAACACTAAATCTAGTATGGCCTCTTTACGAGTTGGCTCCTCAACAACTTGTTTTAGAGACAATCCCAGTAGGGAGTTTAGAATATGTGTGCTCCTGGCACAAGTAGCTAATTTTGTTTTCCAATTTACATCAGGAAGATTAAAGTCACCCATGATGATAACTTCCCCCTTCATTGTCATTTTAGCTATTTCCTCAACTAGTAGATTATCTAACTCTTCAATTTGTCCTGGGGCCTATAAATCACACCTACACGAGTTACTGTGTGATTACCAAATTCTAACGTAACCCAAATGGACTCTATGTTTGCCTCACTAACTTTTATTAGGCTAGATTTTATGCTATCCTTCACATACAGGGCCACCCCTCCCCCTTTCTTGCCTTCCCTATTTTTTCTATATAAAGAGTACCCTGGTGTTGCTATGTCCCAGTCATTTTTCTCATTCTACCATGTCTCAGTAACAGCGACTAAATCTACACTATCAGCTGCCATTATTGCCACAAGTTCATGGATCTCATTCCCTAAACTGCGAGAATTTGTAGACATGACTCTAAGATTATCATTTTTAACACACTTGCTACAGGCACATTCTGTCCTTGTTTTGGGGCACAATTGGATTGATGTTTTATCACCCTTTTGCCCCCCCTCCTAGTTTAAATACATCCTAGCCAAACCTCTGAACTGCTCACTGAGAACATTTGTTCCCTTTTGAGAAAGATGCAAACCATCTTTTTTGTACAGTTTATTTCCATTCCAAACAGAGCTACCATGAGAAATAAAGCCAAATCCTTGCTCCCGACACCATTCACCAAGCCACATATTAAAGTCCCTAATACGCATCCGCCTGTCGTTCTGAGTGTTATGCACAGGAAGCAACCTGCCATATATCATTGGCAACAACACTAAAAACTTCCTTAACCTCTGAAACCTCATTGCAAGCCAAGTCATTTGTCCCTAGATGGACAAGTACATCCAATTCCCCTTCCTGCTTTGCTTGCTTCTCCTCACAAGACCACCATTGTCCATCTCCAAATCTCTTATGATGGAATCCCCCAACAACAACTGCTTTCTATTAGGCCTCACCATAGTCTCCAAGCCTGTCTCCACAAGACCACTACCCTCAGTACCTGAGGCTGTCTCCATAACACCATTAGCCTCAGTGTCTGAGCCTGTCTCCACAACACCACTAGCCTCAGTGCCTGAGCCTGTCTCCACAACACCACTAGCCTTAGTGCCTCTCTCCACAACACCACTAGCCTCAGTGCCTGAGCCTATCTCCACAACACCACTAGCCTCAGTGCCTCTCTCCACAACACCACTAGCCTCAGTGCCTCTCTCCACAACACCACTAGCCTCAGTGCCTCTCTCCACAACACCACTAGCCTCAGTGCCTCTCTCCACAACACCACTACCCTCAGTGCCTCTCTCCATAACACCATTACACTCTGAAAGTGCAGAAAATGAATTATGTATAGCAACAGACTGTGCAATATGCCTTTTATCCACAACTCTAAGTCTACCAGATCCTACAGTAATCCATCTGCCATTCCTAGTATGTCTCTGCGGCAGTGGCTTTGCAGCAGTTCCAGTCTGCGTTTGTTTACCAGATAATTTACAAATCTCAGACTTCAAAAATACAATCTCCTGCCGCAAGATAGAGAACTGTCTACAGATTAGACAATAACCAAACCTCCCAAAAGTGGAACGTGAAACAAATGCATAGCAACTATTACACTGAACTAAGTCTGCCATTCCAATGAGGAGAATACGGTAATTTAAATCTAACAAATCTTAACTTTTTATTTATCCTCCTGAATCCCTCAGATTATCTCCAGGTTATCTCAAACCACACACTTAGAAGCAGCACTTAGATGAAGCAGCCAAGCTAATGACAACAAGCCTTATATAACTCCTAACATCACCACCCACTAGGAATGTTTAACACCTTGGTAGGCCTCTGCTTATTTGCAAACAATAGCTAATTAACCAGCAATCAATAGCAAGTAACTAGCTTAATCAAATCAAATGCCTTATAATTACCAACAGGAATTCAAACCTTGTGCAATCAGTAACCTTTTCCTACAGATGAATCTTACCTGTAACAGTAGAAAAGAAAGCTCTTAGCACAACTCTTAGACAGTTGAAGCTTCTGTAAAACTCTCCAGAATATCTCCAACTACACACTTAGAAACAGCACTTAGATGAAGCAACCAATTCCACTGAACACGCGTTGCACTGAATGGACCCTTCTGCTAACATAGGGCTTGATTTAATTCTTCTAGACAAACGTTTAATATTATTTTCCACATATTAAACATCAAAAGATATTTCATGTTTAATAAAATATATATTTATACTAACAAGTAGATAGTCAGCACTCAAGGTCTTGTAAGAAAATAATTGAATAATACAAAGATCCCACAATCGGTCAACGTTTCAGTTCAATTCAAAGAACTTTCATCAGGAAAAGATTTCAAAAAGAATGAACAAAACCGCTCTATATATAAGAAGAAACACACTAACCAATACCCCAATCACTTGTGTGAGCGTCTAAAATTCCTCCATGCGTCTACGTGCCATGTAGAACTCCCCCCCACCCCCTATAACGTCATAACAAGCCGTGCCTATGGAACTGTTACCATGGTGACATAGGTAAACATACAGCGAAATATGTCGCAAATATTACAGAGGGGATAGGTGCTGTAAATCAACTGTATTGAAACCCCTTATAGCCACCAAATTCCTAGAATGATATATATGACAGTAATAAGCAGTAGTAATAAGACCAGTGTTAGATCGAAAAATGATCACTGTGCAGAGTCATAAACAATAGTGATCGCCCAGAGATAAAGTGCTATGTATACGTAAAAGCCATGTGAGGTGATACTAATATCAATTTAATATAATTTAATGTAATATAAAGTGCCAGAGTGTAAAATGTACGAATGGAATACAATACCACATGTAGAATAAAGTGCAAAGTGCATAGATAATCCCAGTATCATAATAAAAAAATGATTAGAAAATTATTTTAACTTTTCATTGTTATACTATGAAAATGTAAAATAATTTTCTAATAATTAGTTATGACGTTATAGGGCGAGGTTCTACATGGCACGTAGATGCATGGAGGAAGGTTAGACGCTCACACACAGGTGATTGGGGTGTTGGTTAGTGTGTTTCTTCTTATATATAGCGGTTTTGTTAATTCTTTTTGATACTATGTCCTGATGAAAGTTCTTTGAATTGAACTGAAACGTTGACGGATTGTGGGATCTTCGTATTATTAAATTCACTTCTTACAAGACCTTGAGTGCTGACTATCTACTTTTTGTTGTATATTGTGCAGCCGAGCACAGGGCAAAAAGACTGGGAAGCTGGAGTGTAGGACCTAAGAATTGTATATATGTATATGTAAAAAAACAACGAAATTATAAAACATTTTTTGAAATATTAAATTATTTGAAAGCAACTGCAGCCATAGTTCTATTAGAAGTTGCCATTATTTGGGTCCAGGATGGCAGGACAGAGCTTCTCATCCTGCATGGTGTTAGGGAAGGGCATGGAATATCTGACCCGGGTTGTGATGTTGAGGCCAGGCAGATATGTTAAAGCTTCTCCTTAAAGTAACTGATTTCCCTCCTGTAGCATACGAACACTGTATACCGTAATTTTTATGTTTTTTCCTTTAGAATGAAGGAGTTATATGCACCCAGGAACACATTACAGATCTGGAAATCCAGATTGTGGCCATTGCCAGGTGGGAAATGTCCTCCAAGCATCGCATGGTGGGACTAGGAATCCTCGCTACACAGAACCAAGCAGGCAGCTGCCTCTTTTAGAAGAATTAACTTAAATCAATCACCATACTATGTATAGGTTTACATTTTTATACTTCAATATGTTAATAAATAAATAATAATAATAATAATATTAGATAATAAATACTTTCTAGATGATTAATTGAATTTCAGAGTTTTTAAGCTCCTGAGATCTTCTCTGACACCGGATCGGATCTAAAGAATATATTCCAAAACGATGAAACTGAACAAATATTGCAAGCATCACTAAAAGGCTGGTCAGCATTAAATAATCCGAAAAATGAAATCTTTGCTATTTTAACTGTATGGTATATAATTAGAAGAGTTTCATACTGGCTGTACATGTTCTATTTAGTGTGATTGATTGAGGCCCAATATATTAAACTAATATGCACACACTCAGGTCTTCTAATGCTGCTAGATAAATAGACTGTAATCAGGACTGCACTTTATCATTTTGTCAGCAGATGTCTGCTATTGTTTGCCCTCTGTCTTATCTTCTGGAAGGTGGAATAAATTGCTCTACCTTTCCATTTCAACTACAAAAAGAGCTGATATGCCCTACTTGTATTAACCTCTTCCCACCATTGATACATTAACTATTAGAATGCCTGAGCTACTCCCTATGGCTATGTATCTGGCTAAGGTTGCAGACCCAAGATGTTTTCATACACATGTATAACTTGTAAATATTGTTGGGTAGTGCATGTAAAGTGCTTCCTTGGAAGGAATTGTATTAAATTCATTAACCCCTTAAGGACACATGACATGCCATGATTTCCTTTTATTCTAGAAGTTTGGTCCTTAAGGGGTTATTCAAGGAATAGCCAAAAAGATGAGGTCTGGGTATTTAATTTATTCCAACTGGATGGCTGCTTATTTCCTTAAACTGAACCTTACCAAAATAGAACTTCTGGTCTTTCCTCCATCAAGTGTTGCTATTCTGTGTCTGTGTCTCTCCAAGTCGATATCACTGCCACCCGCTCTACCTCTAAGGCTCACTGCCTAGGTGTTCTCATTGACTTCGACCTCTCCTTCATTCATCAGTCAATCGCCAAATCCTGCCGCTTCCATCTCAAAAACATACCTCGCATCCGCCACTACTTAACGCCTGATACGGCAAAGGTGCTGGTCCATGCCGCTGTCCTCTCTTGCCTTCACTACTGTAATCTGCTTCTCGGTGGTCTTACATGTTCCCAACTTGCCCTGTTATAGCAGGGGGCTATATCTACATCTCCACGTTTTAGTATTTTTTATAGGTAAGGGTTACTTGTATACTTTTCAAGGTCAACCTGAGGTCTGCCATGGACAGTATGAAGTATCCTCAATAGGTTTATCTTTTTTTGCCAGGTTTACATTTTTTTTTATTTTCAAGAGACTTATGGATTTTTATCATAGTTGTAACCACGCTATGGTCACTTTGCCCCATATTTGCAACAACTGAATTGTACATAATGCATTTAATTTCCTCCCTCGTTGTTGGGACAAGTTTACCACTTGGTTTGGGATGGAATGATGGGAGGAACTGTTACATGTTTTCTCTTGTATGGCTTTAGAACACAGCAATTTAGCTTCTCTTGTAACCCCTCAATTCTGCTTAGTTTGCAGTTCAATCTCATACGGTAGGTGGCGCTATCAAACGTCTTTTAGTCCCCAGTCAACAGAGAAGTCAGTTCTTATAAATAAGGGATGAATCCAAAGCAGGCGTGGAACAGATTTATCAGAATACTGCACATTTATTCTTTATTTAAAAAATATATAACATCAGTTTTAGATTCCACAGTTTTTGTAAAATTAAGTCCAACCTGAGCCCCTAAAAACCTCAAACTGCCACGGTCTTCTTAATTTCCCTCTATTCTGTATCCTATCTTACATCTTCTTTCCTTTCTACCATTGGTTTTCTCTGGGGCTTGCCAAATATATCATTTCTTCTGCTTCTGGGGTTATGACCCATATCCGTTGGTGATTGCAATGTTTGACCTCACCTGAGGTTGCATATTTGTAAAAGGAACATTCTAAGCACTAAGACAACTTTAGCTTAAAGGACCACTATAGGCACCCAGACCACTTCCGCTCAATGAAGTGGTCTGGGTGCCAGGTCCCCATAGTTTTAACCCTGCAGCTGAAAACGTAGTTTGAGAGAAACTGCTATATTTACACTGAGGGTTAATCCAGCCTCCAATGACTGTCTCCATGACAGCCACTAGAGGTCAATTCTGCGATTCACACTGAGTTCTTACGGAGTTCTTACGGAGTCCAGCGTCAAAAAAGATCCCCATAGGAAAGCAGTGAGTAATTCTTTCCTGTGGGTGGGTTTGAATCTGCGTGCGCCTCTGGCCGAGCATGTGCATTCGGCTCCACTCGGAAGCTGACGTCGAAGGAGGAGAGGTCACCAGCACCGAAGGAGCCCTGTTCTGAGTAAGGGTAAGCCAATAAATGGTTAACCATTTATTTGCAGTGGAACGGGGCCCTAGTCATCTAAACAGTGACCAGGGATTTATAGCGGTAGGAATACATATTTGTATTCCTACCGCTATAGTGTTCCTCTAATGAAGTAGTTTTTGTGTGTAGATCATGCCCCTGCATTCTCACTTCTCATTTCTCTGCCATATAGAAATAACTTTGTTTAGACAGCCCTGGTCACATCTTCACTGGCTGTGACTGACACAGCCCACAAAAATAAAAAATAAAAAAATCATTTTACAGCACAGTGTGTTTACTTTAGTGGTTCGTATATCCTGCTCTGTTATCTGAACTTTAACCACACACAGTAGGCTGCAGGCAATAAACATCTCACAAGACAGGGAATTCTAGGGAGGGAGGCTGTGTAACTCACAGCTATGGAATGTTTGGCTAGACTTACCTCCTAAACAGCAGAGAATTGAGCAGTGAAACTGCAGGGGCATGATCTAAGCTAAAGCTATCTTCGTGATTAGAATGTCCCTTTACCAGCTTAAACCTTTACCTATCTGGATCAGTCCTATGTACTTGTAAAGGCAGAATATGTGGTTTTGTAGGTACTGGTAACGATCTTATATGTATAGCTGTAAGGGAGTTAATTGCCTCATACCTGTACATAAGCAATATTAGAACATATTCACATAATAGTCTAAACTACATTTTCCACCAATATAACTGGTTTTAAGGCTGGCCTTCTCTTTCTTTCTGATTGGATATCAGATATGCCAGAAGAATTTGTAAGAACAAGTCACATGATAGGCCTCATTGTGTGCTCTTAACTGAAGTATGTTGAGAAATGAGAGCTCATTCTTGTTATTTCATTTCTGGACTCTGGTTTGCCCTGGGTGGTCTTCACACTTCTGCACAGCGTTGTCCTCTCTTATAGTTTGGTTCCTGTGACTTTTGAGATGAATCAGTTTTTCCACCAAGTCGGCCAAGAGATTAAAAACCAGAGCGAGCCACGCAAGGCCAAATATAATCCAGAGCGCCGCTAAGCTCCTATAGATGGAAATATAATGCTTGTTTGGGTCCGTTCCTACACAAAAAAGAATGTAAATAGGGTTAAAACTGTTATTTTTCATGGTGTATATTTTTTTAATGTTAAATATTATTTTAAGGAAATTGTATTGTGCACCTGGAGTAGCCTTTCAGGGTAAGATGTACATCACAACGGGTAACAGAAACATTGCGTGTAAGTTGCGTGCTGCCAGTGAGCTCATTACAAACCAGCCGCCAATGCATAGCGAATTAAGTGCTCACACAAGCACTAAGCATTGCTGATCCACACTAGTGCATGCACAATTGTAATCAATGACTCACATGCAAATATACCTTTAATACAATTAAATAGATTTCTCTGATGTAACTAATCCAGGCTGGTGGGACTCAGGTCCAAAATTTAGGCAATCGCACCTGAACTTTGATACAGAGATTTAGTAGTTTGAACTCAGGGCTCTCAAGATACAACACTGATTAGCCATAACATTAAAACTGGCTGCCTTATATCCCCCATGTGCTGCCAAATGCATCGAGGCATTGACTCCAAAATACCTCTCAATGTTTTCAGTGGTACCGGACGTCAAGGCATTAGCAGCAGATCCTTTAAGTCCTGCATGTTGTGAGATCATTGATCGGTTTTGTAGTTCCAGCACATCCCAAGAATTAGAGGGTCAAAGGAAAATCTTCTACTCTTTGTCATGTTCCTTAAATTTATTCCATACAATTTTTGTAGCACGGTAGGGTTTGTTATCCTGCTGAAAGATGCCATCTGGAAACACCATTGCCATGAAGGGTTGTATTTGGTCTGCAACAATTTCTAGGTATATGGTATGTGTCAAAGTAACTTCCACATGAATAGCACGGCCTAAGGTTTCCCAGCAGAACATTGTCCAGAGCTTAACATAGGTAAAGGACACACACACACCAGGCCATCCATCTGATCTAAAAGAAAATGTAAGTCATCAGACTTGGCAACCATCTTCCATTGCTCCACAATCCAGTTCTGACGCACGTCCCCATTGAAGGCACTGTCAACAGTGGCCAGGGGTGATCATGGGAAGTATCTCTGACTGGTCTGCGGCTACTCCTCCTCATACGCAGCAAACTTAGATGAACTATGTGTTATGAGACCTTTCTATTATGGCTACCATTAAGTTTTTGAGCAATTTGGTCTACAGTAGCTCTTTTTTGGGATCGGACTCCCAACATGCATCAATGAACCTTGGGTGCACATGATCCTGACACCAGTTCACCAGTTGCCCTATCTTGCACCACTTTTGGTTGACACAACAATATTTTTGATAGGTACTAACCAATGCATATCAGAGACACACCAAAAGACTTGCCGTTTTGGAGATGTTCTGACCCATTTGTCTAGCCATCACTATTTGGCCCTTGTCAGAGTCACTCTTTTCACTTGCCCATTTTCCTGCTTCCAACACATGGAATTCAAGAACTGACTGTTCACTTGCTGCCTGATATATCCTATGCCTTAGCAGGTGTTATTGTAACGATATAATCAATGTTATTCACTTCACCTGTCAGTGGGTTTAATGTTGTGACTGATCAGTGTATGTCTATTTATTTTTGTCTGCTAGTTGCTATATATTTTTTTATCCATTTGGCATGACAGGAGCACTATAACAAAACCACACTGGCCAGGATAAGGAGAAAAACATCTATTTCATGCCAAGCAATTATTACGCACATTGTAAATTCCAGTGACACCAGACTTTTTTCAACAATTGCACAGAATTGCGAAAGAATGATAGATTTCAGGGCACACTAACATGGTGTGACAATGTGAATGGGTTGGAATGGCATACCTAACACGTAATCTCCAAATCCAATGGTGCTGAGGGTGATAAACGCAAAGTAAAACCCCTCGCCGTAGCTCCAGCCTTCCACGTAACTGAAGATCATGGGAGGGAAGACCAGGAATAACAGGGAGCCAGTTGTGAGATAGACCGCCATCATCATTATCTTCATTATCTGAAAATCCGAGTTTAGTCACAATCAATGGAATCCCTGACACATGGATCATTGCAAAGCACTCAGAGAATAACATATAACATGATATATAATAAGTAACATATATAACTATGTAACTATATGTAACATTGCATATAAAAGGGATGGGTCAACATTCAGAGTAGGATTTGACAGATAAATAACTTATTTGTTAGTAGTTACATTTTTTTGTTGCAGATACATATTATAAATCTTGGGAGATTCATCATGGATGATTCATGGGAGAGTCTTGGGAGATTCATCATGGGTGCTTTCCCGCAGTAACAACCATCAAATATTGTGGAATTTTATTTTGAAAACTGAGACCACTGTTCAACTGAGACCACTGTTCAGTGAGCGGATAATTTCAAGAAATTCCCAGATTAAATGGCCGCCACGTTCGCCCAACCTTTCAGCTCCTTATTTATTCCTGTGGGGATATGTGAAGGAGCGGGTGTACGTGAACGAACTACCTACACTTGAGCAGCTCAATGAGAATATCCGTAGAAATTCAAGCGCTAGAGCCTCATTAATTAACTAATGTTATGAACAATGCAATTGAAAGAGCCGGTCCTGCGAGGCAGCAAATGGAGGTCTGTTAATACCTAGTCAAATAAAATCTCCACACGTTAAGCACTCATTGTGTGTAATATCATTGAAATTGGTTAGTTAATAAAAAAGTTAATTGACTTCTTATCCCCTTCTGTAATATATACCATTTGCATATAATATGTAGGACATATAACACTGCAGCAGTACGAATGCCCATAGCATGACATCGAGTCCATTACTGGTAAACCTGGCTAGTGCTCCCTGGTTCGTTGGGCAAGAGTTCATGATGAAATTTAAGGTATTTTTTTATTAGCCAGTTATTTTCATAGAATCCTATTTCCAATTGCTTATGGTTTGTCGTGAACGAGGACCTTTTTCCCTGGTGATACAGTGGCTGCGGTGGTGGTTTACCCATTTTCCCACAGCAGACACCTCTCTCTCCCCCTCTCTCAATGCCATAGCATGACTGAATGATATCTGGTGCCGAGTTATGACATCTGCTACTTGATTTACACAGTGTAAAAATCGAACAAGACATGCAATGTCCACTCACATGGGCTGGCCCTGTATTTCTTCATAGTTCTGTGATATTATTTTATTTATCAATTACTTGTTGCTTCATACTTGTATAACTGCACAACGCTGAAGTTTATATTGGTAATATATAAATTATAGCGTTGCATCATGTATAATTTAGGTATTACATTGGTCAAATAGGGGCAGTGAGAGTGAGAGGAATATGCAACCAGGAAATGGTTCCAAACCTCCTACATCGGCCGCTGGATCTCGCAGGAAGCTCCACCAGCTGCTCTGGGAAGGTGGTGTTTATACCGCATTTGTCAAAATCAAACCACAAAAAGACACAAAGTCTGTTTCTGCAAAAGGAATAACCTTACTATTAACTCTAAATTATCCAAAACAAAAAGTAAAGTAAGGTTTGTTCTAGATTAAGGTAATGAGCCTAAAATATAAATGCCTTAATTCATTCAGACATGGAGAGATGGGGACCACCTGGGTAGAAGTTCACTCTTCAGTATTTTACTAATCCCACTACCCTCTCCCGCAGCCGGGAATATATAGACAATCAGGGCTGGATTAACATAGGGGCTGAGAGAGCTGCAGCTCCAGGCCCATTGATTGAAAAAAAATATAAAAAAACTTAACTACTCTTCACATGCTCTTGCTTAAGTATGAAAACTTAAGAGGGATGTTGGGGAACAAATGTTGTGTAAACTGGCTGACAATGAAATTAGTTAAGGTAAACTTTGCGCACTATGCAAACACTCTTGTTGTTACTTCAGTCTCTCTAACACTATGGCATGTTCCCTTTCTTCTGCACTCACAGCATATACTTTTCTCTGTCTCAGACTATATACCAGGAGCTTCTGCCTGCTAGTAAGAAGGTTAGGAGAAGAGCGGACAAGTGAATGCTACGGGACAGTCCTTAGAAAGCATAGAGCGAGTGCATCATTAGACGCATTTATGCCAAGTTTAGGGTGCTCTCTGCACAGTATGCCCTTAGCTGGCCACCCTGGCAAACAGTTTGACATGCATTCATGCCAGGCTGACCATCTAATTCTTTGGGCAAACACACCCCCTGATTTTCGTCACCAGACGCCCACCTACATCCTTCTTCACCGGACCTGCTGTTAGGGGATATGGATTTACTTGAAAGATGAAAGCGAGAGATTAGCATAGGGTATGTGTTTTCTGATAGTTAGATCCTTTGAGTTTCCCTCCAACACCACCTCCACCAGATACATGACGCTTGGGAGGTATAACTGTTTTAGTGTTTCCTGTCGATAAAATTCTGTAATTAGGCCCATCATAATTGTCAGCACCAGGCCCAATGGGCTCCTACTCTGGCCCTGTAGACAATACAATAAACTGGCTGCTATAATAAACTCTACCGTTATTTAATTATCCTTTAAGGGTCAAAGCCGTTAATACAGAAATTAAAGTCAGTTATAAACAGTGGTATTTCCCCTTATGAAAACTGCTTATGACTATGTGTCGCTCAGAGCACAAAGCTCGGTTTAGCTTGTTTAGTTCTTTCAATTTGTAATGTCTAAAATATTCTACCTCTTAATTTTATATTTTTTGAGACACAATAAATACTTTATATGATTTTAAATGACACTGACGGTTTTATTCTACTTTACTGTGTGCGTTCATATTAAGATCCCAGAGGAATCCTTCTAGAATAATAAATCTGAGATTTCAAGGATCAGGAGCACCACTTGTCTCAGCGGAATGTGAGGCTGATAACTGTACAGGCAAGATAATGGAACATTATTGTAGGATAGATACCCCCGAGCCTTCAGGTTCTTGTGCACATCTTCCTAGTGCCAGCAGGTGGGCATTTAACCCTTTCCCAATAAGGTTTAAAAATGCCACATTGAGAGGAATCCCAAACAATGCATAGAACACGCAGAAAACTTGTCCGGCAACAGTGCTGGGGTATAAATTACCATAACCTGAAAATAAGCAGAACATTGAGAATTAGTGCCCAGATGATTACTCTGTCGGGCATGAGAAGATCCCATTCCCAGCAGAATCAAACTATTAGTTTATAATTTATTAATTAAAGGACTAACAGTTGGCAAATTATGGGCAAATATAAAATATTCAAGCTGGAAATATAGCAGAGTGTAAGTATTCTTTACAATTCACAATCTTGGCCTAATATTTGTAATTCCCCCTTGATTCTCTCTAAGTATCAGTTTAGTGATTACATAAATATTAAGGATATAAATGCAATAAATATATATATTATATGTGCATGTGTATGTTATGTATATTTATGTGTGTATATAAAGATTCCAAATGCCAGCACTCTGCCCTGATAAACGTTCTGAAAAGTTGACCTAGATTTCTTTTGATACAATAAAGTAGAAATAGTTTATTTTAGTCTTTTAGCGTGCTGGTATTTGGAATATTGTTGTATACGAGTGTGTGCAGTGACAGAATTATTTGCTGCTTTCAAGACTGAAATTAATAGCTTGAAATTGCAGTTTTTTTGAGTCTCCCTGACAATTTAATTGTCCTGTGGTTCTCATGGTCATGGATCTGGGACCCTCATCGTAATTACTTTGGGACTTTCATATTCCTTCTCCTGTGACCTTAATTGTTATTGAGCTGTGATGGTCACTGTCAATGTCCTGTGACTCTCATTGCCATTGTTCTGACACCCTTATAGTCATTGACCTGTGACTCTCACTGTCAATGCCCTGTGACTCTCATTGTCACTGTTCAGGGACTCTTATTGTCATTGACCTGTGTGACAAACCCTGTAATTTCCCTTGCCCCAGTTATTTTTTCCTGCATTCAGTAGTTGGATCTACCAAACACCGACTACCCCCCTGGCTCATTTAACTTCAAAGTAACCACAAGGTCAAGTATTCTCCCTGGGCGGCCGCCGTTCGTATAATCGAACAACACGTGCGCTGAAAAACGCATCTGGTGTCCCAAAAGCAGGCAGCGGTACTTGGTCGTCGAGTGTCTGGAACTCTAAATTGGACACTCAACCTCGCGAACACCGGTAAGTTTGTACAAACGCCTGCTTCTATTCTTGACAAGCCAGCAGAGCACTATTTGGAAAAAAGGTACTCATGAACCAGAGGAACATTCGCTACCTGTGAGCCAGGGGAACCGTTTGGTATTTTATTTGTTTTGGGACTCCCGAAAGTGACTGCTACCACTTCTATCATGGAACTTTTCTGGGCAGACTCTACGTGTGCGGTCGGTCAAAACTTTACCCAAGGGGCGATTTGGCTGTATTCATGGAATCTGAGCACTATTTGGACACTTTGGGCACTCAGATCCAGGCTATCTGGGGATATAGGATTTCTGGGGTCCCTATTAATATTATGTATGCTTTGGGTTGTTTTATGTTTTATATGTTGTAACTCTAGTGCTTGGGAGATAATTAGATTAAGGGAACTCAATTATCTCCCAGACACAGAGACTCCTGGGCGTGTTTTACGGCGTGTTCATGCTGGGGGTCTGTGTATAAAAGTGGGCCACATGGCCATAATAAAACATTCCAGTTGTACCCTTCATCAAGTCTCGACTGATGTTTGGGTATGCGAACTAAAAAGCGCTTGATTTTTTTCTACCAACTGCTTGGATTTCGGGAGAGTACGAATTAGCGTGCTATGCAAACGGAATATAATCACTTAAGCCTCTAGCAGTTCTGGAGTATGAGAACGAACGTACTATACAAAGTACAAGGAGTTCGTTACAACCTGTGACTCTCATTGTCATTGTTCTGGGACTCTTACAGTCATTGACCTGTGACTCTCATCGTCATTGTTCTGGGACTTTTACAGTCATTGACCTGTGACTCTCATTGTTATTGTTCTGGGACTCTTATTGTCATTGACCTGTGACTTTCATCGTCATTGTTCTGGGACTCTTACAGTCATTGACCTGGGACTCTCATTGTTAATGTTCTGGGACTCTTATTGTCATTGACCTGTGACTCTCACCGTCATTGTTCTGAGACTCTTGCAGTCATTGACCTGTGTCTCTCATTGCTATTGTTCTGGGACTCTTATTGTCATTGACCTGTGATTCTGTTCGTCATTGTTCTGGAACTCTTACAGTCATTGACCTGTGACTCGCATTTTCTTTGCAATTCCTGCCAATTACCTATAGTTGTGATGACGGTTCCAGCAAAAAAGAAGGAGTTGCTAAAGTCCCAGTTGCTTGGATTGGTGGCATTTCCTTTCGGATTCAAGCCCTTCTCCCAGGCCTCCATTATAATCTGAGGAAGATCGATGGTGTTAGATATTGTATGTAACATTGTATCATCCAACAACAGAATCCCATCACTCGATCATTATCACTTTAAATTAAACATGGTAATTGTATTCGATAAAACTATAAAACATATAATGTATTTTTTCTTAAACACTAATACCATGTAATACCATGTAATAGGTTCATAGACAGTTTGACAAGCTTCATTTCGTTGGACAGTTTCAGAAGGGATTGAGGTATTTTGGTGCCAACTTTTTAGATAGGAACATATGTAATTAGGATATTATTAGGGTAGAATCTTGAATTAATGTTATAGCATGTGATGCGTGTAATGAGTCAAGTGATGAATAATCGCCAGCAAGGGCTAATATTGTATTATAACGCAGTGCATGGTTAAACTAATCTATTTAAAGAATACATATCAAAAACCTATTCCAGCAGGTAAAGGACATGCTGTTGTTCTCTCTCGCCTTGAGTATTGCAATCCCCTTCTCACCGGTCTTACATGTTCCCAGCTTGCACCACTGCAATCTATAATGAATACGGCTGAGAGGCTTATTTTCCTGTCCGGTCGCACCTCCCACGCCTCCACGCTCTGTCAGTCCCTGCATTGGCTTCCAGTTAGATATAGGGCCCAATTCAAAATTCTGGCGCTTGCTTACAAATCACTACATAATGCTGCTCCAACATACCTATCCTCCCTCATACACAAGTATGTCCCGACGAGACCCCTGCGCTCAGCCCAAGACCTACTCCTATCCTCTGCCCGGATCCCCACCTCTGATGCTCGCCTTCAAGACTTCTCCAGGGCTGCACCTATTCTGTGGAACTCCCTTCCCTCCTCAATCAGACTTTCACCCAGCCTCCACTCCTTCAAAAAATCTTTGAAAACTCACTTCTTTATTAAAGCGTATCAATTAAACTGTCAGCAGGTTTCTCATCCCCCACCCCATGACTCCGTTCCTGCACCTGTCAAAAATGACCTACCAAGCACTCAATAAACCCTTCTGTAACAAACTATTTAATTCCCCTACTTTAACCCTTTGTGTCACTATACCCCACTCCCTCTAGCATGTAAGCTCATCGAGCAGGGTCCTCAACCCCCTCTGTTCCTGTACGTCAGTGGTCTGATCTCAATTATGTGTCTGTTAGTCCACCCATTGTACAGCGCTAAGGAATTTGTTGGCGCTATATAAATAATAAAATAATAATAATAATAATATAATAATTATATATCACAGAAGTGTCTGTTTACACCATTTTTATTTAACTGATGTGATTTTTCTAAAGACAAGCTTTCAGGAGATCCTCCCTTTATCAAGGCTAAAACACTGATAACCTATATGACACAAAGAATTTAAAGATGCAATGTGATAAAGAAACAACATAGGTTAAATCAACATCACAGCATATAGTACATAGCGTAAATTAGGCTAGGAGTCTAAAAGAGAGATATAGACACCATTTTTTCGGGGCATGCCTCCCAACTCCAGTGTCTTAAGAATTGGTGGAAGGAGGTAAAGGGACGGACCAGTGATCCAATTGTGTTACTAGCGCCACACCCAAAATAGAAGTCCTATCGGAAAGTGGACGGGTTAATGGCAGGTCAGCCTGGTATGAATACACATCAGGCTGCCTGTCCATCACTCAGGCCGACCCACGAGGGCAGGACATGCAGGGAGCACTGTTTAAGCCCTGAACATAACATGAGCACTCGTCCTATGATTGTTAAGGACAGTTCTCTAGTGTCCCCATAAGTGGAACAGCAGGGAACTAGTGGGTCAGTGGGACAGGACCCAAAAATCGGGTTAGGAGGCAATGCTTCTGGTGGATCCTAAACATCATGTATAGAAATCAAAGAGTAAGGGGGTTAAGAAGAGTTATCGTTAGAGGAGGGATAGGTAAAAATGACACGGTGAGTAAACACGCATCTGACCTAAAAAATAGATCTGAACATACATATATACTTGTATTCAAACATTGGCTCAGAGAGATCAGCTGACACTCTCAGCCAAAGAGCTAAGTCTTCCACTGCAAAGCTAAGCTAAGGATGCTAATAGAATTCCTGCTTAGCAGCTTCCTTGTCTCCGTTGTTGGGTTAACACTTCAAATACTCCAATGCCCAAATACAAAAAATAAATAAAGCACTGTTCAATAGATATAACTCAATAAATGCATCAATGCATTCAATTATGCATGTTGTGGGGATATCTATAAAAACAGCTTTCAAAAGCAGCAGATGCCTTGTCTGTAGAATTTGCAAGCCCTCCCCTTCTAACCCCGCCCAGACTTTCTATGGCTGTCCAATCACAGACTTCCCATTGCAGTTCAATAAGAAGTCTTTGCAAGGCAGGTGTTCTGGATAATTGCTGCCTCTTGAGTTTATCTCCACTGGTTAACCAAACCAGAAAGTAATATGATCTGTTGTCTGATTGACAGCCAGGGGTGTAACAAGGTTAATTTATAAAAGTACCAATTTCTATTGAAATCTGCACTTTTTGTAAAATGAAAAAAGGACACACTTTTCAAATAAAACATTTCAGCAAGATAAAGTGCTTCAGGGGTTGGGTTGTCCCTTTAAGTAACTCAGCTTTTATTGAGCAACAGCACCTTTGAACAATATGTTTGGCAGACCACAGTTTGCAATAACCCCAATAAATTTATATATTGGTATGTGAACCCTTTGGAATGATATGGATTTCTGCACAAATTGGTCATTAAATGTGATCTGATCATCATCTAAGTCACAACAATAGACAATCACAGTCTGCTTAAACTAATAACACACAAAGAATGAAATGTTGCCATGTTTTTATTGAACACACATGTAAACATTCACAGTGCAGGTGGAAAAAGTATGTGAACCCTTGGATTTAATAACTGGTTGAAGCTCCTTTGGCAACAATGACTTCAACCAAACATTTCCTGTAGTTGCAGATCAGACGTGCACAACAGTCAGGAGTAATTCTTGACCATTCCTCTTTAAACCATGATGCCCCCACCACCATACTTCACAGTTGGGATGAGGTTTTGATGTTGGTGTGCTGTGCCTTTTTTTCGCCACACATAGTGTTGTGTGTTTCTTCCAAACAACTCCTTTGGTTTCATTTGTCCACAGAATATTTTGCCAGTACTGCTGTGGAACATCCAGGTGCTCTTGTGCAAACTGTAAACGTGCAGCAATGTTTTGTTTGCACAGCAGTGGCTTCCTCTGTGGTATCTTCCCATGAAATCCATTCTTGTTTAGTTTAATCTACGTATTGTAGATTCGCTAACAGGGATGTTAGCATTTGCCAGTGACTTTTGTAAGTCTTTAGCTGACACTCTAGGATTCTTCTTTACCTCATTGAGCAGTCTTCACTGTGCTCTTGCAGTCATCTTTACAGGATGGCCACTCCTAGGGAGAGTAGCAGCAGTGCTCAACTTTCTCCATTTATAGACAATTTGTCTTTCCGTGGACTGATGAACAGCAAGGCTTTTGGAGATACTTTTATAACTCTTTCCAGCTTTATGCAAGTCAACAATTCTTAATCGTAGGTCTTCTGAGAGCTCTTTTGTGCGAGGCATCATTCACATCAGGCAATGCTTCTTGTGAAAAGCAAACCCAGAACTGGTGTGTGTTTTTTATAGGGCAGGGCAGCTGTAACCAACACCTCCAATCTCATCTCATTGATTGGAGTTAGATGTCAGCCAACTGGTGTACAATTAGCTCTTGGAGATGACATTAGTCTAGGGGTTCACATACTTTTTCCACCTGCACTGTGAATGTTTACATGGTGTGTTCAATAAAAACATGGCAACATTTCATTCTTTGTGTGTTATTAGCTTAAGCAGACTGTGGTTGTCTATTGTTGTGACTTAGATAATGATCAGATCACATTTTATGACCAATTTGTGCAGAAATCCATATCATTCAAACGGGTTCACATACTTTTTCTTGCAACTGTATCTGCGGAAATCCGCAGTGTATTACTAGATACATACCCCAACCATAGCTAGACTTGAGTAGACAAGCCTTCATGAATCTTGCTACGTAGAGATATGTAATAAGGTTATTTTATTTAATTTTTGCCCTCTTTTATTACAGGCCTACCCGATACGTCGGTTTCGGCACACCACAACCGACTTGCTCATATATCTAACTTATGATAGATACGGCTTTGGTTCCCGACTACAAATTGGAAGGTGGAGCCTGAAGTTGTGGGAGGGGTCACCCAGCTATTTAAACTTAGGCCCCCTACACCACAGGGCTGATGCTGCTGGGTTCATCCTTCCCACCTCTCCCATTATACATATTACTATTACAGGTGGGCCCTCTTTTATTACAGGCCTACCCAATATGTCGGTTTCGGCAGACCACAACCGACTTGCTCATATATCTAACTTATCATAGATACGGTTTTGGTCCCCGTGGCATGCCGATACTTTTCATCCGGCCATTTTTACTCATTTCTTTCTTGCATTATCATAATATATTCGTTCTTCATGTTACACACATTTTTACATTGCATAGGTACATTTTCAGGGCACAGTTTGTATTTGCATCTTTTGTTCAGTTAGAAACATTAAGTAAACATATGGCACTCACATCGGTTTTTTTTGTTTTTAGCTACCGGTGTAGACGTGCAAAAATTAGTTTTAAGAGTTTACTCGAGTGAATCATTTCTGAAAACTCAGTTAGTTCACAAGCAAACGAAATCAGAATCTTCCAAATTAAAATCGTTTTAAAAAGGTTAATTCAAAGGATTTTGATTGGTGAACAAACTGAATTTTAAGAATCAATTTGTTCGACAATTGGCAGGAATTTTATTTTGACGTTAAATTTATTTTAAAATTACTTTTTGCACATTTACTACAGAGACACATTTAAGAAATGCATATTGCAGTCTTCAAATATGAATCCTTTCTACCAGGCACTTTTTAATAAAAAAAAATAATAATTTACTTAAAACATAGGGTGCACAGATAGCACATAAATACAGGATACAACTCTCACATATTGCTCAATAAATGCATCCACGTGATAATTTTAAACATCCAGAGATTGGTTCCAATATGGCTAGTTGCTCCAATAATCTGTCAAACATTACTTGTGCTGGAGATTCTGGTATTGGGTCATGTGCTTTCATGTATGATTTTGAAGAAATGTTTGAATTCTCCTGATGAACCTGTGACCCATTACCCAAACGAAGGAAGAGCAAAGGTTGAGGAAGTCCAGTGCTCTTGGAGTGGATGTTAATGTAGACATTGAAAGCCTTCTCAAATAAGCGTCTGCAATGAGCAGATACACTTAACCATCAATGGGTCCTACAATGTCAATACAGACTGTGGACACACTAATGGTTTCAGTACTTCTAATACAATTTGTGGGCATTTAGTGTAGACACATTGGAGAAGATGATACAATATTTTCTAAGATAAAGTTCTATAGAAGATAATAAGGTTGCTGACATTGTTGATATGTCACCCAATGTACAGCACTACAGAATGTGATGGCGCTATATAAATAATAAAATAATAATAATTATAATTAAATGTCTTGTATTAAAACTGATGAGAACAAGCCCCAGAAATACCATATATCATTGTAACCATTCTACTCAGTGGTAATCCTTGGTCTGGCCAAAAATGATCAATGGACGCTTATAATCAGTTAGAAACATTAAGGTTTTTCCATACCAATATATGTTTCTGTTATATTGTTGAAGCACGGTCTATTGACTTTCATTACCATCAGGCATTGTGCGCAAAATTTCATGAGGTGTCGCATTGCATGCTGGGAAAATATGTTTGTGTAGATCAGAATGCCACGAAAGAACGGAGTATACAAATCATGCCCTTTAATCATGTATTGAGCCGAATTCCAAGATGGATTGTTATCTAACAATCGCCCGAATTGCTGTATCTCTCCGATAGAGGTAACTCCACCCCAAGTAGTGTCCCTGGGGCATCATTAGACAGCCCAGAACAAGAGTTGTTAATCCTGTGCAAAATTACCACATGAGTTAGTGTTTATTTTGGTATTTTATAAGTTCGGGAGGGGCAGATCACCACAGCAAGGGTTACTTGAGCTAAAACCATTGTTTTATGAGTTGGTGCCAAATAAAAACCTGTGGTGCCAAATAATAACAACTGATTTTTGGGGAACAAAAAGATGATTGATGGTTAGAGGGGAACAGTCACTAAATGTTATTTTATTCACAGATTAAGTGATAGAGGGGAAAACATAAAGAGCATTATATAATATAGAACTGAGATTTTATTTTGCTATTCATCCATTTTTTTTCCTCTATTGGTTCCATTTCCTCAGTTGATCTGTGAACCCAGTTGCAGGAAAAAGATTCTATCAGTGTACTGGAAAATAGATTCATAATATTCATATTATATTATTATATTATGGTCAGATTTTTCAGCCCATGAAATGGCCCATTTTCGCACCTTTTTAGTTTGTTCTCCAGATTTGGTTTCCAAACCACCATTTGGCTGAGCCGAACCGACATTGGATCAAAACTGTCGGCTTAAGCACATTTTCTTGCTGTGCACAAGTCTACCCATTCCCCATGACACACAGATAATCTACCCATTAACCATGAGACACGGATAATCTACCCATTCACCATGAGACACGGACCACGGATAATCTACCCATTCACCATGAGACACGGATAATCTACCCATTAACCATGAGACACAGATAATCTACCCATTCACCATGACACACAGATAATCTACCCATTCACCATGACACACAGATAATCTACCCATTAACCATGAGACACAGATAATCTACCCATTTACCATGAGACACGGATAATCTACCCATTAACCATGAGACACAGACACCGGATAATCTACCCATTCACCATGACAGACACAGATAATCTACCGGATAATTAACCATGAGACCATGAGTCACGGATAATCTACCCATTCACCATGAGACACGGATAATCTACCCATTAACCATGACACACAGATAATCTACCCATTAACCATGAGACACAGATAATCTACCCATTTACCATGAGACACGGATAATCTACCCATTCACCATGAGACACAGATAATCTACCCATTCACCATGAGACACGGATAATCTACCCATTAACCATGAGACACGGATAATCTACCCATTAACCATGACACACAGATAATCTACCCATTTACCATGAGACACGGATAATCTACCCATTCACCATGAGACACAGATAATCTACCCATTTATTATGACACACAGATAATCTACCCATTCACCATGAGTCACGGATAATCTACCCATTCACCATGAGACACGGATAATCTACCCATTAACCATGACACACAGATAATCTACCCATTAACCATGAGACACAGATAATCTACCCATTTACCATGAGACACGGATAATCTACCCATTCACCATGAGACACAGATAATCTACCCATTCACCATGAGACACGGATAATCTACCCATTAACCATGAGACACGGATAATCTACCCATTAACCATGACACACAGATAATCTACCCATTTACCATGAGACACGGATAATCTACCCATTCACCATGAGACACAGATAATCTACCCATTTATTATGACACACAGATAATCTACCCATTCACCATGACACACAGATAATCTACCCATTCACTCATGGTGTCTACCCATTCACTCATGGTGAATGGGTAGATTATCTATGCCTCATGGTGAATCGGTAGATCCTTTGGATCTGATAGGTGATAGGGTGAATTGAAAGATTTCCAGTCTCAATATAAATGGACAGATTTCCAGAATGAATGGGCGGAATATCGGGGTACAATGGAAAATCCCTCATAAATTTTGATGACGAATTGGCCAAATCTGAAGATGAATGGGCAGATTGATTCATTGGTATGAGTGGGCAGTTAAAAAGTTATCATATATGGTCAATAAGAGAATCTAACCTAAAACAAATATATATTATCTGAAAATGTATTTATAACTGTTTTGCTACAATGTGCAGACTGATTTTTGTATCATGAATTCCTGTAGGATGAAAGTCATGATTTCATTTAGCTTTGTTGCCACTGACCATATTAGGAAAAGGTTGTAGGTATCTACCTTATTGGGAAAATCACCGGAGCTCCCTTTAACCTGTAATTCATACAGCAATACAAAGCTGAAGTAGGAATTTAAAGGGAACATACGACTGCTAATACCATAAGCACTTGATGTAAACATGTCCAAGGAAAGTATGTTGCATTTCTCATACCTGTACAAACTGTTCAAGGGCTTTCACATCCAAACATGTGTAGTTCTGGAGGAAACTGAGCTTTGCAACTTGGAACTGGTCCCTTGTACTGGTCTCTGCTGGTTTCTCTAGAATCTGGAACATCATCGCTCCCATGAACAAATACATAAAATAACCTAAAGAAAGCGCAACGGCCAGCATAGTCTGCCGGCTGCACAGATAATCCTGGGACATTCTCGAAGTTTAAAGGCTGTCTTCTCGTGTTTCACTGTTAAGATATTATATATTGAGCCGAACTATCATCTTGACCGCAGTTTATGTAACAATGTTTCTTAATGTCTTCTGCTCCAAGTACTACATAGAAGCCCGTAAGTCAGAAACTATCGGACCCCAATTATTTTCACTTGTCTGCTCTGTAAAATCAAGAGCTGACTCATTTTCCTGAGTGATGTGTCTACGTAATTTCCATTTCTACGACTTGAAATATAAGTTGAGTTAAGATTTGAGCCTTTTTGGCAGAGCCATTGGATTGTGCCCGAGGAGACGTCTTTTAATCCGTGCAGTTGGGTAGCTGTACTGAGACTGTTTTCACTAGTACAGCTCTTGCTGATCACCTGAGACTCTCTGGCACTCTTTCTCTCGCCTGGTTTAACAATTGAAAAACCCCCAGAGCACCTGATAATAACGAGGCTCATATGCCCAAGGAGATAATGGTTAGGCCTCATGCATCATCTGAATAATCAGGAGGAAGGAAGTTGGTTAATTTTTAGCTACTGAGAGACATGTCATGTAGATCACTATGAACAAGGATCTGCCATTAGCTGTGGAGTGGAGTATACAGACAGTTCTTTAAATTTGGATAAAATATCGTAATGTTTTGTTAGATAAAATTACTAGTTAAGAAGAAAATAATCATTTTGAGAGGACAATATTTCAGTCGTTGGGCGTCTATAAATTTTACTACAGATATAATTAAATAACAGGGTCTTTTTTAGTTTTCACAGTGAATGACGGTGTTACTTCATACAGTATGTGTTGCAAACCCAGCTCTCTCAGCTTATTTTTATTTATTATTTTATTACATTTTTGTAGTGGCCACTATTATTGTTAATTAGCCATCTAAACGATGCTATTACACTCTGATTCATAATTTTGTCACCCAGTTCTGTTGTTTATACTGTGAGTGTAGAATCCCTAATCCATCGAATTGACTATTATTTATAATATATTAAATAAGAGTTTTACTAAATAAATTCTAAGGGGTTTACTTACTATAGATAAAGTTGTGGTGAATTTTGGTTAGTAGCAATAGTTAGGCTAAACTAGTCAAACATTGTTTTGACCTAAATATTATAAATTGGTTACAGAGTCCACACGTTTAGTAAATAAATGGATGATTGAGAAAATACACAGTATATTTTAGACCTGCTGAAAAATCAGAAATTTGACCTTCGTTTGGTGATGTTCTTTTCAATCAGGAAGTGGCTGAGATAGTTTAGCCAATAACCCGACGCCTGTGTATCCAGATAGGGGACGTATGCGTGACTAGCAATGTCCCTTCTGCAAGAGATGAGGGCTGACGACTTAGAGGTCATTCACTAAAGTGTGAGTTGTCAGAAATTTTACATTTTATGCCAAAATAGCTGAACTGGAAGCTGACTTAGAGAATTTTTAAATTCAGCTTTTAGGTCTTAAATTTGAAATTTACTTTGAATCCCCAACAATTCTCAATTTAGTAAATAATACCACACTTGTGTATCTTAAGTAGGACACTCCCTATTTTAATCCAAATCCCTCTGTCCCTCTTTTCTCTCCTATTGTCCCTCTTTTCTAGGAGCTCCATATTGTTGGGTTGTCTGAGTATAAAACAGAGCTCCACATCAATAATACTCCCAGTAATGTGTCTGAGTGTATAACAGAGCCCCACCACAGCAATAATACTCCCAGTAATGTGTCTGAGTGTATAACAGAGCCCGACAGCAATATTACTCCCAGTAATGTGTCTGAGTGTATAACAGAGCTCCATAGCGATAATACTCCCAGTAATGTGTCTGAGTGTATACCAGAGCTCCACAGTAATAATACTCACAGTAATGTGTCTGAGTGTATAACAGAGCTCAAGAACAATAACACTCCCAGTAATGTGCCTGAGTGTATAACAGAGCTCCACAGCAATAATACTCCCAGTAATGTGTCTGAGTGTATAACAGAGCTCCACAGCAATAATACTCCCAGTTATGTGTCTGAGCGTATAACAGAGCCCCACAGCAATAATACTCCCAGTAATGTGTCTGAGTGTATAACAGAGCTCCACAGCAATAATACTCCCAGTAATGTGTGAGTGTATAACAGAGCTCCACAGCATACTCCAGTAATGTGTCTGAGTGTATAACAGAGCTCCATAGCAATAATACTCCCAGTAATGTGTCTGCGTGTATAACAGAGCTCCACAGCAATAATACTCCCAGTAATGTGTGTGAGCGTATAACAGAGCTCCACGGCAATAATACTCCCAGTAATGTGTCTGAGAGTATAACAGAGCTCCACAGCAATACTACTCCCACTGGATTTTCAATACACATACGCTTTATCCCTAAACACATACATGACTTCCTCTACAAACACACATGTAACAGAAGCCTCCATTTCCTTGGCACTTGTAGAGGACTGCAGGCCTTGAGCTGTAAAAATGACTCTACATTTTGTGATGGCAGCCCTGGCCATGTGGGTACATCTGATGAATTGCTGCTTGGCTTTTACTGAATACACCCGGCTTCAACTCAGTCCACTGCCGTACAAACGTCTGCTGTCTCACTGTATGTTTAGGGATTTAGACAGATCACACGCGCTTCTTCAAACAAGCATTTATAATTGTAAGAAATCATCTGAACACAAGGCAGGAGAAAGTTTGTTACAATGAAACGAGCAGAGAGAACATTATGAATTAACACATGTAATTAGTTTGATAAACGACTTATCAATGAGATCTCGCTATGAAAGTCTAAAGACAAATGTTTGTGCAGGGTGACAAAAATAACCGCAGTTTCATATCAATAAAGAATGGTTTTCTCCATCACAGGAAATGTTTATTTAAGAAACTTATTTGACTAAACAGAATCTGTAGCTATACATTCCCCTAATATCTTTATATTGATATCTTTATATTGAATATTTGCTCAGCCTTATCAATTCTTCAGTTTTCGGTAACAGCAGGAAACAATCCAGAAATATTGCCATCTTTCATAACTGATTTGGCAGATTCATTGATTTTTTTTCACCCTTTGAGACAAAAGACTTCATGGAATCGGAGATAACGGACTTATCTGTGTCCGTGGTTTATTTGCTTGCGAAAGCTCAGATTCCATTAATCGATTTTGGCTGCAGGATGGTGTGGCAGAATGGTCTCCTGGATAAAGCCTATCCAACGCTCTGATTCTTCCTCACCCTGTTCTTTCAGTGTGCTCTCCTATACATGGACTAACGAAGACAGGACCCAGATCGAGCAAACACAACAACCTGACTTGAACTGTGAACGAAAACAGGATAAAAAAACAAGCACATTTTTTTTTTTTTGCTTGGATCAACAAGCTGGTATTGAGGGAACACTACAAACCCGTAAAGCATATAGACACATCTATGTGTAGCGTGAACATTATTTCAATTTATACAGTACAGAGTTCAGCAAAAATCATCACTTTTATAAATCGATAAATACACTCTTATAAATCACTGCTGAAACACCTCCCTAGTTAGACCACAGATGCTTTTCAATAAGAAGCCTCAGCCGACATAGACAGAAGGTCTGGGCCAAGGGAAGAGGGGAGGGCTTAGAATTGCTGTAGACACTAAATCTGTGCCCCTAAAGAAAACATGCAAAAGAAACTGCATTATTAAATATATATATTTTTACAGGGGATTCTTCCTTTAACACCCATATAAACTATAATAAATACACAATAAAATATTGTTTTTAATACATATGCTGGATGTGATAAAAAAATAAAACAAATATCAGCTTTCCATTGTTGCAGGTGAAATCTCTTTATTTCAAATCTTACTGTATGATCTTTCATCAGTGGTGCAGTCCTGCTAATGAATAGGGCATGATAAATCATTTTATAGTAGTGTATTTATACACAGTTGTAATCAAAATTACTAAACCCCTGTTGAAAATCAGATTTATTGTCAACATTTATATACTTTTAGCTGTTTGCAATGAACACATTAAAGAAAATCAATTGATATTGCTCAACACAATGAATGCTTCAAGTGGTTGTCACAAGCACACCTGGTGCAAGTAATCAAGGGCTTCATTGGTTGAACCAGGTGTACTTGAGCTGGAAAACTTGAAATACCTGAACTTGCTAGGGATTTGTTGAGTGTCATGTTTAACTACATGTTAGAAATATAGCTAAGTCAAGGGAATGGTGCACAGAGTTAAGAGTAGTGATCATCACCCTTCACAAACAAGAAACAGGATACATCTGTTTCCACCACTTGAAGCATTCATTGTGTTGATCTATTTTACTTGCTTCTTTTTTGATTTGTTCATTGCAAACAGCTGAAAATGGGGGTTGAATATTTTCAATTACAACTGTATATATTTATATCTATATTACATTGTTTTCCAGATGCATATTTTGTAATGCTAAAATTATTGTTTTCTTCATAATTTAAATATTGCTCTTCCCTTATTCATTTTCATGATGTCACGACTGAAAGCCTTGAGAGAGATCAATGAATTCCATGTGGTGTCAAGAAACGAAAGAATTCTGTTTTTTTTTTTTTTTTATAGGTTGGGAAAATATTCACCGGCACAAATCAATACTGAATATAACAGTTGATCTCCTTATTCTTCTGAGTCAATAACAATTGACTTCATGGTTTTAGAGAGGCATGGTCACATGTGAGATTGTCATACAAAACGCTAGCTATAGGTTGTGCTAATCTGTTTCAGAAAATCAGATCTCGTTTCAGGAACAGCATCTCAGTTACTTACACCTGCAGGCCCTATGCGAGCTTTAAAGGGACCAGTGATTTTATATATAATATATACAATATACATTAAACATCATTTAAAACTGGCCTTTTACTAAATATCCTATGCACCGTCATTACTGCTAAAGATATACAAAATGCAAATCTTTCCCCTGCTATGCAAATACTGAAATGTAAATGTCCTTTCATCTTATCTAGTCATAGAGCACCCACGTCACATCGTGCACACAGAGATCGCTTCTTTATCATTTTTGTATATTTAAGAGCAAGAAAGCTGAGATACTTTATCATTAACAGGTGATTATATCATATTTATTGCATAAATTATTTAAGCTTAGTAATGCTATGCAATTTTTTCATTCCACAATGATAATATCGTGTTAGATGTCAATACCACCAGCAGATTGTACAGTATTCCCATATTTAGACACGTGACTTCACCAGCCTCCACTGTAAGTAATATATTAGGAGAAATATAAGGAGTACGCGGAGGGTAACCATTTGCTAATGTCTCAGCACTTTAACAGTGTTTAATTTGAGCTGGCCAATGTGGGCATATGGTAGAAGTGCTGACAGGCGTCACCATGTTTACCGTGCACATTGCCCATTAGCTTGCTGCCATTGGTTGCACAGTAATGGAAACAGATTTATAGGAGCCTTAGTAAATTGTACAACCTTTTATATATACATAAGCAATTTCATTATGAGCTCACCAAACAAAAAGTAATTACACTCTGAAAAAAAAGGTATATAGAAACATAGAAACATGGAGTGTGATGGCAGATAAGAACCATTCGGCCCATCTAGTCTGCCCAATTTTATAAATACTTTCATTAGTCCCTGGCCTTATCTTATAGTTAGGATAGCCTTATGCCTATCCCACGCATGCTTAAACTCCTTTACTGTGTTAACCTCTACCACTTCAGCTGGAAGGCTATTCCATGCATCCACTACCCTCTCAGTAAAGTAATACTTCCTGATATTATTTTTAAACCTTTGTCCCTCTAATTTAAGACTATGTCCTCTTGTTGTGGTAGTTTTTCTTCTTTTAAATATAGTCTCCTCCTTTACTGTGTTGATTCCCTTTATATATTTAAATGTTTCTATCATATCCCCCCTGTCTCGTCTTTCCTCCAAGCTAAACATGTTAAGATCCTTTAACCTTTCCTGGTAAGTTTTATCCCGCAATCCATGAACCAGTTTAGTAGCCCTTCTCTGAACCCTCTCTAAAGTATCAATATCCTTCTGAAGATACGGTCTCCAGTACTGTGTACAATACTCCAAGTGAGGTCTCACCAGTGTTCTGTACAATGGCATGAGCACTTCCCTCTTTCTACTGCTAATACCTCTCCCTATACAACCAAGCATTCTGCTAGCATTTCCTGCTGCTCTATTACATTGTCTGCCTACCTTTAAGTCATCAGAAATAATCACCCCTAAATCCCTTTCCTCATATGTTGAGGTTAGGACTCTATCAAATATTCTGTACTCTGCCCTTGGGTTTTTACGTCCAAGATGCATTATCTTGCACTTATCCACATTAAATGTCAGTTGCCACAATTCTGACCATTTTTCTAGTTTACCTAAATCATTTGCCATTTGGCTTATCCCTCCTGGAACATCAACCCTGTAACATATCTTAGTATCATCAGCAAAAAGACATACCTTACCATCAAGACCTTCTGCAATATCACTAATAAAAATATTAAAGAGAATGGGTCCAAGTACAGATCCCTGAGGTACCCCACTGGTGACAAGTCCAAGCTTTGAAATATATTCCATTAACTACAACCCTCTGTTGCCTGTCACTCAGCCACTGCCTTACCCATTCAACAATATTGGAATCCAAACTTAAAGATTGCAGTTTATTGATAAGCCTTCTATGTGCAACAGTATCAAAAGCCTTACTGAAATCTAGGTAAGCAATGTCTACTGCACCACCCTGATCTATAATTTTAGTTACTCAATCAAAAAAAATCAATAAGATTAGTTTGGCATGATCTCCCTGAAGTAAACCCATGTTGTCTCTGATCTTGAAATCCATGTGTTTTAGATGTTCAACAATCCTATCCTTTAACATGGTTTCCATCACTTTCCCCACTACTGAAGTAAGGCTTACTGGCCTATAGTTGCCCTACTCCTCCCTATTACCTTTCTTGTAAATGGGCACAACATTTGCTAACTTCCAATCTTCTGGGACTACTCCTGTTAACAATGATTAGTTAAATAAATCTGTTAATGGTTTTGCTAGTACACCACTAAGCTCTTTTAATAGCTTTGGGGGTGTATTCCATCAGGTCCCATTGACTTATTTGTCTTTACTTTTGACAGTTGAAATAGAACCTCTTCCTCTGTAAACTCACATGTAATAAATGACTCATTTATCCTTTTTCTTAACTGAGGTCCCTTTCCTTCATTTTCATCTGTAAATACAGAACAAAAATATTCATTGAGGCAGTCAGCTAGACTTTTATCCTCTTCTACATACCTTCCTTCTTTTGTTTTTAATCTAACTAATCCTTGTTTTACTTTTCTTTTCTCATTTATATATCTAAAAAAAGTTTTGTCCCCATTTTTTACTGACTGTGCTATTTTCTCTTCTGTGTGTGATTTGGAAGCTCTTATAACTTGCTTAGTCTCTTTCTGCCTAATCTTATAGATCATTCTGTCTTCCTCACTCTGGTTTTTTTTTTATAATTACTAAATGCTAACTTTTAGTTTTTAACTATTTTGGCAACAAATGCGGAGTACCACAGTGGTTTCTTGAATTTTTTGCTTTTACTGACAAGCCTAATGCAGTTTTCTGTTGCCTTCAATAGTGCAACTTTTAAATAATCCCATTTCTCTTGGACTCCATTTAAATTGCTCCAGTCTGATAATAACTCCTCTACACATATTCTAATTTTAGAAAAGTCTGTTTTTCTAAAGTCTAAAACTTTTGTTTTTGTGTGATGTGACTCAGTCACTGTTCTTATATTAAACCACACTGACTGATGATCACTGGATCCTAAACTTTCACCTACAGTAATATCTGATACCAAATTTCCATTTGTTAACACTAAATCTAGTATGGCCTCTTTACGAGTTGGCTCCTCAACGACTTGTTTTAGAGACAACCCCAGTAGGGAGTTTAGAATATGTGTGCTCCTGGCACAAGCAGCTATTTTTGTTTTCCAATTTACATCAGGAAGATTAAAGTCACCCATGATGATAACTTCCCCCTTCATTGTCATTTTAGCTATTTCCTCAACTAGTAGATTATCTAACTCTTCAATTTGTCCTGGGGCCTATAAATCACACCTACACGAGTTACTGTGTGATTACCAAATTCTAACGTAACCCAAACGGACTCTATGTTTGCCTCACTAACTTTTATTAGGCTAGATTTTATGCTATCCTTCACATACAGGGCCACCCCTCCCACTTTCTTGCCTTCCCTATCTTTTCTATATAAAGAGTACCCTGGTGTTGCTATGTCCCAGTCATTTTTCTCATTATACCATGTCTCAGTAACAGCGACTAAATCTACACTATCAGTTGCCATTATTGTCACAAGTTCATGGATCTTATTCCCTAAACTGCGAGCATTTGTAGACATGACTCTAAGCTTATCATTTTTTAACACACTTGCTACAGGCACCTTCTGTCCTTGTTTTGGGGGACAATTGGATTGATGTTTTATCACCCTTTTGCCCCCCCCTCCTAGTTTAAATACATCCTAGCAAAACCTCTGAACTGCTCACTGAGAACATTTGTTCCCTTTTGAGAAAGATGCAAACCATCTTTTTTGTACAGGTTATTTCCATTCCAAACAGAGCTACCATGAGAAATAAAGCCAAATCCTTGCTCCCGACACCATTCACCAAGCCACAAATTAAAGTCCCTAATACGCATCTGCCTGTCATTCTGAGTGTTATGCACTGGCAGAACTTCAGAGAATGACAGTGTGGAAGCAACCTGCCGTATATCATTGGCAAAAACACTAAAAACTTCCTTAACCTCTGAAACATCATTGCAAGCCAAGTCATTTGTCCCTAGATTGTCAAGTACATCCAATTCCCCTTCCTGCTTTGCTTGCTTAACAATATTACAGATACGTCTCCTGTCTCTGTGAACAGTAGCTCTGAGAAGACACCTCACAAGACCACCATTGTCCATCTCCACACCTCTTATGGTGGAATCCCAACAACAACTGCTTTCTATTAGGCCTCACCATAGTCTCCAAGCCGGTCTCCACAACACCACTAGCCTCAGTGCCTCTCTCCACAACACCACTAGCCTCAGTGCCCCTCTCCACAAAACAACTAGCCTCAGTGCCTCTCTCCACAACACCACTAGCCTCAGTGCCTCTCTCCACAACACCCCTAGCCTCAGTGCCCCTCTCTACAAAACCACTAGCCTCAGTGCCTCTCTCCACAACACCACTAGCCTCAGTGCCTCTCTCCACAACACCATTACACTCTGAAAGGGCAGAAAATGAATTATGTAGAGCAACAGACTGTGCAATATGCCTTTTATCCACAACTCTAAGTCTACCAGATCCTACAGTAATCCATCTGCCATTCCTAGTATGTCTCTGCGGCAGTGGCTTTGCAGCAGTTCCAGTCTGAGTTTGTTCATCAGATAATTTACAAATCTCAGACTTCAAAAATACAATCTCCTGCCGCAAGATAGAGAACTGTCTACAGATTAGACAACAACCAAACCTCCAAAAAGTGGAATGTGAATCAAATGCATAGCAACTATTACACTGAACTAAGTCTGCCATTCCAACGAGGAGAATAATTTAAATCAAACAAATCTTAACTTTTTATTTATCTTCCTGAATACCTCAGATTACCTCCAGGTTATCTCCAGAATATCTCCAACTACACACTTAGAAGCAACACTCTCCAGAATATCTCCAACTACACACTTAGAAGCAACACTCTCCAGAATATCTCCAACTACACACTTAGAAACAGCACTTAGATGAAGCAACCAAGCTATATTAGCCAAGCTAATGACACCAAGCCTTATATAACTCCTTAAATCACCACCCACTAGGAATGTTTAACACCTGGGTAGGCCTCTGCTTATTTGCAAACAATAGCTAATTTAAACAGCAATATGTTTTACCAATCCTATTACCCTTATTAAATTACTAGTTCAACATTGGAATGAGAAAACCTTAAACATGTATAATTCATAACTTTATTAAATCCCTATAAGGATGATACAAAAACACACAAAACCAGTGACAGAAAAATGTGATAACGTGAAAAAATAGAAAATAAATCAAATTGCAGAACCAAATGGATCCTATATAGATAGTCAGAATGATCTCCCAGCTTGGAAATAGACTAGAAAGCAGGTGAACGTAATCTGATACTATGTTGCATAAATATATAAATATTTAAAGCACCCAGCTAAATCTTATAAGCTGCTGGGGGCTAGGAAAGTCTCATATAGTATCTAATATTTAACAATAAATGTAGATAAAGAATAGCAGACTGATCCTAAGGCAGTGTAATGGGTCATAGGCAGAAATTGTAGAGTAAAGAAGGCTCTGTAGGATGTTAACCAGTGACTCTCTCTTATTAACCAGCTTAAAGCAGCGCTGTCATGCCAAACTTACCTTTCCCCAATCGATTCCTCTTCTCTCCCTCTGTCACGATCTGTTCTTCATTTCTTTCTGTCTGCTCTAGTTTTGTTTTTTTAAAACATAAGACAAAGTAGGCACTACTTTGTCTTATGGAGGTTTCCTACACGTGACCAACTATGACCAGCGGAGGAGCAAAGTGTGCTTCATTTCCGGTGGTCAGAGTAATTTTCCCACAATTCTCACCTTTGATCCGTGATCTCACGATGCTTCCTGTCTGTATTCCCGAACTTCCTATCACTTAGACAGAATGCAGGCGAAACTACCGAATTGCGTACTAACAGAATGAGAACCGTTTCTCCATTCGTGTTAGGATGCAATTCGGGACTTTGTTCTGATCAGAATTTCATTCTAATGAATAAAACTCCGATCCGATCGAGCCGTAGCTGAATCTTGCAGCTGCTTAATAGATAACTCCCTAATTCCCACGGTATTAGGGAGCTATCTACCGAAAGAACTAAATTGGTCTAAATTTACTAATACTAAGAAAAGATTAGTGGGGTGGGGGCTCAAATCTTTATTTACGAAGTTTTGCAAATGGACAAATGGAACAAAAAATAGACGGTACATAGAGGTTCAGAGTGACAGAGTGCATTAGTACAAATACAGCTACCATTCAATTATAACAACGTTCAGGAGGCATTTCTAATGGAATAATACCAATAATTGCAACTGTTGGACATTAATGAATAGGTGGACTAATAGTCTCCTAGTAGAAAAGAAGAGAGCCCCAGCTGTGTAGACACAGAGAAGAAAGTGGTGAAAAAGGTGAGTGAAATAAAGAGGGAGTAGGGAGGAAGGGAAGGCGATGAAGTGGGAATTGGGATCTGTGGATGAGGTTTGTGTTGGTTGGGTGATGGAGAGGCTCCACCTACCATTGAAGTCCGGCTGATATTATTATTATTATTTTATTATTTATAAAGCGCCAACAAATTCCGTAGCGCTGTACAATGGGATATACTGATTTCTGGTACAGAGATAAAATTGCCAAGCTTTCAATACCGCTTCGTATCCATCAGAACGAACCCTTCAGCATGGCGGGTCTCCACAACTCTCCCAAGCCAGCTCAGAAACGTTGGCGGGTCTTTTTGAACTGTGCACAATGTTAATGGCAAGATCAAAGATGCATACAGATTATTACCCACTGTGTTAAAACCCAAACTGTATCTGGTCACCCAATGATTATGCATTTTAAGCTCATTTTATTACCTGAGGTATTAGTGATAAGACCTAATGTCCCTCGAAAATGGATGACTCCATGAATCATCCATTTCTGCACTTTATTTTTAATCACGTTTTGTAACATTGTTTGTATTATGACACATTAAACAAAGTTCTATTTTATTACATACACATTATTAATACTATTAAATACGTTTTTCACTGTTAACTCTAATATTATTGTGATGCATATATAAGATAGCACCTTACTGGTTTCCTTTCTAAATTGCAAATTCAACTGAATTTACTTTAAATAAATTCAAAATTATTATTTATCAAAAAAATATAAAAATTTGACAAAATGAACATTTTCATAATATTAAATAATTTTACAAGTTTATTCAAATATAATAAATCATTTGGGAAGCTTATCCAATAATATAAAATCGAGGCCTTAATTAGTGGCAACATGCCGTTTCCATTATCATGCTTGATAAAGTGGGGTGCTAGGACATGATAAAGAAACGCTATCATTGTAATATATCTCAAGGAGTTCTGGCCCTTTTTCATGTTTGTATTTTTGGGTTATCTTTGGCATTGTGACATTCACACCCGATATGGAAGTAAAGGTGGGTGCTGCTTATTCCTTATTTCTGCTTTTGTATTTCTTATCATTTCTGTAAACTCTAAGTATAACGTATTCTTTCTTTCAGTGTGATGTAATATATATTTATTATATGGCTAGAACTTGTTGTTCCCTCAGAATGGATCACATTATACAACATCGATTTCCGTGTAATCATTCTGATCATACATGCACATTAATACAGTTTATTATTCTCACAAACATGAATGGGCATCATTTTAGTAAATCTCGACTTGTTCCCAGCCAAAATGCTGACCCATGTGTGGAAGAAATGTGATTAGGATTTTCTTCTCTGGAGTGGTTCTCTTGGTAGTGATGTTTAGTGCATACTACAAACATAGAAACATGGTGTCCCTGCCTCAATGTCACGCACCGTCACGCACCGTCACGCACCGTCATGCTAGGACTTGAGGAAAGAAGCTTGATCAGAAGCCCAATGGATAAAATCCATGCAAACCTTGATGTTTTAATCAGCATGATTTGTGAATACTTTAAGTTTCTCTATTTAGCATTTTTTGTAGCTTTCTCCCTTACTATGCTAAGATTCGTTTTCAGACTCCGGATTAGTGCCAGTCTTCAGACCTTCTGTGTTTATAGTTTCTACATTGATATGTGTTTGTGTGATCAATGGCCCAATGATGGCCACTCAGACTGGATTTTGGTTTATAAACTTACCTCTGTCCCTGTAGAATTGTTTCGATGTAAATGGTCTGTCATGCAAAGCAGACAGTCTCTGTCACTGTACACGATGGCTGACCTGCATCTGTTCCTCTTAGATCACTTCTGGACTCAAGCTTCACTGGACCCTCAAAGGGCTCTCACAATGCATAGTACATACTGGAAGACTATTTTATCAGCGAAACACCAGAAACTCAGTGGTTTACTAAACAAAAAGTAACAACGTTAAGTGAGAATATACGTACAAACTCAGCTAGAACACATTTATTACAAACACCCGAATAACACAATTTTATACATAATGGCATTTATAAAAAAAAAACCCCCATCAAATATAACTATTAACACATGATATAAATCATCTATGACAGTTGATTTTTTTTGACAATATGGCATTTACAACATGAACACAGATAAAGGCACTTTATTCAAGGAAATTACAGTAATTTGCTAATCTCGTCCATACAGCATACAGCCCAGACAAATCAATGGTATTCCCGTTGTAGACAATACAACATTAATTTCTATAGCAAAGCAACGCCGGTTTCTAGAAGCAGCCCTGAGCTAGATGCAACCAGTATAAAATGTTCAACAGATAAGATGGAACTGTTGCCCAAAACAGTTTATTGAGGGAATCTAAATAGTGCAACATCGGCTCATACTCCTTGATCGTACACAACAGGAGTTTCCACCTTGATGGGAAGACCTGTGAGGACTTTTATAGTGTGACCACGCCATTCCTGTCCCTTATATACCATGGAAAATATTGTCCATTCCTTCACTGCTCACTGGTGTGAAAAATCTTCCATTCCCGCTCTGTACACACCAAGTGAGAAAGAAAGCACATTTGAAATCCAGAACAATCTTTGTTATTCTATAAACCCCACACTGTTTAGGGGATTAGTGATAAATACGTTATAAAATGTCAGATGTCCATGTTGGTAGGAGTAGTGCTTTGTCACTTGTAAAGACTCCCAGAGCGTGACGAGCTTGGAGAGAACTGTGTCGTGGTACTTTTCCTTTCTGTAGGATGTGGAAGATTTGCTTGGCAGTCGTTAGATCACAGGAAGGATGCTCTCAGTTTATATAAAGACAACATACACAGATCAGTTTAATGTTTCAGTCACTGCGTCCCGGTACCTGTGAAAAAGATGTTAAATTACCTGTCAGTTTGTTAAAAAAAAAAAGTGGTGCATCACAAGGTTGGTCGGATCACATATCGTATGGATATAATAATCAAATAGCAACAACGACACACAGCACCCATCAATCATCCACATCACATACAGCACCCATCAATCATCAGAGCACCCATCAATCATGCACATCATACACAGCACCCATCAATCATCCACATCACATACAGCACCCATCAATCATCCACATCACATACAGCACCCATCAATCAATCATCCACATCATACACAGCACCCATCAATCATCCACATCACATACTGCACCCATCAATCAATCATCCACATCATACACAGCACCCATCAATCATTCACATTGCATATAGCACCCACTAATCATTCACATCACCCATCAATCATTCACATCATAAACAGCACCCATCAGTCATCCACATCACACAGCACCCATCAATCATCCACATCATACACAGCACCCATCAATCATCCACATCACATACAGCACCCATCAATCAATCATCCACATCATACACAGCACCCATCAATCATTCACATTGCATATAGCACCCACTAATCATTCACATTACATACAGCACCCATCAATCATCCATATCATACACAGCATCCATCAATCATCCACATCACACACAGCACCCATCAATCATCCACATCACATACAGCACCCATCAATCAATCATCCACATCATACACAGCACCCATCAATCATCCACATCACACAGCACCCATCAATCATCCACAGCATACACAGCATCCATCAATCATCCATATCACACACAGCACCCATCAATCATCCACATCATACACAGCACCCATCAATCATCCACATCACACACAGCACCCATCAATCATTCACATTGCATATAGCACCCACTAATCATTCACATCACATACAGCACCCATCAATCATCCACATCACACACAGCACCCATCAATCATCCACATCCCACACAGCACCCATCAATCATACACATCCAACACAGCACCCATCAATCATCCACATCCCACACAGCACCCATCAATCATTCACATGTCATTGTTAATTCCTAATTCCTTGACATTAACTAAAACTGTATGTATATCAAAGTATCCATAATTTATGGATTTTTATCAGGGATATTTAGATATAAATATAAATTTTAATTAAAGTCAATAAATTAGGAATTAACCTGCATACCTATAGCAGGTGATTTTACTATGACTTCAATATGACTATAAGTCAATATTATGCTTCCCACATATTTATTTAGTATGACATAAAAGCTTTAGTAATCATTGTTCCATATGTATTCTTTTCCTTTGGATTAATGTAAGAGAATATGTAGTTTCATTGGCTGCTGGGAAATGTCAAACCTGACAGTCAATGTATATAAACCAACCAGATTTAAAGGAACTGCATGCATTCAGTTGAGTTAAAATTGGGTGAAACCAGACCAGGGACCAGCACAATCCCCACAAGGTTAAATCCAAGTAAATAAGAAAGGGCCAGGCACTCCTACGCTCAGCAATGCACATTTACTGGAACAAAGTTTATAGCAACGTTTCAATAGTACATTGTACGCACATTGTATGGCCGAAACATTGCTGTAAAATGTGCTTTGCTGAGCTAATGAAACCTTTCTTTTTCTTCGTGGATCTAACCTGACAGCGAAAGCTTTGTTTGGTGTTAGATTTTATCAAGCTCTGAGGTTTCCATAAGGCAATATATTTTTTATATACTTTTCCTTATGATGTCTTATGATTGTGTTGGATTTTCCCTGAAACATGATTTGTAAAATTCTATCTTCGTAATATATGAAGAGTGGCAGGATTGTTATAATGATGTTATCTAACTCCATGCACCATGGTGAGATCTCAAACTGTTAGGACCACGTTCTGTGAGTGTGGTAACCTCTACTGGCAATGGAGATCTGGCTCTTGTTAGTTTTTTTTGTCTCAAAGTAAAGTCATATAATCCAAGTTTTCTATATAGATTTGCTAAGAATTCTTTTAGTACAAGGTATGATTTGATATTCCCATGTCTTAACAAGCAGACTGTCAAGATGTTTGTAGGAAGATAGACACATACTGTGAAGGTGTTTTCTGCCACATTCCTGGTGATCTAAGGACCCAAGCAGGATTTACAAGGTCCTATAGTCACTCTGTGCACATTATTTTTATGGAAGAATAAATGTAGTTATTTGAGAACCAGTCAGCACAGAAACACACTGGGGGCTTGCACTAATACACATGAATTAACTTTTATAATTTTTGGTTAATAGCTGTGCTAGTCACAAGGTCTATGCTGACCTCCAGTAGAAGATAAACAGTGATCCGGTGTGAAGTGACTGTTCTAGGGCCGCTGACATGATGACTCAGTGAAGAACAGACTCAGTGTAATGGGCTAGAAGGGCACCTATTAGTCATTCTACATGTCATCTAAACATGTCCCCGACTCCCCCATAACCAACATGTTAGCCTGTTTATTAGACAGTCGATTTATTGTAGGCAGAAATAAAAAAACATACTTGTGTAGATAAAAAATAGACTACAAATAATCTTTAATCTACACATTTTAGCAAAGGTTCAAATAAGTGATGCCGTCCATTTTATTATTTATAACCTTTGTATAGCGTCACTTGATGCCATTACTTTATGGCAAATAAAATAAATGATTCTTGCAGACTTTGGAGGAGATTTTGAGGAGTCTGGTGTTGTAGCTCGTGTTCCCCCAAAACATTTAACTCCATTTCTACTAAGTCCATACCCACAGCAGGGAGCACATCAATCGGGTGCATTATGGAATTACGATAACAGAGCAAGGAGCACTAAGTGTCTCTTGTATTTGCTTTGGCCTTTGAGAGGTGGCTGGTTTAAGGTCTATGTGTTTACTTGGTAGCAATGTATGATAAGCCGGGAGATATTAAAGTGCCTTTTAGGACAATGCTAATACCATATGCTGTGCCATGATTAAGACATAAATAGACTACTTGATAGTTTGTTATCTGCAGCTCCCTGTTAACACAATGTTTATCAGAGAATACACAGAGCAAACACAGAGAAACATATGTTAAAACGTTATTTTTATTAGTAAATATTTATATATATATATACACATACAGTCATGGCAAAAAGAAAGTACACCCTCTGTGAATTCTATTTTTTTACATAACTGGACATAATAACAATCACCTGTTCCTTAGCAGGTCTTACAATTAGGTAACTACAACCTCAGATTAACAACAACACATGACATATTACACTGTATTATGATATATTTAACACAAATAAAGCCAAAATGGAAAAGCCATGTGTGTAAAACAAAATACGCCTTCTGATTCAATAGCTTGTAGAATCACATTTAGCAGCAATAACACAAAGTTATAATTTTCTGTATGACTATCCGTCTTTCCCATCATTGTGGAGGAATTCTGTCCCACTCTTCTTTACAACATTGCTTCAGTCCATTGAGGTTTCCTGGCATTTGTTTATACACAGCTCTCTTAAGGTCCCGTCACTGCATTTTAATCAGGTTGAGGTCTGGACTTTGACATAGCAACACCTTGATTTTTTTTTCTTTTTCAGTCACTCTGTTGTAGATTTGCTGGTGTGCTCGGGATCATTGTCCTGTTGCCTGACCCAATTTCGGCCAAGCTTGAGCAGCCAGACAGATGGCCTCGCATTTGACTCTAGAATACTTTGGTATACAGGTGAGTTCATGGTCAACTCAATGACTGCAAGTGTCCCAGGTCCTTTAGCTGCAAAACAAGCCCAAGTCATAACCCTTCCACTACCGTGCTTGACACTTGGTATGAGGGTTTTTTGCTGATATGTGGCGCTGTGCATTATGGCCAACCATTTCCACTTTGGTCTCGTTTGTCCAAAGGACATTGTTGCAGAAGTCTTGTGGTTTGTTCAAATGCAACTTTGCAAAACCAAGCCATGCTGACATGTTTTTTTGGGTTTTTTTTGCTGTAATTGTTCAGTCTCTTTCTAATTGTACTGTCATGAACTTTAACATTTGACATGCTAACTGAGGCCTGTAGAGTCTGAGATGCAACTCTTGATTTTTTTTGGTCTGACCTTGCTGGGATGTCCACTCCTGGAAAGATTGGCAAAGATTGGCAACTGAATGTTTTCCACTTTTCTCACTGTAGAATGATGGACTTTAAATTGCCTTCCCAGTTAGATGGGCAGAAACAATTAGCAAATTGCTAAAGCTTTGGCTTTTATAGAGATGGACACACTTGCTGACAATCATTTCATCAAAGTTTTAGGGTAGCAGCACCTGTCTGCTACTTAGCCTCTTAATTCCTAGGGAAGCAGCAAGGGTGTACTTAGCTTTCCACACACAACTTCTTTATTTTGGTTTTAGATTTGTTAAATAAATCATGACACTGTGCAATATGTCATGTGTTGTTTTTCATCTGAGGTTGTAGTTACCTAATCATAAACCTGCTAAGGAAGAGATGATTGTTATTATGTCCTGATATGTAAAACCATAGAATTCAAAGAGGGTGTACTTTATTTTTCCCATAACCGTTTGTGTATAAATATATATACGTTCATTTGTTCATTTCTCTACCATAAGCCATCTCCAAAGGTGTTACAGTGAATTTGGCAGTACATCCAACCAGCTTCAGTACTGCAGGCCACGTGTAACCACACCACCAGAGGTGGATGGATTATCTCGGCAAAGGAGAAGTGCTCACTAAAACAGATTTAGACAGATTTGGGAACAATATTAGAGAGAAATAGGCCTTTTGTGTACATAGAAAAAGTCTTAGATCTTTGAGTTTAGCTCATGAAAAATGGGGGTCAAAACAAGAGTGATGCATTTATAATTTTGCTTAGTGAATTTTGTTCAAAAAAACACAGAATGACCTCACTCCAAGGGCTTTTTCAAAAATATAAAAAAATAAAAATCGACAAAGCATCTGCTGCCCTGATGAAAGCTCCAGGTTGGAGCTGAAATGTCAATGTATTTTTAACGCTATGCTCTGCTTGTCTGGTCTCTGATTTACTTCCCCAGCAGGACCTCTGTGTTGGATACGAGGAGGGGAAATGTCCTCCCTCAGTCACTCTCCTCTGTGAAGAAATGACGTGGCCCCTACAGCCCTCGTCAGCAGCTCAAGTACAATCTGCAGGGGCCAAAGCCAGCAGTACCTATGCTTCACCCCCAGCTCCAACCATCCGGCCATGCTGACAGGAACAGCCTGGGAAAGACATAGGTAACTTCCAGCTCTTAATAGACAGCAAGGGGTGTGTTTGGAGCATGTGTGCTAGTGACCTTTCGTGTGCATGCAGTGAAGGTGTGTGTGTGTGTCAGTAAGTTGTAATTTTTTGTGTGTCAGTAAGTTGTAAGTTTTTGTGTGTCAGTGAGCTTGTGAGTGTGTGTGTGAGTATGTGTGGTTGTGCATCAGTGAGCTTGTGCTTAGTGATCGTGTGTGTGTGTGTGTCAGTGAGCTTGTGTGCGTGTGTCAGTGAGCTTGTGTGTAGTGAGCGTGTGTGCCAGTGAGCTTGTGTGTAGTGAGCCTATGTGTGTCAATTAACTAGTGTTTAGTGAATGTCTGTGTAGTGAGCTTGTGTGTGTGTGTCAGTGAGCTTGTATGTTTGCATGTGTAAGTGTGCTTGTGTGTATCAGTGAGTTTAGTGTAGTGAGTGTGTGTGCCAGTGAGCTGGTGTTTATTGAGCTTGTGTATGTCAGTGAGCTTGTGTGTAATGAGCTTGTGTCTCATTGAGCTTGTGTCAGTGAGCTTGTGTGTGCATCAGTGAACAAGTGTTCAGTGAACTTGTGTGTAGTGAGCTTTGTGTGTGCGTGTCAGTGAGGTTGTGTGTTTGCATTTGTAAGTGAGCTTGTGTGTTAATAAGCTTGGGTGTGTGTGTCAGTGAGCTGTGTTTAGTGATCTTCCTTGTGTGTTAGTGAACTTGTGTTTAGTGATTGTGCGTGTGTCTGTAAACTTGTGTTCAGTGATCCTGTGTGTGTCAGTGAGCTTGTGTGTGTCATTGAACTTGTGTGCATGTGTCAGTGAGTTTGTGTGTAGTGAGCGTGTGCGTCAGTGAACTTGTGTTTAGTGAGCTTGTGTGAGTATGTCAGTGAGCGTGTGTGTTTGTGTGTGTCAGTGAACTTGTGTGTATGTCAGTGAGCTTGTGCTCAGTGATCTTGTGTGTGTGTCAGTGAGCTTCAGTGTAGTGAGTGTGTGGGCCACTGAGCTAGTATTTACTGAGCTTGTATGTGTCAGTGAGCTTGTGTTTTGTGAACTTGTGTGTATGTGTGTGTCAGTGAGCTGTGTTAAGTGATCTTGCTTGTGTGTTAGTGAACTTGTGTTTAGTGATCTTGTGTGTGTCAATGAGCTTGTGTGTGTGTCTGTGACCTTGTGTTTAGCGATCTTGTGTGTGTGTCAGTGAGCTTGTTTGTGTCATTGAGCTTGTGTGCATGTGTCAGTGAATTAGTGTGTAGTGAGCATGTGTGTAGTGAGTGTGTGCAGCAGTAAACTTGTGTATAGTGAGTTTGTGTATCAGTGAGCTTGAGTGTAGTTAAATTCTGTTTGTGTCAGTGAGCTTGTGTGTGTCAGTGAGCTTGTTTGTACGTGTCAGTGAGCTTGTGTTTAGTGAGCTTGTGTGTCAGTAAACTTGTGTTTAGTGAAACTTGTGTGTAGTGAGCATGTGTGTGTGTGTCAGTGAGCTTGTGTGTTAGTAAGCTTGTGTGTGTCAGTGAGCTTGTGTGTGTCAGTGAGCTTGTGTCTAGTGATATTTATTTGTTAGTGAGCTTGTGTGTGTGTGTCAATGAGTTTGTGTGTGTGTGTGTGTGTGTGTGTCAGTGAGCCTGTGTGTTCGTGAGCTTCTGTTTAGTAAATTTGTGGGTATCAGTGAGCTTGTGGGTAGTGAGCTGTCTATAGTGAGATGTGTGAGTTTGTGTGTAGTTAGCTGTTTGCAGTGAGCTTGCATATGTCAATGAGCTTTCTGTACTAAGCTTGGTGTGTGTGTAGTGATTTTTCATAAGTGATCTGGTATGTCTGTGAGTGAGCTTGTGACTGTGCCAATGAGCTTTTGTGTAGTTACATTGTGTGCATGTCAGTGAGCTGTCTGTAGTGAACTGTGTGATCTTGTGTATGTCAGTGAGCTTGTGTGCAGTGAGCTTGCTGTGTACATCAGTGTGAGCTTTCTGTAGTGAGATGTGTGTAGTAAGCTTGTCGTCATGCATGTATGTGCAAGAACCAAATATATGTGTGTGTGTGTGTGTGTGTGTGTGTGTAATATTGGTATAAGGGGCCAAAAGGTCACCCAGGGGCCCGGAAGGCTGTCCATCCATCTTTGATCTCAGGTGCCCGTTAGTAACAATTCACCTTGCTACTTACAGCTACAATCTCTAATGAAACAGAAAGAGGTATTCTTATGAACACCTACACACTTTTCAACCATTAATAGGATACATGTGGGGTGGCTGGCAGCACTGCAATGGCTGTGTAATATTAAAGCAAATATACACCCACACAATTAAGCCCTGCACTCAAACTCCCACTAGTCTTGGCTACAGTATAGCATTAATCTGCCAAATACATGGAAAGAGCAAAAAAAGTTACTTACGCAACAACACAAATGAAATAAATGGGCCTAGGGATTTGGGAGAGTGAACATGTCATTTTGTTTTGTTTTTTGATACATCTGATACATATTATGGGGGTTTTATGTGCAAGGCTTAATTTTGTGTCTTTGATTAGGTTTTGTGCAGTAAATCAGTCTAGCCTGATTTGTGCTGTGAAATATTGCAAATATAATTTAATAAAGTTAAGACAAAGTAATTAGTTTATAATTAAGTTGTTCGGTAAAGATCTGATATACGTACCTTTTCTTTGCATGATGTTCTGACGGGCTCGTACGAAAGCCAGAATGTCTGCATCGGTCTGACTGTCCCCTGTTAGTGGAATCGAGGTGCTTGCATTCTGAGAGTTCCTGAAACATATTAAAACATTGTACAGAATAGTAGTATGAAACACGGGGGATGTATGTGGAAGGGAAAGCTCCAGAGATTTATTTTTTTGTTTATAGAAGCCCATAGTTCAAGGAAACAGCAGTGTGAATTTCTACATTGAATCTTATTTTATCGACCTCATAAAATCATACTGTGACAGAACCATCTGTCTGCTTGTATTTTAATTGCATTCGTCTGTTTGACTCCCGTTCGTATGAATGGCTGGTTTCTATAGCCCAGCCATTCGAATGACTCTTTTTCCCGAACAAACCCGCCGAACGGACGGCCACCCAGGAGAGAAGTGTGCTGCTGGTTAACCTATTGATCCCAATTAGAACGTTGTGGTTAACCGCAGACACTTCTCAATTAAACCGAATTCAGGATGGTCGTCGTTCGTATGTCGACCACGAGGCAGCGGCCATTTTAAACCAAGCGAAAGCCCAGCGGTGTTTGGCTCTATTTCTATGGAACTAAAAACGGACACTTTTTCTGCCGAACACCGCTGAAACAACGGAACGCCTGGCTGCCTCCACGAAAGCATGCGAACACCGGCCGTTCGGGAGATTTGGAGCATATGAAAAGACTTAACCCAGATAGCCTTCCCATGGAGTCATTTGTATACCGAAAGACTGTAAGAACTTTGACTCCATGGCGATTGAACTATGTGTGTGGGATCTGAGCGCTATTCGCTAATAATATGCACTCAGATCCAGGCTATCTGGGGATATGTGATACGAATGGGAAATGTTCGGTTATTTTGAAGTTATGCATTTTTATGTCTTTTATGATTTTATATTTAAGATGGCGACTGGCTTTGTCCTGGAGTTAATTGAGTTACTTGGTAATTAACTCCAGGGCAGAGGGGAGGGAATCATAATGCACTGTGGGTAAAATCTGTGACTGTGTGTCTGGAATGTCCCCATATCTGTCTGTCATTTAAGTCTTCCATTTGGTCCCCTAGGGGAGTGTCCACCAGGTGGGAGACCTGCATAAATACAGGCAGGTAGCCCACAGTAAAGCCAGATCCTGTTTGACCCTCAATGCGGAGCTTCTGTCTCGTTATTGGGGGGGATTTCTTCTTCACGTTTAGAGACTGCTGGATGGAACGGAAGCCGCTTGGTGAATATTGTTGTTCGGCGGCTAGCAGCAGTTCGTGTATTGCCGTTCGGGAGTTTGGAGCCGTTCACGGATCCCGGTCGGGAGATTGAGGCTTCCCCTGCATTTGGTTCGTGTACTACAGGTTAGGCGAACGGAGTTACTGTTATTGCAGCCGGGGAAGGTCTACTAAACGGCGGTTTTGCCTAAAGACACTGGAGGTGTCTTAACACATACTTTTTAAATATAGGGGAAAAATAAATATAATATTAAAGGAACCCTATAGTGTTAGGAATACAAGTATATATTCCTAACGCTATAGAGCCCTAGTCACCATTTAGGTGATGTTGAGATGATGTTACTATCCTGGGGCTTGCAGAATGAATTAGGTTGAATATACTAATTATAATACAGCGATCGGTATTGTATCCGGTCCATCCAATGTGAGCCCAACACATTTTACACTAGCCTCTCACTGGCTGCATAGTCTGTATACACATTAAACGATTGTCAATGATTCCAATAAGAATGCAAACCTTTGAAAGGACACGGGTTCCGTTACGCTGCTCCTGTAGCTTCTGTTTGGCGAATTCACGTTGTCAGATGTGCTGTTATAAAAATAAAACTCAACTGAAGCTTAGAAGGAAAACTCAGTAGAGGGAAGATTACAACATAAGTAAATAAATGGTTAAACATGATCTAATTATACTCTCATGAAATATGTGGCTAGTCACCCTCCATGTTTGGCTATTAATTATATCTAGGAGTATTCATGTTCTACTCCACTAACCAGAGCAAGGGTGATGGGGTCCATCTGTACAGACCAGCAAACCAGCCAGTTACAAGGGGCACGCTAAGGATATAAGATAACAGCACGGGGGTACTCAGCAATAATATATGCTGTACTGTGCTCATTACAGAGTTACTACAATAAATTATTTTAAAAGTGAATTGCATTCACTCTATCAAAGTGTGTGGGCTGCTAGGTCTTAGAGAAGAATAAATGACCTTTTTTGTTTTGTGTTTATATGTGGGTGTTCTAATATTTTTATGACTATCTTTGTGAAAAACGTTCCTCAATCATTTCCGGTGCACAGTAAATAATCTGGCTTCAATTAAGTGATTTTTGAAATGCTTAAAATGCTTGGTTGTTTCATAATTTGGAAACATTCAATGTTAACCTGAAGGTTGCCACTAGGTGGCAGTGATATCAACAAATGACAAAGGCAAATAAAGGTACTCCAGGTACAAACACAATGATTAAGCATTATATAATTTTTACTATAAATAATTAACTATATTAGTGCATGCTCAACTTTAGGCACATATTCAAAACGTCTTTCTTCTTGCTGACATCGCAGCTCCTTTCTGTCCTCCCATCCTAACCTGCTGGGCCAAATAAATTGTCAGCAGGCAGTAGAACAAACATTTCAAGGAGTTGTAGTTCAGCGGTTTTTATAAGTAGAAAGCTGATTTTTCAAATCCAAGTTCTAGAAACCCCTGCATTGAGTGTAAGAGGCTGTGTACAATGAATGCTGCTACCATGCAAACAGGCAGTTTGACAGATTTATATGTGACAAACACTGAATCAGGTTATCTTTCGGTAATCTAGTGACTCCCACATTTCTAATCTCTGCAAATGCAATATTACAGCTAGTGCCAAGCTAAACATGTCCAATAATTCAGACTCCATGAACCAGAAAGAGACGCTTCTTATTGGCTAAGAGATTTTCTCGAGTTGGCCGAGTTTAGGTCAGATGTCAATGAGAATGGTTCCCACCCCGTGGCATGCCAGGTTTGTCACAATCCACGTACACACAAGAACTGAACTGGAAAATGCCCAAACCCTGCAATATCGGCACACCTTGAGGACTGGCAGAGGGCTCCTGATCTAGGGATCTGAACAGATAGCAGGAATGTTATTTTTTTCAGACATTTCTTAAAATAAATGATCTTTAACATGCACTAAGAATGCCTTCTAGCCGGGAGTGCCCCTTAATCTCCCTCTGTGGCCTCTCCAATTATTACCATTCAAGACATTTTGCAAACTCATGAAAACCCACCAATTCAGAAACACTTTTCCTTATCCTCCATAAACCGCTACTAACGCCACATTACCTCCTCCAAAGTCCCTCTCAGTCTAGATGTGCTTTGTTTAACAGGGTCCAGCTATATTGATATATATAAATGTAGATCAAGAACATGTAGATCAAGATTATCCGCCCATTTCAGATCGGATACTAATATACATTACAGAGGGCTAGGTAACACAATAATTATTTCTATGTCTTCCGATTATTTTAAGTACATTTTACAGGGAAATTGGGTGTAAAACAGCTAGTAAACATGTATCTAGTAGGGATGTCCATGGACAAAAAAATTTGGTTCTGCACTTCCGAAATTCAGGACTTTGTTAATTCGGGACTTCGGCAAAAAAAATCTGGTTCGGCACAGCACTCTCCTGAAATTCGGGACTTCGGCTCTTTGGTTCGATTCAGCACTTCGGCAATTCAGACTTCGGCTTGATTCGGTACTTCCGAAACTCGGGACTTCGGCTCAGCACCAACCCCTAACCCTAATCCTACCCCCAACCCTAACCCATCTGAGTGTCCGAATTGCCAAAATTTGTCAGAATTTACATTCGGAACGAAACGAATTGCACATGTCTAGTATCTGTTTTTTTTTTTTTTTTGTATGTCATACTTCGTAACCCACGAGGTTAGGAGAAAGTCCCATTTATATGCGAAACGCAATGTCCTCAGGAGTAAATAAGACAGCACAAGAAATTCCCCAGGCACTCAAGGTGTTCAAGCCGCAGGCAGTTTTAATAGAACAAATGGAGCAGGAACATTTCGACTTGCCAAGAGGTCTTTGTCAAGCTTTCAATGTTTCGACCTGCTAAGAGCTCTTTGTCAAGCTTTCAATGTTTCGACCTGCTAAGAGCTCTTTGTCAAGCTTTCAACGTTTCGACCTGCTAAGAGCTCTTTGTCAAGCTTTTAACAGTTCAACCTGCTAAGAGGTCTTTGTCAAGCTTGCAACGTTTCGACCTTCAACGTTTGTCAAGCCAAAGACCTCTTAGCAGGTCGAAACGTTGCTCCTTTGGTTCTATTAAAACTGCCTGTGGCTTGAAAACTGAGTGCCGGGAGAATTTCTTGTGTTGTCTTATCATTGTGAGATTGCTAATCCTGCTTGGGAGCACCGGGTGGCTGCTGGGATTGAGTGCGGATGCTATTATCATTCTTGCTCGAGAGCAAAAAAAAACATACATTTCATTCAACATGTGAACCAAAGTGATTTAAAGAAAATGGCAAAAACAGACACTAAAATATGTAAACTTGCCTAACTCCCAAGTGACTAACACCAAATGAGTGAATGACATAAAAAACGTTATCCTGACACCCAACGCCTCCTTAATCTGACACACATCTGCTGAGTGCGAATAATACAGGCAGTTGTTTCACCTAACACAGCGATAATGGAACAAACAGGCAAGTAATTAGTTTAGCAGAAAATTATATTTAAGGCCTGAAAGATTCTTGACAATTCTGGTTGCTCACTTTAATAAATAAGTACCAATTTGTTGGGAAAGTAAAATATGTTTGTCCTGATTATGTAATTTAAAATTATTATAATTTACAGAAACTTGACCCTTAGAAATTGATGTCCTGGAACCTTAGTTATTTCTTGCATCTCAGTAGTTTTAGGTTTTTCTGAGATGCATAGCCCTGTTAGTATCACTGAGTGATCATGTCTGGGTGATACTAGGATCCCATCGTATGGCCCAGTTAGTATCACGGAATGATCATGTCTGGGTGATACTAGGATCTCCTTGTATGGCCCAGTTAGTATCACGGAATGATCATGTCTGGGTGATACTAGGATCTCCTTTTATGGCCCAGTTAGTATCACGGAATGATCATGTCTGGGTGATACTAGGATCTCCTTGTGTGGCCCAGTTAGTATCACGGAATGATCATGTCTGGGTGATACTAGGATCTCACCGTATAACCCAGTTTGTATCACTGAATGATCATGTCTGGGTGATACTAGGATCTCACCGTGTAACCCAGTTTGTATCACTGAATGATCATGTCTGGGTGATACTAGGATCTCACCGTATAACCCAGTTTGTATCACTGAATGATCATGTCTGGGTGATACTAGGATCTCACCGTGTAACCCAGTTTGTATCACTGAATGATCATGTCTGGGTGATACAAGAGACCACATGTGTACCTTTGCTGGTATTTGTGTCCCTAGTATGACACAATGAACATGCATGTTTTGTCTAAAGATTGGTGTCGACAGAACGTCAAATAAGATGCCATATAGCCCAGCAAACTCTACAGACGGGTCTGTTTTATTGCTGAATGATGGCAGACTCACAGGTGGGATCTGACAATCATGGACTTAGACTATGATTGATAAGATAATTGAAATGATGGACAGACATGATACTGTGTTAAAAATAAACACACAGTCACAACACCACAAAATAAGTTCTCAGCATTACCCATTTTAGTGCCAGGTTTAGTGACCATAGTACAATATGGAGACAAATCTATTGTTCTGATCATAGGAATATATCCAAACATTGTATCAAAGCTTCAGGGAAATCTGATTACATAACACAAGCATTTCTGGTTTTTTTTTTCCAGCAATGAGTTGAATCCAGCTGTTGGGATTTCAGGAATTTAACATCAATGTAAAGCTGCACCCGGGACACGTTTGCACAGCTTTGTAGTGATTGCTTGGCTGAGGCTGCGAGTGCTATAGGTGGCAGGTGTCAATCTCAGCAAAGTGACAGCAAGTCTTCCACTTGAAGCCACGTGGGATGTGCGGTAATAACATTTTTCACTTTTCTAGCAGGTGGTATTTTATGCTGTTAGGGGGGGTGAAGCGGAGATTATGCTTTGATGTTTCAACAATGTATAATTTAACCCAGTGACAGAAGGGGTGTAGGCATTGGCACTGAAAGGTTAAAATTTCCATCCCGTGGCAGGAGATCCACTTTATAAATAAGCATTAAAATGTACACTTAATTACTGTGATGTAACAGGGCTGCTTTCACAAAGCTCTGTTGAGTCCTTTACAAGCTCTGTTGAAAAGAATATGGGTAAGGAAATGGCTTATTTTCCTACCCCTATGCCCCCGAAACCCTTTGTCTGAGTGAAAGTGATGGGAGTCCACAGCATCATGAAGGTAACTAACTCTAAATCCCTGAACCCTGTTATTATTTAGAATAGGACTTTTATGA